>OZ024823.1:60107013-60469513 GCA_964016985.1 Anodontia alba | reverse complement strand
GGTGGAAGTGACAAGATGGCCGCTGACGTCTTGTGTGCGGAGAAGTGTTTTATAGAATATAGTAGAACAGGCAAAGACAAGACCATCGTGCTCCGAATGTGGTTTCATGGGTTTTTCGCACTAGGGCATGATATGGGTCACGTATGTTATATGGGCTTTTTCGCCCTAGGGCGAGATATGGGTCACGTATGTGATATGGCGTGATATTAGTTTTGGTTAATTTTAGCTTGATACACATGCGCTCTGCAATAGTGATATGTGATTCGAAGTCATGTCCGTATCACATATACATAATGAACATACTTTCTAGTAATGTATGATAAATCAATTCAGTGCATTAAACCATTTATGCCGAGTAGACTCTGCTATCTCAAGTCTTTGGACAGGTCCTTTTCCAATAGAAAGGATGTCTGGTTAATTTTTTAATTATTACTATAAAAATTTAGAAATTCCTATATTTAATGCAAACAGTGTTCAGACGTCGCATTCTGTGGCTTACACGGAATCTTGGTTTACACTGTTTGCCAATGCCCCTTTTATGGGGCACTGGATTTAGATGTCGCTAACATAATGAACTTTTCAACGACTGAAAATTTCCTTTTTTCGTTATTGCCCTAAACTACTGACATACTTTCGTATATAAACATATGTGGTATTTACAAAAGTTACTTTAACCATAACATGCCACGCAATATTTGTAGCAGATGATTTTTTCATTTATTAATTTATGAGAAAATTGAATGCCTGTCATTTCATGTGAATTGTCTGCTAGGCAGATCATTCACATGAAATGTCCCTTATTTACTCTGAAAAAAACCCGTTAAACTATAATACCACCATTATCGCGTCGCGGGCAGATAACTCCGTAAGAATTTGACGAAATTTGCCCATTAACAATCCCAAACCAGATTTCCACAATATCAATGCACATACCAAGTTTGGTAAAAATCCATTGATGTTTACTCAAGTTATCATCCGGAAACGAAAAACGGACGGACGGACGGACATAGCACGGACGGACGGAACGGCACGGACGGACGGACAGACACAAGAACGTCCAACGTGAAACCATAATTCCCCGCCACTATCATGTGGCGGGGTATAAAAAGTGATTCAATCAAAATGTCTGTTGTACTCGTACGTGGTACTTTCAGGCTTTACTCAGCCACAATACGAGAAGCTATACGTTATTATAGGTGTAATCCCGCAAAGATTCAGACCGCACAGTTCACACAGTCAAATAAACGTCTTATTTTGTCATAACTATATTCTACTGTATTAAATGACCCTAAAGAAAGGCGATGGAGGCCCTGAGCAGAAAGCACGAAAGCGCAGACAGATCTGGACATTCGCTCTCTGCATAGTGTCCTATTTCAATTTTAGGTATATTAGGCTATGTGATTTAAATATTCCGAGGAAAATGTCAAAACTATTTGCAAACAGTAGAAATCCTGCGTCGGATCTTACTCGAAGCCTTCATTGAATGACAGCACAAAAAACAACCACAGAGCAAAGCAAAAAAACTTTTGAAAATAAGACTTGGTTGTTCTAATAAAAAAGAATACTTTTATCTTAAAGGAAATCATGGAGCAAATGGTTTCGTTTAACACTATTTCCCAAAGGGAAGGGAGTCAAAACAAGAAATGTCAATGAACAATGCCTATTACATTCCTCCGTCCAGAAACACAAACTTAACGGACGGACAGACGGACGGACATGCAGACGTTCAACGAGAAAATAGTTTACCTCCACGAATAAAGTTTGCGGTGGGTGGGGGTATAACTATGTCAGAGTTATTTCTCTTCGAGGTGTAGAAAAATCCCCCTTAAGTGTTGTAATTTCGTCTTTATAATCGACCCGTTTATGCCTTTTGAGTGTTCCATCTGAGACACTGGCTTAGCTCAGTCATGAACTAAAAAGCGTTAGCAGTGTTGTACATCTAATTACTGGTCATAAACAGCCTTAACTGATTTATGCCAATTCTTTGGACCCGTTTTTTTTCCCAAAAGAAGGGGCAGTTTCTAGTTAGATTTTATCTTCAGAACGCGGCGTCTGATCAGGGTCTACACTGTTTGTCAGTGTCCCTTTTTTATGGGACGCTTGGCATAAAAACCGAGTCAGCAATTTTCCATTATTTGCTATGAAGTTTTGCTTTTAATGAATCTCTCTGTTAAGAAGCCTAACAAACCATGTTAAAATATGGTCCGACAGTGACATGTCCGCCGGTCGGTGGTGTAAGATCTACTGTAGTTGTAACCATGGTCATGTTGCATTCACCAGAGAAATCTACACCTGTTAAAATAAATAACAAAAAACATATACACAGGAAACCCTTTATTACACGGTTTATTATAGCATTAAACATTGATCCCAAAATAACTATGGTCATGGTACGAGACGATTTGTATTCATGAATAATGATGCCCAGTAATTACATAAAAAATCGATCTACTATCATCAACAAAAAGCTATGTAATCGGACTGGCCTATGGACTGCAAGCGTAAATCTTAGTCGAGACCTTTAGACACCGGGCTGGGGTGGGGAATGGGAGGGCTATGCAGGCGACATCCTCTCATCCTCTCTTATCATTGTATATGTATACACATTTATCCTTTATATCAATATATACCGTATGTGTATTTGTAAGTAAGTATGCGTATACCGGGCTGGGGTGGGGAATGGGAGGGCCATACAGGCGACATCCTCTCATCCTCTCTTATCATTGTATATGTATACACATTTATCCTTTATATCAATATATATGTGTATTTGTAAGTACGTATGCGTATATGTATGTATGTGCGTATATATATGTATGTGTGTGTATGTAAGTATATATATATATATATATATATATATATATATATATATATATATATATATATATATATATATATATATATATATATATATATATATGCGTTTGTTTATGTGTGTGTATATGTATACATGAATAAAATCACGCTATGTTTTTGAAATAACAAATTGTTTAAATGATATTTGATATATTTCCATGTTGAAATTTGTATGTAAATTTTGCATGCGAGTGAGGAAATTGACTCTATAAGCTTTAAAGCTTTCGTCCGGATCCTCTTTTAGAACCAGCGTTCGATTATGAATGTATGTTTGTATTTTCATAAAAAAGAAGAAATAAATATTGTTTAAACCAACCATGGTCATTTGTTTTTTGAGCCGCGCTATGCGAAATCGTGTCTTCGGGCAAATGCGGACAGTGAAGGCCCTGTGCATTCGCACAGTCTGACCAGGGCTTTCCCTATTCGCAAACAGAACTATTGGATACTATAGAATATATCAATTAATGAGATTTTGCGCATGTGCAGGGGGATGTGAATCCGCACATTTTGCACATACTCGAAGGCACTTGACGCGGATGAAATAATCCACGTTTGATTACATGTGTGTATTCTGAATCCCAGAAATAGTGTTTCTAAGATTTTGTTGAATATCAAAATGAGCTGCAACAGCATGTGTCTGTGTCACTCTCTTTATAAGAATATTTAAACAGCTATCTGATACTTGTAGTGCTGTTACTCACTCTTAAGTGTTGTAATGTAAGATGTTTCAGGCAATGAGATGTTTCAGAACGCATGCGCAAACTTAACCGGAAGCACAGTTTGGACAGGGTGTGAAATTTGTCAGAATTTGTCTGCCCTCAAATGACTTTCTGTTATGCTTTAGCTAACTAAGGATTTGGTTTCTTTTCTCCGCTCTGTTTGGTAATTGTGTGTTGCGTTTTGATTAAGATTACGGATGAATTGTGGAGGTGTTGTCATGCTTCGACACCAGTATTATTTTTTTTTCCGCTGTCATGCCCGTGAAGAACGAAAACGTGAATTCATATTCGGAGTGTAGGACTGTTTACTTACGATTTGATTCATACAAAAAAGTATTGTTTTATTTTTCTTATTTACTTTATTGACAGACGGTCGCATAAAAATGAATTTATAAAATCGTGGGTGATAGTTTGAAACTGGATGCAATGTTCGTACAGTATTAGGATTCATACACTTGCGTGACTTTATTTACGGAACACACACATTTATATCTTGCTGAAAGAATGGCGTTAGAAGCATAACAGCTCTCTCGGGCTGAACTGTTTCTTAAGCATGATGGATGTAACCATTGGATGGTGCTGACATGGAACTTCTTGTGATTTTAGAACGCAGAAGGTAAGCAATTTATTGAAGGGTATGAAACCCAAAATTGAAATTTCCAGCTTGGATAATAGCAGATGCTTTAAAACTCTACCGTGTTACACCGATATGTATAAAAAGATTCCTTTACCCCAAGAACATTATAGATGGGAACTCTTGAATCTATTTAATGTGATTCTAAAAACAGAGGAGGTAGAAAATCAGATTTAGTGAATTGCAACATCCATATTGAAAACCCATTGTTGACTGAATGAACTCCATCACATTATATATTGGAAGATTCTAATTTCGATTTTAGATATGTCAAGCTGTGCGATACTGATATTCTGAGAGAAAAATGGTTGAATTACTTGCAAACAGTAGAGACCCTGATCAGATGCCGCGTTCTGCAGTATCTGATCTGGGTATGCACTGTTTGCCATTACCATTTTAGGAGTCTTCAGTTAAAGTAAATACTACAGGAAAATGCCTGCCCATGGCAGAGGTCAAACCCATGACTGATGTAGCTTTAGTCAGGTGCTCTACCTACTGATCTACCCGGACCATCCTGTTTAGTCCATACACTCATATCGTTACATCTCCCTCTCATAACATTGGTGTTGAGGCACCACCCAGCTGTCTTGAAGATCTCTACCCAGCGGGCACATAACGTTTAAGCAATGTCGCAATTAATGCGACGTTGTATAAGGTTATGTGCCTGCTGAGTAGCCTGCAACCCCGCCTGGCCGCATCCGGTGCACAGCTGTTTATTTCTGACACAAGTAAATTAAATATGACAGGAAGAAGTGTCTGCCCGAGCGGGACAAACCCACGGCCCTATAGCACTAGTCAGGTGTCTACCTACTGTGCTACCTGGGTGGTCCTATTCAGTCTATGCACTCAAGCAACTGCATGAAAATCACAATATAAAAATAT
Source organism: Anodontia alba (assembly GCA_964016985.1). Classification (NCBI taxonomy): domain Eukaryota; kingdom Metazoa; phylum Mollusca; class Bivalvia; order Lucinida; family Lucinidae; genus Anodontia; species Anodontia alba. The sequence goes on along the minus strand of OZ024823.1, from coordinate 60,464,422 downwards.
ATATCGTAAACTGATGGCATTGAATATTATTTTTCCCTGGACCATTCCTCTTTGGGATGGTTGACCTTTACCATCTGTGCTTGCTGCAGAGATCACAAAGGAGTTCAAATCACTCGTTTAACTTCCCTTCGGATTATGGACACTGCGGGTAATATATACCTGTTCTATTTAAAAAAAAAAAACAATTTAAATATAAGAAAATCAAAAGATTGCGTGATCTGAATGTTTTTGTTTTGTGTTCAAGCCGACATAAGTAAATCATTTATTTTTTCAGGTTCAAGTAGCCACATATAAACCACACGATCTATATTAACATATTAAAAGTACAGAATAGCAAAGATATTGACTGTTTATCAAAGATTAAAAAAAAAAAGAAAACCAGAGAAGTAAATCATCATCAACTTGTATTCAAATTCGTGTTGGAAATTTCAGTATAAGGGTTTCATACCCATTTGTTATTTCAGAAGGGCTATGAAACATCAACACCGAAACCAGAACTGAAATTTTACATCTGGACAGGATCAGAAGTATGTGTTGCTAGGTTCCACAGCACAGTCGGTAGCATATTTAACTGCAGATCCAGGGGTTGCAAATTAAAACTCTTGCTCGGCCGAGACTGATCATGAAATAATTTCTACAGACATTCTCCTACTTCCCCTGATTCAAGAATGACACTTAGTTGTCAGTAACTTGCGAAAGTATGCGCACAAGTACTGGATGGAGCCCTGTCTAGAAAGCGTGAGTAGATTAACCTACCGCCTTGATATGGTCTTAACAGTGTTGACTGAGCCGTAAAACTCCAACTAAACAGTGTTTTTTTTTAGTTTATAATATTATGTAAATAATATCACAGAGGTAAGAATTTTAGTGGAATGTATTGTTACTTAGTAGGGCTGTCACTATAGGGACATTTTGTATCAATATCTCGATAGACAATATTGCAATATATCAAGGCATCGGAAAATTGAATTTTGCAACATATCTTTGGTAAGTACAATATCCAATGAGGGTGGGCCAGGTGAGAGGGTGGGAGGGGGAGGAGGAGGGGGAGGAGGAGGGGGGGGGGGCAGGGGATGAATCCAAGCCGTGACATATCAAACATTTATAAAAGACGTACTAGTTGTTTTGTTCCTAAGTACTGATTATTTCCAAAATAGAGATAGGAATAAACTGCTATAATGTGGGTAGGTGAATCAGTTAGTCTCATGTTTGTGGCGTGATATAGCGAAACACTGACGGTTTACGACCTCCACTCCAGCACTAAACAACGGCTGTCGTTATGCAGAAGCTATAAAACATAAGACGCTGTTGGACGAAATCTGACTTTGGGTATAGATGATCAGTTTTCGTCCATTGATCTCTAGTCGAGAAATGGCAGCCTGAAAAACATTCTTTCTCTCAACTATTAAAACAATACAGGAATAAACAAGAAATGCCAATAAGCAGTACTTATTAGATACCCCCCGCATTACTCTCCACCAACCCACACATAAAACATCGTAGGAACAGGTTTTACATGAAGCGTAATTTCCTTTACATGCAAGATATCGAGTCAAAATGAAATTGTGACAATAGCCAAGGGCAATAACTGTGTTGGAAATTTGCTAATATTGACGCGTAACAACCCCAACCTAGATCTGGCCAACATCAATGCACATGTAAAACTTGGTCAAATTTCATCAATCTGTTCCCAAGATATTGAGCGGAAACGAAAATTTGACAATAACTAAGGGCCATAATTGTGTTGTATATTTGTGAAAATTGACAGGTAACAATCCCAACCTAACTCTGGTTTAGATCAATGAATATGCAAAATCCGATTGATTTGTTCACAGGATATTGAGCGGAAACAAAAAATTGACAATACCAAGGGCCATACTTCTTTTGTAATTTATAAAATTGACATGTAACAATCTCAACGTAGATCTGATCCACATCAATGCTTATGAAAAATTTAGATGTGGTTAAGGTCAATGCATATGCATAATTTGATCACATTATATCGATTCGTTCACAAGAAATTGAGCGGAAACGAAATTCTGACGATAACAAAGGGCCATAACTCTGTTGTTAATTTGCGAAATTAAATGCGTAAAAACCCCAACCTAGATGTAGTTAAGGTCAATGCATATGCAAAATTTGATCAAATTCCATCAATTCGTTCACAAGATATTGAGCGGTAACAAAATCCCCACGATAACCAAGGGTTATAACGGTGTTGTAAATTGCGAAAATGGACGCGTAACAATCCCAACCTAGATCCCATCAACATCAATGATTATGCAAAATTGAGTCTAATCCTATCAACTCGTTCTCAAGCTATTGAGCGGAAACGAACTTTCTATGACGGACTCACGGAATCACGGAATGACGGAATTACGGGCAAGCTGAAAACAGTATACCCCGCTCCCCCATCCCCATACTTTGTATGCGGGGGTTATGAAAAAGACATAGTCTGACGAGATTCTCAGCAGTCTGAAAACGGCAAATGCATTGCAGAAGCGTCTAAAATAATCTGACAGGCGAATCCCAAAGACAGATTATAATTAAAATGGCTTACATAGGTGTATATCAGTTTTTACCGAAGTATTGGGACAGCCAGGCCTGAACAAACAGCGTAGACCACGTTCAGATTAGCAACTGATAAGGGTATTCACTGTTTGTCAACTTCCAGCAGTTATTGACACATCAACAAGTAGTGAAATGGAATTGCTTGAATATCAGTACAAATATGGTAAGAAGTTACGATAATCCCAATATTTAGGGTAATTACGGTAATTAAAATTTACCTATAACATGTACGTAGTATGTATGTCCTTGTGTTAGGTTTAGATTTTCTAGAACTATATGAGTATTCAAAGCAACGTTCTTCACATTCTGTATGTTGAACAGCCTAACGATCTCATCTCCAGGAGCCTCTTCAGGGCTATCAATCTGACAAAACAAACACATTTGATTAGAGGACTAGACGTTCTTGCCCAGCAGTCACACGACGTAGAAAGAACGCCGATTCAACGGTGATTTAAAATAGAATCAACGTTGAATTGACGTTGTTTCAACGTTTTGTGCCTGCTGGGTGCCCATCAGGTACAAAACGTTGAAACAACGTCGATTCAGTGTCGACGTTGTTGCAACGTTGTGTTCCCACTGGGTGGTGTATTTATGACAGTTTTCTTTGCAATGAAAATTTAATGTTTGCTTTCCTGCATACCTGACTCCTTCAGATAATTGGTCTACTATGAAAGGAAAGACTTTGCTCCCACAGATGGAGAAGATCCTTCGTTTTTAGAGTAAGCCGTTTCTTAGAAGGAAGGCATAAACAATGTTGACATGGTTGTTTTCCCTGAATGTGCATTCGTTTCCATAGATTTCGGCCGCTTTGGAGTCAGCTGCGGACACTCGTTCTCTGATTTTAAGCGTTGTTTAAAAACTTTCTTTACTAAATAGGTTTTGGTATGTAACGTTAATGTTTGGTCAATAAATTCTCCCTGTTTAACTATAGGGATCAAACATGGTTTTCATGTATTAACATTCGCCAGGTCCCGAGGGAGGTGTTGAAAACCGAGGCCGGCGGCCGCGGTTTTCAACACATCCCTAGGGACCTGGCGAATGTTAATGCATTGAAAAACATGTTCGATCGCTATTATTGCATAAAAACTGAAAATATTTGCTACATTTCGCGTTATTTCTTGCACTATTTTGTTTCGCCTTTTCACCGATGTCTCGCGAACGCAATTTCCACGGACTATGCTCGTTCTTGGGCCGGGCAACACATCTCGTAACGGCAGCAAATCTGTGGCCCTGGTACGATCATACTGAAAGTTGCGTAGCCGTGCATTAACAGCGCGTGAATTGCCTTGTTAATACACGGCTTTTCACCGGTTAATGCACGGCTGTTAATAACGTGCGGCATTGCTTTTTTATGCAATAATAAAATATATGTCATGCTTTCTTTTTCCTTTTATGTAGTTAAGCTTAGCAGTGACATAACCAGAACGGAATTATATTATGCACCCAGGTGAAATCTTGAAAACAAGAGAATCGTTTCAGAAACTGAAGCTACTCTAACAGGAAGGAATTTGCTCGCTCTGAGGAACAGATTCTTTCTTTTCAGAGCAGCTCTTATGATAAAAAGGTAATATTTTATTTCAGGTGAGATTTTCTTACGCGACTGCGTAATGTGTGTAAGGGGGCTCGCGTAAAGGTAAATTTTGTTATATAATTTGTATCAATGACTGTCATTCCCATTTAAGAAAATGCGTATTAAGTCAGAAAGTAGGGATACTTTAGACTTTATGAATACACCACAGAAATGAAATTAGCAGAATCGGCTTAATTGAGTATTTGTAAGCTAATTTCTTTCTCAGATGTCCTATGCAAATATTTGACACCGTGGAACCAAAAAACTATATACTTTACGTAACAAAAAAAAATATCAACATGTTAAATATCTAAAATAAACGCAATCAATCTAGTGTCAAAAATGTTTTCTTTGCTTTCGGCTTTGTCTAACATCTCGGACACATCTTAGACTGAGAGGAAGTAATACATGTCAACATCATTAAATTAAATGTAAAAAGTAATCAGTTTGGTGTCAAAATATTTCCTTTGCTTATTTTGTTTTTTCTAACATCCTGGACGCGTCTAAGACTAAGCAGAAGTAAAATGTCAACATCATAGACGTCTTTTCTTTCGATTTTAAAATCATTAACAATTGGTATTGGTGCCCTTAATAAGACAAACGTTATTGTGCAAGATATTTGAGCCACCACGTGAAACCACATACCTTATGACATATACACTCAGCTAAGACTCATATCAGCCTGTGAATCCGTGCAGTCTTATCAGGGTCATCGTTTTTCGAATGAAGAAACTTTGTATCCTTGACTATCCAAAATATGACCAGTGAAGAATGCGCGAATGCGCAGGCTGATCTTAATCTTCGCTGGGCGCACATATCCGAAAGCATCCGTTGTGGCTGATTCGCTTATTTGATTGAATTGTATTCTGCAGGGCTATCCTGACAATTGAGCCAGCGCACGACAAAGCCAACAAAAAGGCATATGAGTCAGCGAAGACTCAGATCAGCCTGTGTATCCACCCAGTCTGATCAGAGTATTCGTTGTGCGCTCATTAAATAGCTGAGGACCCAAGTTTTCTTCATGCGGCTAGCGAATACTCTGATCAGACTGGGCTGATGCGCAGGCTGATCTGAATCTTCGTTGGGCCCACATGTTATTTTGTAAGTTTTGTCGTGCGCTGGCTCAAGTTTACAGGTTTATTATCAAATAAAATTAAAGAAAAAGAAATAAACCGAACGTTGAAGCTTCATTTTTTACTTCATGCGTTCACCTGGAAAATACGTATATTCCTAAGCATTTTTATTGATTTATCAGTGCAAATCTATCTGACATGACTGAGACTAAACGATATACTGACCGATCACGTTTGTTGCAAAATATATAATGCAACTGACAATACACAGTAATAACCCGCGTATAAACGCATTATGATGCAAACGTGGGTGTATGTTCGTTTGGAAGTGGAGAACAAAGACATAAAGATAGCAAATAGCGGGATCGGTATGATTATGACTGTTCAGGAACAGTGCTCTGATTAGGCTCTTTTGAAATAGAAGTGTAACATTACAGCCTGAAAGCGCAACTGTAGGGCTTTTTGATTTGTTGGTCATGGGTTTGATCCCCGGTAATTATACAGAAAACTTTAAATATTCTATCAGCTGCTCTTCCACTTTAAAGAAATAAATTCGGAGAAAAATACATTCTCTGAAACATTAAATCCTTTGAACAGGACAGTTTAATCTAGTATGTTCATTAAAAGTAATGTACCTGTGCCTGGTAACACTGCTCAGGCCTCCGAGATAGACTTGAGCAGGATTTAATTTCAGATGGTTCACCCTATGCTTAATTATCCCAAAGGACATTAGCCAACACAAGCCTGTTATGTTCAAGTATAATGTGACTGTGCGGAATACCACATTAAAAGTCTATAACGTGACATTTTGACGAGAGAGCACGAGTCAAAGAAAACATTGGCCTGCTCCCTGATGCGTCCGCACATTGTCTTGAAATTGCAAAAATTGAACTTGCATGAGCAGAGATAACATAGAACTCCCAATTGCACATAGTCACTGTCGTGGGCTTCCATTGAGGGTGCACCATGAAAGCAATTAGTTACCTACTACACCAAGACACCGACGTGGAATTTCATTGAGGTCGCCTAAGATAAAAGGAGCATTGAGCTCTCTACCGCATACAGACACCGTCGTGAGTTTCCTAAAAAAGTCTTTGCAGACAAGCAGAAAGAAAAGAAGTCAAACTAATTACCCCCCTTATAAAATATGTAGGGAATCTACCAGGTGTCTTCAGTCCCCAACACTTATATCTGAGAGAATATCCGCTTCTGGAGATTAATTATTACAAAGTGTGATTGTAACTTACCAGGGATTTGCAATCCATCTGGTTTGTACCATTATTTCCTGACACAGCTACATAGTAAAGCATCATATCAACCTTTGATTCAAAACCAGTCCACTGCACACTCATTTGACTATCTGAGGTTATGAATTTTGGCATCAAAATTTCTCCGGCTGTTGAAGCAAGAAAGTCAGAATTACACAGATGAAGTGGTTTATACTTAGAAATGTCTATCAATGTTTACAAATCGAATTTCATAGGGTATACATTACAAAATATATTTTACTGACTGGCAGATATTGCTCACATGTGTGGTTTAGATGAATACTCATTTATTACCCATTACGACACGCAATAGGGCACGGTGCAGGCTGACCTCATTTTTTTTATTGTGTAGGGTACCTTTCCTTCCCCATAGATCTTTTTTCTAGCCATACGTGTAACAGTTAAGTAATTTAAGTCTTACGCAATTTTAAATAGGTAAACCTCTTGCAAAGCACCTAAAGCATAAATTACGAAATAAAGCGTATTGCACGGATAAAATATTACTATATACCAATCGGAAATGTTTCAATGAGAAGGCAATCAGACGACGGGAACTCTCTTTGAAATCATTTTGGTGAGTAGTATTTTTGTATTATTTTAATTAGATTGTAGAAATGCGTCCGAAATCAAAAAGGAAACCTACAAGTTATTAACTGAATATTGTGCGTAGTTTGATCCAATTCTGCTTGTATTACCTGAGTCATTTCGGGAGTACCGAACAGGCTGCGCTGGGTTGTGCAGTCTGATTGCAGTTTCTTCAGTTTACGGGAGTTGTAGGTGCGGTTGAGAGTCCTGAACAAGACCATGTGCATTCTGATCAGGATCGCTTTCTAGCAGGCGCAAAGTGTAGTTAGTAGAATGAGATCTGTGTGAGATCGTACTTGTCAATGTATCCAAAGCGCAGCTCCATAGGAAATCGCGCCGGTCAATAAATATTAGAAACATTCGTATAAACATACATGCATGCACGCACCCACAGACATGTACAATTATGTATTAGAGGACGCAAACACGTACACAATTTTGTATTATAATTAATTAAAGTACGAGGGTCCTGCAAAAAGTTCTGTCACTAATAGGCTCCCTTAGTTTTATCCCAAGTATATTTTAAAATGCTTCACTGCACTTGAATGGTGTGTTAAATAGCTAACGATACCCGTTTATGTCGTGCAAATTGCTTTCCAACTGACCGAGTTATTTCAAATTGAAATAAATGCAGTCATATACACTGACCATCGGAACATGGACCAAGCAAAGGATGGTCAGGAGTCCACCTTTTACATGACAACGCCTCCTCTCATAAGTGTGAGGTTGTTAAGTCTTTTTTGGCTTCTGAAAAGAAAGTTTTAAACCATCCACCTTATTCACCTTACCTGAGTCCCTGTGACTTCTTTTTATTTCCAAGGCTTAAAAAATGCTTTCTGGAAATAAGTATACGTCTAGAAGTTCTCTTGGCAGCGCTATTTATCAGTGTCTCCAACAGACACCAAAAGAAGACTATTTATCTGTTTTTCGCGACTGGGTAAAAAGGTTACAAAAACGTGTTTTTGTAAAGGGGGATACTTTGAAGGTTTGTAATAAAAATATGTTTGATAAAACGCAGCGCTGGAGTAATCCGAACCCAGTGACAAAACTATTTGCAGGACCCTCGTAGAAGTAATATCAGACGCAGACGAAATGTCGCCTGCTGAAATTCTTATAAAATAAATTTCGTCGTCTCCTGAAGTAGTATAGGCACAAGAGTATTTAGACTTGGAGTTGATCCAACACTACTCTCCCTTAGATCATATTTCAGCATTCGGGTTTATTGATAATTTCTGGTACAGCCAGAAAATAGGGAGTGTCTTGATTATAATTTGGGTCTCGACATTTGAAATGTCACAGTTTTGATTGTTATCCGGGTATAACGATTTAATAGGAAATGTGATAATTAAAGTTTACATATGACGTTGGCGGGCGACGTTGCCGACAGTCAGCAGACGCTCACGACGGCACCGACGTCGACAATAGGAAAGTAGGTCACGGACGAGTCACGTCGACGTCAGTAATAGATCAACCATGGCATCGGGGATTCAGCCGCTACGGCAATGACGTCGCTCACTACCCGGTGACGTACGTCGGCATTGTAGAAGAAAAGTATAGAATCATAACAGCAAGCTTCATATTGAATTACTGTAGTTATTAGGTTTATCATTTTGTTATAGTTAGCCCTTCCAAGGTGCTCCCATGGTAGAAAGCTCCATGGTCACTGCTGACTACTTCCTCTGACCAGTCAGAAGGTGTAAGAAAACGAAGTTAAACCCCAACCAAGAAGATGTGATCATAGTGAACCACAATGCTAGCATAGACAATTCTGATAAAATGTGCCATAAGGCTACCAGAGAAAATTTGATCATAGTGAGCCAAAAGGCTGATATAAAATACTATTAATAATAGCAATAAATAAGAAAATAAATATTTGGAATTCCTAGTGCACAGCGAAACGGGCCAATTATTATTCGGAATTCCAAGTGCACAGCGAAACGGAGCCAACTACACATAATTAAGAGATATTGATGGGGAAGGATATTCTGTTCGCATCGGCATGTTAGAGTTCTCCGCACCCGGTTGAGGTTATACTGGTCGTTCATACAATTCATTAACCAAGCCGAGCTAATCAAATTATAGACCAGTATAATCTCCGATCGTGCTGTGTTCTCTGCCGAGGCCGACGTGAAGAGAATTGCAGGTGTCTAATTGTTGTATGTTGTGATTTAGTGATTATTTTTTGTAAGTATTATATTTAAAAAAAAACCCCCCAAAAAAAACCAAAAAAAAAAAAACCAAAAAAAAAAAAAAAAAAAACAAAAACAAAAAAAAAAAAAAAACAAAAAAAAACAAAAAACAATAAAAGCTGTAAAACATTCTAACGTTGTTAGAGGCTCTGAATTTATGGCGGATAAGTCTATAAATTCAAAGACATTGTCGGCAAAACTGATTTTTCAGAAAGATTTAAAAAGATTGACATTCGCTACAAATCGATTATGTTACAACATATATATTCTGTGGCTAATTGCATGCCTGGTTGCTAACCCAATTATGGTTGGTAACTTTGCTCCCACTTTAACTGCACGACGGTAGATCAGGCCTCGGATTATATGATGGCTCCTTTCTTTATCTGTTTCAGATGGCTAGCGCCTGACTATCAATGTCAGTGGTCGGGCCCATCGTGCTCCTGTTTGTGGTTTTCTTGTCATCTGGCTTCAGATCGCCATTGAGCTATTTGTTTTGTTTCATTACGGTGTTTATGTTAATATTTGTTTCATTGTGTTGTTTTACAGAGGCGCAGATGAACATGTATTTGTTATTTGGAGCTGCATCACTCTTAAGGGTGATGTTTCGCGCAAGTAAAAACTGGTTAGAGTCCCAGTATTTTTTTCTACCGACCATTTAAGGGCGGTTCTTCTGTTGCAGTCCTTCTTTGTTCGTGCGTCGGTTGTTTCATATGTGGGGAGTGTTGTGTCATTGCTTGTTCCTAATCTGGGCCCAGTTGTTCAAACGATGTCGTTAGTTAACGTCTCATTAAAACTTTGATCTTTGAATATGGCACATACAGAGGATCTCACATGAGTGGTCGTTTAATATGAAATTTGTGAAATGAGTTTGGGTAAATTTGGTATTTTGCGAGCCTTGGCGAGCAAAATACCGCAATTACCGAACGATTTTCATAAATTTCATATTAAATGACCACGAATGTAAGATTCTGTTTATCACATGGCCCATCCGATGACAAAAAAAAATGCACAAAATAGATTCATAACGGCTTTCAATAGCTAAGCGGAACAACTCACTACCAAGGATTCAATAGTACTACACAACAAAAATAGTTCGCATATATACTATTTGATAAATGCAGAAAATAACCAGAAACAAGATAAATATGCCATTTATTTTTTCGTTATACTGTAGGAAATAATGACGATTTTTATTTTAGCTGATAAATATTTCATTTGAATAAATGAATTCAAAAATAAATATTCCTTTCAACGTCATCCAGCGAGTCAATACGTCACGGAGAATCAGTAGGGAAATCCCCCGAAGTCAGCTGTCGTATTTAAAGGTCATTGACCTTGATTAATACAGTTTATACGGTGGATGATACACCCAAGTAAATGACAGATTTCAAAACTATAAAACATTTTAACTGTAATTTGACACATTTATTGACTGTCGGATTCATGATATCTCCAATGCTTTTTTGGAGGAGACGAATTTTTGTTTTCATTGACTATTTGACGACATCGATGTTGAACATGCCTCCAAATATGTTGCCGGAAAACATCGAATTTTAACCACCATGTATATTTCTGGTAGCCGTGTTATTCACATTGTGATTGTATTATGTCTTGCCCTTCCATCGGTCTGACATTTATCGTTCATCTCAAAATCATCTCAAAATTGGAGGCAGGAACTGTTTCAAAAGTGAAAGTTGTATCGGCGAACGCGGACGCCATCTTGGTTGCTATCAATAAGCGGAGTAATACGAATATTAATGAGCGTAATTAGGCTAACCAATGGGAAGCCTTGCAGGTGTTATTACACGTGTGGTTATATGATTTTTATGACATGGGTTATTTCAATGAATAACTTGACGGTCTTGTGATAAACGCTAATTTTTTTTTGCAGAAAAAATGTTAGTAGCTTTTGCACTTTTTTCAGCAAAATACCTGTGAATTTGGTATTGTACTTACTAGAACAGTTAACATTTTGACCACCAACGAGCTCGTTAAGCTAACGACGCTTTGAACAACTGGGTCCAGTACTTCTTTTTGGGTGCCTCGGGAAAATTGTGCTTCGTGACTGTGGCATTGCCAGGGTATCGTCATATATTTCAAGAACTGATTTGTATTTCTGTTGCCGTTGGATGGTTCTTGTCCGTGACAACGGCCTTTTCTAAGTTTCTCCACAATTTTTTTTTGCAGAAAGACAGAAAGACAACGACACAGTTAAATCCTGCTCTCTGTTATCTTGTAATGTTAGCATTACAATTTAACAACCCCAACTCTCCAAAACTATATTTATTTGGAGCAGCTCAACGCGGTATCAAAGGGAGTCCAAAATTAATGAAAACAACTTACCTAAAACACCACCATTAAAGCTGACAGAGAAACCATTTGAAGTAACTAAGGCTGTCGACAGTGAGGTACTATATGCTTTAACAGTACAGTAGTAGACTGCATCTCCAGGGATCAAATTTAGATTTCTGAATGTTACAAAGGTTTGTTTCCCAACGTTTGTGAATGGTACTTTATCATCTTTTGTATTAGAAAACCGCCTATCACTTCCTATCCCAACTTCATAGTATGACACTTCTTGATTTTCTTCTGCTTTTTTGTATCCTATATTCCCTGAAAAAGGGTAATCAATCATGCAAATTAATTATCTTTATGTTACACCAGAAGATGATCTACTGTAAAATATATGAAAGATATAATTCGTATTCATTATTAAATGAAAAATTAGATGCGATTATTTCAACGCATCTTTACTCTCTATGTAAGGATATGTAACACTGGTAGAAGCCATCTTAAGACTTTCTAAAAATCCGCAAGGTGCTTTTGAAGAAGATGTGATAAAAAGTTTAAGTCGACGATCAAACTGTTTATTATGGGAAATGTCCATTCCACATTCCTGGCAGTTCAATCATAACAGCTTTAATAGCATTTGCTCCTTGGCGCAATGCAAAAATACTCATACACTTTAGTCGTATGCTTGAGAATAGCAAAAGCCCATTGAATAAATATTTATTCAAGTAGGGATGCTAAATAATTATAAATATGACAATTTTGGCAATAACTGTTAATTGATTAAATAGGTAAAATGTAACAGTAGATGTTACCAAAAAAGTTTTTAATTATTCAAGCTAACTTAGATACTGTTTTCTCATGTGAGGATACCTGCAAGGCCTTTCACCATATGTGAACAATAAAATCACAGATGTGTCACGTTATACACTGTGTTCAGCTCTAAAACATTTTAGACATAGACGGATATTTGTTACCTGTTAAGACACTCTCAACTGTTTCTGATGTGATAACTCCAAACCCTTTCCAGTTACACGTGACAGTTGTCTTGGAGTCAATTATAGGAAGATCAAAGCCCAGGATATCCCCATCATACACAAAGCCGGGAGAAAGTGGTTGATTATGTATGGTAACACCATCCGAACGTATAACATACTTGTACCCTAAAGCGTTTGTCACTCTCAGTAGTGAATAGTATGACTCTCCATGATGGAACTGTTGTTGATCGTTTGCAACAATCTTTTCACCTAATTGTAGAGAAATTTGCGATAATTGTCTTTATTATATATTTACCAATGCTGCTGTAAAACAGTTTGAAACAGATCTCTTATAGTCAGCCTGAAAGACAGGAACAGTAGAGAGTCTCTTGTTTATTTTGTTGTTTTGTTTTGATTCACATCATACTCTCAAACGAGGTTTGTTTACATTGACGTCATGAAGACGAAGCAACAGATGCATACCATCCTTGCATCTCAAACTGCATCAATCTGTCCAAAATAAACGAATCACTTTGGACGAAATAAAGTTTCTTTACCTTAAAGCGGCATTCGAAATTATAGCAGATGACACTCTGTTTTCGTTTTATTTTTCTGAGGAAATAAGGCTTATAATTTCATAGCCGACGATAACATGTCATGTCAAGCCTTTGTTTCTTAGAAGAGTAAACAAGACATTTTAGAATTTAGTCTGCTCTGCTGTACCCGCGCGATAAGGATTAATTTTTAAGGCCTCCTTTCAAATGATCGTGTGAACGTGTGATCTTTTGCAAATGATCACATGAACGTGTGATCTGGGAACACCAAATGGACTTAATACAGAGCATCCGATCACATCGTGTAGTTTTACTGTGTGTCTATCATTAGGGCCACATCAAGCGAAACGGTCTTCGAGCATACACGCATTGCATAGAGTTCCGCATTATTTTACCAAGACCGTTCCCATTGTTTTCATACTTTCTGTAGTATCTAATGATTGCATAAAAGGACAGAGAAGGTGCTGATAAGATAGCGACGAGCAGACTGGAACTTTGCTGGCTGTCTATGTCGGAAGTAATATTTTGTTTGTCACAGCCCATTTGATAGAAAGTAGGCAAATAAGCCTTGTCTGATAATTGCATGTATAGGTAGTTCTGCAGATGCGTATTTATCAATCACGTTTTCTTTACTTTTGTATTTGTGCAGGTCGACTCATTAACAACATTTACAATTAGGTGCCTGCATTCCGAATATCACAGTTAATGAGGTAGGCTGCTTTGAGAACAGATAAAGAACGTATGTAACAGTGAGTTGCAAGATACTTGCCTTTCATTCCATATACATTTATATAAAATCTAGTGATAATTGTCAACTTGTTACCTATCTACAATAAATATTTTGTAAAGATAAAATACTCTGAAAGTAAAAATGAAATTCCCTCTCCAGACAGAACTGTTATGTTCTCCACTGTTCAAGCAGACAACGCGACTTTAAAAAATGGTTGAAACTAGCTAGCCTCACACAGAAAGTTCGACGCTTCATATATTTTCATTCCTGTTTATGCGCCTATTGCTCACAAGTGTTATTCCTTTTAGAATCCAGTTATCGTCACTACAGCTGGTGCTGGTACTATGTGATGACCGTAAAACGTCTCCGGGTTCTTCACTACTATGTAATTTATGCTCTGCTGGTTCTTTGTGATCATTGAGCGCATTCCAAGATTTTGAAAACAAATATATATAAGGATCAATGATGAGACCTATTAGACCAAACTGAACTAGTCCTGCCAAGAAGAATTTAGATTCTTTCATTATTTTTATTGCTGTGTGTGCATTTATTGGTCGCCAGTGTCATTCCTTTTAGAATCTTTAAATCTTCACTATAGTTTGTGTTAGTGCCGTGTGGCGGCCATAAGCTGTCTGTTTTTCATTACTTCACAAAAGTATAGTTTATTTGCTGTCCCTTGTGACCAATAAGTCCATTCATGGAAGTTGTAAACTTTAGATAATGGTCACTGATTAGGCACTGATGAGACCAAACGTCCCGAAGTCATGCCGAGAAAAGTTCAAAATCTACATTTTCAACGGTGTATATCCTTTGTTCGGTTGTAAACGTCATTCATGCAAGCAAAACTAGTTTATTGTTTGTGTGTCTGTGGCTTCATGTGCATACGTGACGTCTGTGTTGTTCTTACTTGTCCTAATCTCATTCGTTTGGTGACTCGGGAGGGCTGTGCGTCCTGATTGTTGCCTTCCTGGGTATCTTCATGTTTACTTTTCAAAAGAGTCTGACTGCTTAGAATTTGCACACAACACTGTTCTGTATATATACAATTATCTGCACTAGGTTGCAGAATGTATAATGTGTTCCTTATCCTATTTCCTGGTGGGTATTCCGATATTAATTTTGCCTTCTGTGGATAAACCTTAAACTTCAATACTATGCAGACTACATAGTTCGTTATATAGAAACTGCACTGCAATACTTTGCAGACTATGCAATACTTTGCAGACCACATGGTTTGGTATATACAAACCGCACTGCAATACTTTTCAGACTATACGGTTCGGTTTAAACTGAATTATATTAATTTGTAGACAACGTGTTAGCTTAGTTTTAAATTGCAATAAGTTACCGACCACAAGGTTCAAACCGACCGGCCTATTTTTGCAGTAATATGCAGATTACAAGATTTGCTAGCTATGCCTTAAACACCTCTCATCTGTTACCACACGGATCTGCAGATAAGAATTAAAGTGTAAAACAGTACACGGTTCAGTAGATAAATAAATAAAATTGAAAAGAAGCGTAAGTGTCAGTTTTTCAGGGTCAAACTACAGTAAAACTTCAATGGATCGAACACCGATGGTTCGTTTACCGCGGCTCGTTGAACTCCTACGTAATTTTTCCAATGGCTCAAGAAAACAAATACTTAGGGAAATTTTCTTATTTTCTCATTAAAACGTCTGTTGTTAGCCCTCATTAAAATCACCTCAATGAGACGATTCTAATGAGTGCACTCAACATATAATTATTTTATAAAAAATACCATTAGTTAATAGAAAATCGAAAAGACTTTCCTAAATTATATCCATCTTCTTCCAGACTTGGATTTAGAAAAATTGTAGGTAAATCTAACTTTTCGGAGCAATTCAGAAAACTTATTAACCGTTATAAAAGAATTGGCTATAGCCTGGATATTATGCGACAGACTGCATGCCTAGTTGTCAACCCAATCATTGTTGATGGCTATGCTTCACTCTTTAATTGCACGACGGCGGTTCGAGCCTCAGACTCAATGACGGCCTCTTCGTAAAACTTTAACCAGTGGGTTGGGGCTTGACGATATGTCTTTGGCTTGGCCCGCCGTGGTTCAACTATTGGTTTTCATTTACTCTGGCATACAGTAGAATTAGCCATGAGTACTCGTCTTTGTTTATTATAGTGATTAATTTGATTTTTATGTTTTCGCTTTGATGCATTGACTGAGTTTGGAGCCTTTATGCGAACCGAATTTTTATGTATTTCTGTATTAAGAGTAGCATCGGGACCCAGGGTGAAGTTGGCTAGCTGTAAAAGTGCTTTAAACCCCCCGGTGGTTTGCTCTACCGACCGTTCTAAGGCGGTGGTCCCGGTGTTAGTCTTACTCTTTGTTGCTTTGTGGTTTGTTCTGCGAGGCGATTTGTTGTATGTCTTTCCGTGTGTCATTTTGTTCTTGTGTTTTTCAGTCCTTTTAGTATTGCGATTACCTCGCTTGGGGAAGAGAGAGCTAATCTTAGTGCTTTTCGTACGTTTGTTCGGTTTGTACTTGTTTAGATTTGTCGGTTTCCTCTTCCCCTTGGGGTCTGGGAAGGGCTGCGGTTTGTGATTGTGGCACTCCCTGGACTTTTCTCTTACCTTTTTTGGCATTAGGTTTTACCTCATTGGCTCCAACTGCCCACGTCCAGAATCAAATCAGCTACGGTGAACGAGCTGTCGGTATTCGTGGCATTGAATCGTTAATGTGTAGCAAGTTCATTGTGATAGACATGAACAATGCAAACACTTACAGAAATAACAAACGGATTTGAATTTAGGCTTTTTAAACTACCTTATCGCAAAAAGCTGTACTTTCTAGCTTTCCTTATATAATTTACTAAGCCAAAGTGTAGGAGCAAGGGTGTAGACATGCAAATTTAATGCATGCTTAACTCATATCAGTAAAGCATAAACGTAACTATTATTATTATTATTACCTGGGACTTCAATAAAATCTTGAACAATGTGTCCATCTAGTCTCTCAACAGCCCATTCATATTTAACAGCGGGGCATGGGTCGCCAGATACGTCCCAGGCAGCCCGAATAGTTGAGGTGTCAGTTTGATAGTTTCTAAAGTGAAGAAACATGTGTTTTAGTTATTATCAAAGAAAATTACCAAATTCCATTTAGGCATATAATATAGTCACAAAAATATACAATTGCAGTGTGTGATGTCAAAGCGTTCCATTAGGACTTACAAAATTAGAACGCCTTTTGAGGATGTGAGGGATATTGCATTAAGCTTCTCATAATTAGACTCGATTTCAACAAGTCTGAACATTCATTGTTTTGGTCTTAGTTTGCACTTCCAAAGGATTATTATTTCGGATTGTGTAACAAGGAATCAAGAACTATACAAATCATTGGGTATATGTTAAAATTCACACCCTCAATTTAAAATCATATTAAAATGCATATTAAAAATCAAACTTATAACATTAAATTTAGGTATAAAGTAAATGAACAATAAGTTCTAATTAGTTTTGAAATTTTATATAAGTAGAAAGAATATGAATTTACATAAGACAATATATTATCAGCAGATGTCAAAAGTTTACCCGCTACTTTTCCACAATTATCAGATAAGTGTGTTCTTTATTTTATTCAGAAGATGTTAAACTCATCAATGATTAACACGGTTTAACATAACGCCTTTTGATTTGTCACGATAATCTAAGCAACATAAGTGTGATTTCATAAGTAGTTTTCTACTTATATTCTACTGATATGTCGTAAGGTCGTGTTTTATTTGGAGTGGCTTAAGTAAAAAGATTCTAACATACATGTCTCCAATTATAATTGGATCTGCATCCCATACACCAACGTGAGATAGTGGCTGTAAGCCCTGACTAAGATAAGAAATATAAACACCATTTGACGTTGATATAGTAGTTAGACCAGCCCCGTTAACTGCCTTTATCTTCACAAATATCTGTAACGGACACAATGAGCAATTTATGTTAAGAATCGCTGAATCATATAAAAGTTAGTATATCATATAAAAGTTAGTATATAAAATTCCTATATTTCCATTTATGAAAACGCAGAAACGTGGGTTGCTGTCCGAATGTTTTTTTTTCTCACAAAACTCTGTCCAGGAGATATCGCACAGCTTCTGGCACTGTCCATTGAATAGATAATTGTAACAAAATCATGTTGAATTATTATGTAAAATGGTTTTGCTGGGTTGTTAGGCAGCACTTGTGTGCGGGACACAGATGCGTATTGTAAATCAAGTGGAAAGACACGTAAACAGATACTGAAATGAAGGATTTGGAGGTTTCTTGACAAACTTCGCTAGTTTGTTCTGTTTTCAGTGACGCGTTGCTTTGTTTGTCATTAAAATGAAATTCTTGTCTGTCGCCTTAGGCGGGCTGTGTTTTGGGCTTATGGCCTTTCATGTGTATCTCCATATTTATTTTGTTCTTCACGTCAAGAAGACAAGAAGAAACCAACGTTACGAATGTAACTCCTGCGATTACGGGATGAATAAACTTGTGATTTTCGCATTATGATGAACTGAGAAAACATCTGGCATGTGACACCTTTGTATGAGGACAGAGTATATCATCATCATCATCATCATCATCATCACCATCACCATCATCACCACCATCGTCATCAAATTCATCAGTCCCTGAACATTTTGTTGGTTGTTGTGCATCGTTGGTTACTATTTCACTCCATTTTAGGAGTAGGGTTATCCAGTTCTTCCTATTAACCACTTTTTCTTCTATTTGCCTCCTCTCTTGTGTTTTTCGATCATATGCTGAAGAATTAGTTTTTTATGTCGAAAGATCGTGCATGTTATGCCACTTCAGAGTCCGCTTCTTTACTGTTGCTAAGACAAGGACATGGTAATGTTCGAAGTGTGTAAATTTGGGTACAGGAAAACATAACCGTAAACAATAGGTGTCATGCGTGTCAGACATAATGATTCTGTAACGTAAGCTTTATTTGAGTTGGAGTTTTATGGCCCGTTTAACATTGTTAAGGTCATGTCGAACCGGTATTTAACATTAGCATCTATAAAGGCACATTTAGGCATCTTTTCAACGGTGATTTTATTTGGATCTTGTATATTCCTTTTACTCTTAGGTAAGTATTTTACTCTCATCAAAGGAGACTTGCTTCAGAAGAAGCTATGACAAACAGATGAGTAAAATATTCTTTTGAGTTTTTGTTTATGCAGAAAGTACTGAAGAATAAATGATTTCGCAGAAACAAAACTAGCCCATTTTGATGTAACAAGGTTTCAAGTCAGACCTAAAATTCGATGTATAATGTCATTATTGTAATGACATCTTTCATTAAGGTGACCGGGTACACTTGAGAGACTTTTCTACTGTTTTGAAAAGGGAGAAAACTTGGTGAGTTATTATTTTCCTTCTGCACATCAGTCACTTTATGTAAAAGAGAAGCAAATCATTTTTGTTTGGAGAGCTGTTTTCAGAAGGGAGACAAAAATATTGACAGTTATCTCCTGACAGTGTATTCGTTCTCCTTAAGCAAACATTATGAACAATGGCTTTTTAGCTACCTGTCGGATTCCATATAAATTGATACCATTGACCCTGTGACTGTGACTCTCAGGATATGGTTGAATAGTATTAAATCCTTGAATTTCTGTTCCACCTTCCGTGCTACCAATAGCCAGCTGGTATCTGCGAAGATAAATAAATGCTTTTAGAAAACAATGTATGTTATTCAGTTTTCTCTATGATGATCCACTTACACATGTTATGAATTCTTACTATTATGCACTTCTACTAATACAAACTGCCACGTTACGATTCTGTTCATTATATAAAAATACAGATGTTCTTTCCCCCACTATTTTTCCCTTTCTATCTTTTCTGTCTCTATCTGGCTCCCTTAATTTTGTTATAAATATATAGGACAAGAAAACTTAGCATTAAAATATAAATCACAGGTACGTACTCTATAATTCCAGATTCTTTGTCAATAAATGGTTGCCATGCAACAGAAAGAGACGTCAGAGACTCTTGGCAAACCGCATCCAGAGCCAAGCAATCTGTAAGAGTAACACAAATAGAAATACAATCACACATAAGCCGACTTAAAATTCGTTTTCAGACAGAAATGTTAATAAATGAGGTCTACGTCCCTATGCCCAAACGAATAAGTAAAAGGTACGAGGTACACACACAAAAAATGTCAGCAGACGATTTGATTTCAGTTAATATGGTTTAGACATTTAAAGGTTCTTTTTCTAAAGAGCAAAAGGATATCAGCTCATTTACAAACATCCACTTTTATTCCTGATAGTTTACAAGTCAAAGTTTTTGAAACATGAAAGATAATTACAGCTGCTTAACCCTTATGGTAGAAAAAAACTACTAAAGGGATCACCTGGCGTCAGAATTTTACCCTGTTCCGGAAAGTCGTTTTCTTGCTTTGCGCTTTGCACAGGATAAGCAAATTTGCAATTTTTTGTCGTAACTATATATACACAATACACACATACTCTATTATATTTTTTAAGAAATTCTAATACTATTTTTTTTTTCATAGTAAAAATGGGTGCTAAATATGAAGAAATTGTTAGGGAAGGTTAGCATCAGGCAGGTTTTCAACAAGTTCCCCTTGTTTAAAATTTCTGAAAGTTTCACAATATTATGATGCTATAGAACATCAATACTTTAAAAACAATAAAGATCAGCAAAAATATATTCTAATAAAAATCCAAAAATCTTGTCTACCATAGTAATTGCAAAATCCAGATCCATTTTAGCCATAAAATTAATTTTATGGCAAATATTTGAAAACAAAGCTCAGAAACTGAAAAGACAAATAATTCCTGAGAAGACATTGTCAATCAGAAAGCAATGTTTTCATTTAGAATAAAACGTCAAGCGTAAAACGTCTTTCCGATGGATGTCGAAAGCACAGTCAAATGAAATGTAATGTAAACAATATAAAACATATTCGACTCGCATAACGGCTCCTTATCTCAATCAGTTAAACACCACAGAAAAACCTATAAACCAAGACCTAGTTGTTCAAACTAACGATGTCGTTGGTTAACGTATCGTTAAAACTTTGATATTTAATTTGGCATATATGCTAATGGTTTTGCTGAAAAAATGTGAGTAGTTTTTGCATTTGCAAAAGCTACCCACATTTTTTTCAGCACAAATACCTGTAAATAATTAGCAAAACAGTTAACATTTTGACCATTCACGAACTCGTTAAGCTAACAATACCTTAACAACTGGGCCCAGATTAAGTCACTGACAGGTTTAGTTTGGCCGTTGCCTTCAATGGGCCGTGGTAGCTCAAAGGTATTGTATTTCAGTAGCTTCTTCTAAATGTTAACTAAAAATAAGCACTCGCTAAACCATGGAAGACCCGACCAAAGGCATAACATCAGGCATCAGTCCTATAACGAAAGGGTCAGGTCGCCACCCTCACAGAGTGACCCGATCCACCGTCGTGAAATTAAAGGGGAAGGCATAGCTACCAGCCATGATTGGGCTGCAAATTAATCTTTAATTTGACCTTACTCGTCTGTAATCGAGCTCACCACAGTTTCACTAGTAGCTTCCTTTTGGTCTGATTTTTAATTTGTAGATGAGCCAGCGTCAGTGCTTTATCAAAGAGCTCGAAAATTTATTTTCTGTCTTGATGATTAATAAGACCAAATTTAATCTCCAAACAGATGAACCTCTGACCGTTTCAATGAGGTATTTCTGATGCAATTCCTCTGAGTCTGTTTGTTCTTTTTGTTAGGTTGCTACTTTGTGATGTCGTTTTGTGTAATCCAACCCTTATCCATCCGGTGTTCCGTGAATGTGGCCTTTACTGGGTATCATATTTATTTTATGTCTAGGGTCTAAACACTTATATTTTTATTAAGCATGGCAAAACTTTCAAGCCAAACTTCAGACATTTAATTAGTTTAGTATGCAAATGTGCTAAATGTGCTAAATATTAACTGAAATAAACAGTACAAGGACTTACACAGACAATAGTCCATGAAAGGGAACTGCTACATTTTCAGAAGAGGCAACACTTTTATTGTCCCCTTCTGAAAAGGACTCTAAACGGAAAGAATTTGCTACCGTGGGAGCACATCATCTCCTTTTACACAGTTTAGTTTTCAGAAGGGGCTTGGTCTGTATACGAAGTTCATATGTTGTCTCGCAAGACAAATAAGATGGAAAATCTGCATATCTCTAGTCCCCTTAAATTGGTAAGACCATTATACTTTGAATACTTTGAAAACACTTTGAACACTTAGCTTTGCAATAAATTAGGCTCAGTATTGTAAAAGAGGAATAAATACAAATCTAAAAGTTTGCTTCTGGAAACAAAGACTACACAAAATAACGAAACTCGGAGACTCGGTTTTATTAAATGTCTTCAAATACAGCAGTGTACTTTGCAAGGTTTAAGCGTTATTAGATTTTCTTAGTCGCCATAATAGGCTCAAAGCTCCCAAAGCAAATATAGTCTGCACTTTGATAAAGTCATCATCCAGATGTTACATATACAGATACTTAAAGGGCGCATGCATTATCTAGAAACTAAAGTGCAATAGATGGATAAAGTCATTATCTAGATACACCACTACACTAAAAAGACTTAATCTTTAACAATAGGAAAGCTGACAGGATACCATAACGTGTAGAGTTACAATATATAATAATAAGATAAAGGTAATGAAAACACATGACGGACTTTTCTGTACTAGTCTTCTTTGCCTCTCTAAGCAGAAAGAAAAAAAGAGCAGGTGTCATTAAATGTTAATAAGAGACTTGCTAGTATTACGTTGTTCACAATGAGAAATGTCATTAATGTAAAAAATCTAAACTATGGCTGACCTTATTTATTGACGGTCGCCATGAGAAAATGTGCATTTGGGGTACATTCGGACAGCGAAGATACAGACCAGCCTGCGCCTGCAAGCGATTAATCAAGACATTTGCTGTCCCCTTGCAGAATTATTGGGTGTTATGGAATAAGTCGATATATAACAAATGTTCACATCAGACTGTGCGGCTTTGATATCTGATATTGATCTTGTCGGTTCGTATATATAAATATGTACCCTAAAGACGCCTCATCTATAAATATGCTATCGTGCTTGTAGCATTATTGTGAAATCAGTAAGACGTGAATAATTATCCTAAAAGGACTGCACCATGCAGAAACGCGTCTTCGGGGTTATGGGACAGCGGAGGCTCAGATCAGCTTGCGCATCCGCACAGCCTGATCAGGTCCTTCACTGCCCACCTACAAAATTATCAGATTCTACAGCATTTATGAATGGAAAGCAAAACACCCAGATGATACTTTGCGCATGCGCAGGATTATTTGAATGTTATCAGTTTGCGCATGTTCGAAGATTTTTCAGCTTGACGCTGCTAAATAAGAAAGACAAGCACCTGCGGGAGTCTGACAGTCTGTATCTTTAACTTTAAGGTCTCCACTGCTGTCAAATTCATAGTCCTGTGAGAGCTCAACGACAACACCTGGTAAAGGTGGTGAGGAATCAACTGCAATCTTGTTTGAGAACTGGTAGGTACTCAGGTTCACGCTGTTAACTGCATTTACAGTAGCATACAGGG
Organism: Anodontia alba; assembly: GCA_964016985.1. Lineage (NCBI taxonomy): Eukaryota > Metazoa > Mollusca > Bivalvia > Lucinida > Lucinidae > Anodontia > Anodontia alba. The sequence goes on along the minus strand of OZ024823.1, from coordinate 60,441,010 downwards.
CCATGCCACCATATAGAGGGATCTGAAATGCTACAAAAGAAACAAGAAATGTATAATGTAATCCACTTATGACACCAATACAACTGTTTTCGTACTGTATTTAGTCTACGTATTCGGACACCTTAACTCCTATTTCTTCCAAATCGGGAACACGTCCATTGTTCTACTGCTTATATGCCTGAAATTGCTGGGTGAGTGGCTAACGTTGTAGATAGATCTAAAAAAGGTCCTATATCCGTCCGTCTAGACATTCTTCTGAATAACGTTTGCACGCATCCACACACACAGATCAGAGTCTTCGCTGGACAGTATGTGAGTAGCATAGGCTTCAAAGTGTCTTCAGGTGGACAGCGATGACTCCGAGCAGCCTGCGCGGCTGATCTGTGATATCAGTGGGCCCTCATGCAATTTTGTAGGAAATGCTTTGCACTGGCATACGTAAATGATATAGTGTGACATGTAAGTTGACTACTAATCTCAACCCTTAGGTAGTTATTGCTGGAAACAGTCTTCAAGGTAGAAACAAATACATTACTGGCAGTTTGGAACCATGTTGTATTGGCTGGAACTGACACCTGTGCAACCACATCGGAAGAACCTTCTGCTGTCCCGAGTGAAAATGTATACTCTTTTAGTGGACTTTCTGGATCATGGAATGAAGTCCATGTGCACTTTAGGCCTCCAATTGGCTAAAATAGAAAGATTTCATCTTTAGTATTGATAACGCGGAAACATGGCTGTTCCGTGTATGGAAGAGACGTTGGAAGACATAATCACTGAAAACACAATTAACGTGGTCTTGTACTGAATCATCTGAAATTGAGATTGATATGAACCGCGTCAAGCAAAAAAGTGCCTTCGAACATGCACAAAATGCAAAGACTTCGATCATCCTGCGCATGTTCAACGTATTATCGCGTCCTTTGCTCTCCATTGATACACTCTGTAGTATCCAATAATTCTGTTAGCGGACAATAAAGGCCCTGATCAGATTGCGCATCCGCATATGCCCGAATCACGTTTTCACATGGCGCGGCCAATAAGATGGAGCCCATCCATGTGAAGAAAAGTCTTAAGGCCATATGTGAACAGTAAACATCCAGATCAGCCAGGAAAATCGCACAATGATATAAGGGTTTTTGTTACACATCGATATATTCAACACTATACGATGATCTTGAAAGCGGGCATTTTTGCTAGGCACAGTCCGCTGTCAGGTCAAAGATAAATGACGGAAGGTCCTTTTTGAAAATTAACAATATCCCCAAGACATATTTTAATCATGTCTGATGTGAAAAAATGGATGTGAAAATATATATTATGGAACCATGGAACGCATAAAGGTACGCAAATCGGAGAATGATAAATTGACAGCAATGTAGTTTGCAGGGCTGCATCTGCTCCTCTCTCCCTTAGCACCGGCTTAGGCGGACTAGATGTTTCAAGATATCAGAATGAGCACAATAATCCCAAGGAAAATAATAGTAAAAAAGTATGCTTTGGTGAAGTATGGTGAGGCAGTTTATGGCCGCCACACGGCACTTAATATCAGCCGCAGTAAGTCAAATAAAATCTGCTAAAGTTGACCTTGGAAACCCAGAACAGGTAATGGTACACAAAATCGGATTCTCAGTTTCATTGAGCCTCTTCATTTGATAACAATGTATTTGCAGGGATGCATACCCAACCTAACACCGGTTTAAAAGGAATCTTGATTTCCAAGACATCAGAACAAATTCAAGGGAAATAAAATAAAACCTGCAATATGATGAAGTACTACATTGAAGTTACCTGCATATAGGAAGGACACTGGACCATTCCAGCTATTGGGGCGGATGTGTCAGCAACTAAGGACCTTGCGCTAACGGCTGCTGTATGTCCAGCTTTATTCTTTGCATACACATTCAGAATGTAGGGTAAACCTGTTAAGAAATAAAATAACTTTATGAAGTCAAAATTAAACATTGCTTTTTAAAACATTTCTGAATTTCAAAAATCATCAGTGCGCTTTATTGCAGACTATAGGTAGAATCCAAACAATTGGTCACCTTTGAAAAACACCCACCTCCATATCTGCTACGAAAACACTTTTCTGGTCCGCAAAGAATACATATGAGGCTATTTTCGAGAAAAAAAGACCCTTATAGCCTATGCAAATAGCATATGTCTCCCAATATATTATACTGTATAATATATATAAAAAAAATATTCTCATCAATTTCTAAAATTGGTTGGGATATTTTTAATTCCATCGGCAATAATAACTGTAGTTTGAACTCAAATTGTAAAGACTTTGGGCGCGCCGTGCGAAAACGTGTCATTGTGCATGTGCGGACAGCGAATTCCCAGATCAGCCTGCGTATCCGCTCAATCTGAAAAGGATCTTCACTGTCCGCTAACAGAATCATTGGATATTACAGAATGTTGGAATAGGAACAAAGGCCTGAATGAGACTTTGCGGATGCGCAGGATGAACCGGAATCTGTGCATTTTGCGCATGTTCGAAGACACGTTTTCGCTTAATATAGCCCAGTTATAAAGTGCAGCGGAATTCCCACACCGAGAACACAACTACTGCCATGCTCTACAACATAAAAAATACAGAGTGACCTGCAGATTGGTTATAGTATATTAAATTAGGGTTCTATTTCTTGTTACACGATAACTACAGTCGATGACATTTAGGTGTCAGTAACAGCAGCATTTATAACGTTTCTCAGCATAGCTCCAGATACAGTCTTTTCTTCCAAGCAAAACGTGCTGATATTTTTTTCTTGTTTTTTCACAATAAGATACAATTATATTCCGCCATTAAGACAGCCCAAAGTAAGACAACTCCGCTATTAAGATAAGGTTTTGCCGGCTCCTTATTAATTTATAGCCAATATTAAGACCACCCCACTAATAAGACCACTTTGAGGCCATCCCAAAGGTGGTCTTAAAAGCGGAATTTTACTGTATGTACTGGTTACTCATTAGAAGCGCCTCGGCGAGGCGCTTCTAATGAGTAACCAGAACATATGTGTTCGTGGAGAAATAAGAAATACATTTTTCTGAAACCCCCTCTTATCCTGAACTATGTATCAGTAAAATAAATATATATTTAAGTGCATTTGTCAAATAACAAAAAAAAACCCTAAACCCCCCCCCCCCCCCAAAAAAAAAAACAAAAAAAAACAAACAAAAAAAAAAACAACAACAGGGATGTTGTTAATTACTGTAGTCGATATGGACACGCAAAATAATACTAAAGCAAGCGTAAACTATTTAGAATTTTGGAGCTTTTGAATAAGTCGTCATTCTGGGTACAGTGTCCTTTTGGTAAATGGATACACCCCATTTCCGCCAAGAGAAACAATTTTTGTGGCTTTTTGTTTGCATTACTGCACATCTGATTGTATCTGAAAAAGGATCTATACCATAAGGAAAGAATTTACTCTATTTGAAGACAAGGAGGCACTTTGTTTTCCATATAGAGTAGAAGGGGACAAAACAATTTAGACAAAGGCGTCTTCCCTAAAATTGGACCAATCCCCCTTAAAACTGAATTACTCTGTATTTGTAACATGTGTAAGCTCGTAATTTTGGCTTTTCTTAGGTACCTTCATATTTACCCTTGGACATAAATTTTGGACAAATCTTGGATATATCTTTACAATTTTATTTTTACAATGATATCTTCAGTTTAGTATTTGACGTCCCAATAACAGCTTTTCCGTTACTTCTCACGGCACAAGTATGGCTTAGTGCATTAAACCCGCATGTTAATGTAAAGTTAAACTGTAAGAATCATTTCAGCATAAGAACGCTTTAAGCAGTATTTCTAAATTGAGCACTTGATTATTATTCTATTGGATGAACAATAATTTGAATAAATCCTATTCGAATGCCTTCAAATGCTACCGTTTCACGACGTCGGTTTCGATGAGACCTCATGCCAAATTTGCCACGCAACTATGCAGACTGAATTTAAAATTATAATATGACTATTTTGAGAATATAAACTACTGAAAATGGCACAAAATTTTACTATACAACTATATAATATATTGCATATAATAAATGGGTTATTGCATTAATATTGGTGAAGATTGCCTCTCTTTGGGATATCAAAGGTCGCTAGCAAGCTCGCGTTCTTTGATATCCGCTCTCAGGACAATATTCTCCAACGTAAGTGCAACAGTCCTACATGAGCCGAGGCACAGCATTTACTACATGTGCACCTAGCGAAGACTTAGATTAGCCTGCGCACCCGCGCAGTCTGATCAGAGTTTTCACAGGGTACTCTGTGGGTAGCCATGGATTCAAAACGTCTTCAGGTGGACAACAAAGACTTTGATCAGTCTGCGCAAATAAGCAGGCTGATCTGTCTTCGCTGGGCGCACATGCAATCTTGTAAGAAATCTGTATCCCGGCTCATAAAGTACTGAAATAATGATCGTATCATACCTTCTTTTTCTATGCCTATGGTAGACTCACGAAGGTTTCCAATGTATGTAGTGGTAAGTGCTTGTTCAGTTAAAGCCTGGATGTTTTCTCCGAGTGGGTATGATCCAACACTGAACCAGGTTGCTTTTATATTGTCTAAGACACCGTCTGTTTTGTATTCTTCGTCGAAGTAGTGCCACTCAGCGTTTAGCAGATGTACATCTTGCTCATATAATATTGTCTGGTCTTCAATGTTCTCTTCAATGGAATCTGAGATTCTAAAAAATTACAAAAATACTACCTCTACCTCTGAAACCTGCAGTTCGAGGTATAGTAACGAATTCAGTGAAAAATCATGAAAAAGTATCATAAATATATTTGTGTCGCACCGCGAGAATTTTTTTTCTGTGCATATGCAGCTACCAAAAGCACTGACCAGTCTGCGCATTTGCAAAATCTGATTAAGGCTGTGAGCATAAACAATAACTGTGTACTCTAGAATATCTGTACTGAATATATGTATAACAAAGATTCCCCCAACGGATCTGGATCTTTGCTATTTACATAGCCCCAAAGACACGTTTTTACATAGGTAGGCTCATTTACTTATTTTCTCTCATACGTAAATAATACATATGTTATGTTAACCGTATTGCATTAAAATGCACAATTTAGTTGTGAAGAAAATATCGCTGCTATATCTAATTCAAGTCCTTCGCAAATTAAGATTTGATGTTTTATTATTTTCTGAATGTCAGACAAAGGCCAAATCTTAAGAGCGGCTCCATTCATTTCGTTTACATTTTTCCATTTCAATCATACACTTGTTAATGAACCGTTGAAGAAATGATGATGCAGATTTCAATAAGACCATTCACTGGCTCTGGATGATATGAGTCGCAACGTCAGAAAACGTTCCTTCGTACATGTGCGCCCGCGGATGTGTCTTAAACTGCTGGATGAGTAGCAAACAGTATAGACAGTCATCAGACGCCGCATTTTGCAGCGACGATCTGTATCTACATTGTTTGTTCCGGCCTGTCTCTCCGAATAATTATATATGAATAGATACTTATTAACGACACAGAAGACTTCCGCTAGAGGGCGTAAGAAGTGTTATAAACTTCATTACTGCTTATGAAGAGTCTCAATAAAATCGAGACTCCTATTTTCTTATCTGTAGTGTGTTCTTTGTTTCCAAAGGCGATCTTTTTGATGTTTGTTTTCCTATTATCCCTATATTATGATATAGAAATAACTTACTTGTCAAAAACAATGGATCCAGCAGTTAGATCGACCAAAAAACCATCAGACGAAGATTCAAGAACACTTCCACCATTTGTTATGCCTCGAACAGTTGTATAGTACGTTTCTCCATGCTTCAAACTTTGAGGTAGCTGGGCCATGCCAGAGCTTATCACACCTGTAAAATTATAGTTTGAATCTTTTCATATGCAAATAACGTTCTTTTCTTTTTCAGATAACGAAATGATTTGGTTAAACACAATTTATTGATAATCTGATATTGTTTCAACATACACAATACGACATGTAAATTAACATAAGGAACGAAACAAAAGCCAGACTTATTTAGCTCTTCTCTTAACCCTTGTCATGCTGAATAAATTAAGATGCCACACCTACTTCTAATTTCCAGCCAATCAGATTACTTGATCTGGGTTTTTGATAGAAATTCACATATTTAATGACAAGCATGCTGAATGAATTAAGATGCCACGCCCACTTCAATTTATCCAGCCAATCAGATTACTTGATTCACGTGTTTGATAGAAATTCACATATTTAATGACAAACAGTGCAGATCCATATCAGTTGGCTGGTTCATAAAAAACTGATCTGGATCTACACTGTTTACTAAGACGGGGCCTGTCGTCTTCAGCAAGAGAAAGGTTAAAAATACATGTACAATTTATGGATACATTTCGGCAGAAAAACATAAAACGTTTGTAGCAGAAAAGCATTGTTGAACGTATACATAAATATAATTACATATAAAAAAGGTAAAGTAAATATTCGAAGAAACCAAAACATCATTGCATTAATCAATGTCTTAGTCATAGACTGTATGAATAAAAAACACAATTTAAGAATATATACATGTTTTTGGAGCTAGAAGGAGATAAGAGACAACAAGGCTGGAAGGGGTGGGGATGTCGCCACGGCCGCGGCCGCGGCCGGGGCCGGGGCCGAGGCAACCAGACCAAACTAGAGAAACCTGGTTATATACCACCGGCATATGATTTTAACTACATAAGATAAATAAACTGTACGTAACCAAGTTCATTTTTGGCTTTGGCACAACGAATGCACACCATACAACTGGCGCTTTTGACGACAGATGGCTAACGAGACGACATATGTAAACATTGTTGGCATAAAAAGGGTATGTGAAGAAATTGTGCCGGTAAAAGTCCAGAAAGAAAGCATTTAACTGTTATGTATTATGGGGATAATATTTTATCGTTGAAGACCCCGCAGTAGCAAACTGATTTAATTTCAATGCCGCATAAGCCTGTGTGAGATGGTTGAAAAGAAAAAGTTTCCTAAAATTTGCACCATTTTCTGCTAGGGTCGTCCTTTCCAGGAAAAATTTTCCTTGCATAAAGTAAATTTGCAAAAATGCAACAGCAATACTGCAAAACTAGGCTTCGCAACTCGATTCAATAACGAAGTTATACGCTTCCAAACAGAGCAAGTGTCTAAAAACCGTCTGCATTTGCTTACAGTCACAATATTTATTTGGCTAACATAACGGAAAATATGAAGGATAAAACGGACGGCAGATCAAAATGTCAGTAGTTTCTTCAAGAAAGCGTTCCGACTGAGTTTGCACTAATGCTTCGGGATGAAATCGATATAAGCTTTAAAAGAACAGTTTTTCCAATTCATATAAAGTCAACATATCAATTTCAGAAAAGTCAAATAGGAGAAAATAAGCGTCATCTGGCGATTGGAACTTAATGTTTAATGCAGACTCAAACGATCTGATTTGGCACTGAAGGCGTATGGGGGACTGTGACTGAAAAAGACATTTTCGGTGCATAATCGAACACTTGATTTCATCACACAGAACTAACTGCCTGAAATATCGCGAATCAGAACTAAATGAAGTATTTGGTTCGGTAGCATACAACACTAAGGCCAATGTGGACAAAATCTCAGCAGATGGTGACATTGTTACAGCTAATAACAACGTTGGAAGATATCGTACCGATATGTCTATGTTTTAGAGCAGAAATAAGAAAAACATTAAAATGTATACTCCTGTAAACCTACCTTTTCCCTACATAAGGTGGGGTTCAGAGGCATCATTGCATAAACTTGTTAACGTATTGTATGTACATAATATAAGATGTAAAATTCTTCTGTTTTGGTGTATGCCTAAATCACACAAGATGGGATTTAAATGAACGTTTGATATTCCGTTTAAGATGTGTTTTCAGAGGATGTTTATATTATCAATGACGCTAGTCAGTCTATGTATTTTATAATTATATGTTAATGATATATATGGATGCTGAAATTATGTCCACATCGGCCTGAGTGCGGTATGCTACCGAACCAGATACTTCATTTAGTTTTAATTTGCGATATTTCAAGCAGTTATTTCTGTGGAATGAAATCAATTGTTCGATCATGCACTGAAAAGTGTAATAACACAGGTACTTTTTCATTTTTCATGGTTGTTCTCACCTGATGGAGCCGACAGACCTTAAAGAAAAGAATGAATTAGTAGTATGAAACCACTCCGGCTACATGAATAGTAGAATGAGTATTTCCATCAATGTTCAGCTGTACCTTTTAACACCGATTGAAATCAGTCTCTAGTGTCACTGTATTGAAACATTTTGCTGCTCCAAAAACGGATATAGTATGTTTTCAAACATTATTTTTATAGTCAACAAAGGTTGATGACTGATACATTGAAATGGTAAATAAACAATATACAATCGACTTCCACAATATATTATAGTATTTTCTCAGAAAATGTACAACAGAAGATATTTTCAACTTACACAGTCTGTGCTATTTTTGACATTAAATAAGCTGCCTAATGTCTTTATCGGCGTGGAGAGTAACCTCAAAACACCGATGGTGATTCTTTATCTAAATGAATATCATATTACATAGCCCTGATAGTTTTGAATCCCGTATAGAACTAGAAGGCTACATAGTCCTCAAAATAGACATTTTTATCCAAGGAAGATTTAACAAATTGATATATAGTATTTATACGATCAAAAAATGTGGCATCTGACAGCCTGTAAAATTTCAGTTAATCTCCCGCTTTTGAACTGGATCAAAAATGAAATGTTTTTTTTTTTTTTTTTTTTTTTTTTATGATCGTATATCTGAATTAATGTTGGCAAAATTAATTCAGAGATACGATAAAATATCACTTCATTTTTCATTCAGTTCAAGAACGAGAGACTATTTTACAGGCTCTCAGATAACACATTTTATGATCGTATTAATACTGTATATCAATTAACTAAACCTTTCTTGGATAAAAATGTCTAATTTTTAGAATTATGGAGCCCTTAAACCGTCAATCGGACTTCAGCATATAAAGTTTTTTAATAAATCTCTAGCCTAATATAGTCCTTCAGGTTCCAACATTTGGTCTATCCAAGAGACATTAGGCCCCCAATAGGTCTTGATCTGCAATACGCTTAGAGCCCACTGTGAGCCTCGCTTAGGTATTTAGTCCTAATATAAAAAAAAAGGTAAGAGAAAAATCCAGGGAGTGCCACAATCACAAACCGCAGTCCATCCCAGACCCCAAGAGGAAGAGGAAACCGACAAATCTAAACAAGCACAAACCGAACAAACGTACGAAAAGCACTAAGATTAGCGCTCTCTCCCCCAAGCGAGGTAATCGCAATACTAAAAGGACTAAAAAACACAAGAACAAAATGACACACGGAAAGACATACAACAAATCGCCTCGTAGAATAAACCACAAAGCAACAAAAAGTAAGACTAACACCGGGACCACCGCCTTAGAACGGTCGGTAGAGCAAACCACCGGGGGGTTTAAAGCACTTTTACAGCTAGCTAACTTCACCCTGGGTCCCGATGCTACTCTTAATACAGAAATACATAAAAATTCGGTTCGCATAAAGGCTCCCAACTGAGTCAATGCGAAAACATAAAAATCAAATTAATCACTATAATAAACAAAGACGAGTACTCATGGCTTATTCTACTGTATGCCAGAGTAAATGAAAACCAATAGTTGAACCACGGCGGGCCAAGCCAAAGACATATCGTCAAGCCCCAACCCACTGGTTAAAGTTTTACGAAGAGGCTGTCATTGAGTCTGAGGCCCGAACCGCCGTCGTGCAATTAAAGAGTGAAGCATAGCCATCAACAATGATTGGGTTGACAACCAGGCATGCAGTCTGCCGCATAATATCCAGGCTATAGCCAATTCTTTTATAACGGTAGAACTCCAGCCTCCACCCGTATAACCCTTCAGTACAAAACCTGTTTGGGTCCTCCATCAAACACTGAGTGAAAAATCGCCAAAATGACGCTTATATTCTGTTATTTGACCTTTCTGGAATTGATATTTTGGCTTTGTATGAATTGCAAATACTGGCAAAAGTGTTCTTACTGAGCTTGTATACATTACATACGGAAGCATTAGTGCAAACTCAGTCAGAATGTTTTTAACTGTAAGAAACAATTGACAATTTGATGCGCCGTCCGTGTTAATCTTTAAATTCTCTCTGCAAATACAAACTGATCTGTAGACAAAAAGGTGTCGTTTCGTTTAGAAGCGTATAACTCCGTTATTAAACCAAGCTGCAACGCCAAATTTCGCAGAATGGCTATATACCAGATATTATTCCTGGGATGCACAACAACAGCAGAAAATCGTTTGTGCGAGCTTCCATCAGAAAAATTTCGTGTCTTCACAGAATGTAATCAAACGTTGCTAAACGTTGAAAAAATAAAATTTGTAAAGTTACCTTACCTATTCTCTATACTTACTTGTCAAAACACATATTTAAGTAAATGTACAAGCACTATTTTAAAATCAAATGTACATTATTAAGGAAAATGGGTTGGGGGAGGTAGATCTGTCAATTTTTTTTTTGCTTTTCTTCAGAAAAAAACGTCTACTATAAAAGGAAATAATTAGATCTCCGGGGAAATAAGACACAAGAGGGGCTAAGATAGCCCTGTGTTGCTCACCTTCATACAAGACAAGTTCTGAGTCAATTGGCCTTTCCGTTCAGGAGAAGAAGTTCAATAAAAAAATTTAAGACGGCGGTCATGGCGGCCATCTTGGATTTTCAATCAAAACATTTTAGCTTCTTTTGATCTACAAGTCATCTCTATACTTCCTACCAAGTGTCGAGTCAACTGGTCTTTAGGTTGAGGAGAAAAAGTTTAAAATATATTTTCAACGTGATGGCTAGGATGACTTTCTTGGATTTCCAATCAGAACGATTTTAGCTACTTTTGATCTACAAGCCACCCCGATACTATCAAGTTTCGAGTCAGCTGGCGTCTTCATTCGGAAGAAAACGTTCAAAACAGATTTTTAAGATGGCGACTGTCGCGACCATCGTGTATTTCGAATCAGAACAAGTTTATTTTTTTTGATCTACAAGTCATCTAGATACTTCCTACCAAGTTTCAAGTCAGTTGGCATTTTGGTTCAGAAGAAGAAGTTTAAAATAAATGTTCAAGATGGCGGCCGTGGCGGCCATCTTGGCTTTCCAATTGGAAAGATTTTAACTATCTTTGATCTGCATTTCAAATTTCAAGTGAACTGGTCTGTCGATTCAAGAAAATAATTTCAATAAAGATTTTTAAGAAGGCGGCCATCTTGGACTTTTGGATCGAAACGATTTTAATCTTTATCTACATATTGCCTCGATACTTCCTACCAAGTTTCGCGTCAATTGTTCTTTCGGTTCAGGAGAGAAGTGCAAAAAATATTAACAATATGGCGTCGTAGCGGCCATTTTGGATTTCCGATCGAAACGATTTAGGCTATTTTTATCTACAAGCTACCTGAATACTTCCTACCAAGTTTCGGGTCAGTTAGTCTCCATTTAGGAAAGAAGAGCAAAAAAGATTTTCAGTATGACTGCCATGGCGGCCATGATGAACTTCCAATCGGAACGATTTTAGATATCTTAATCTGCAAGTCACCCTGATACTTCCTGCCAAATTTCAAGTCGATTGGCCTTTCGGTTCAAAAAGAAGCTCAAATTATTATCAAGATGGCCACTGTATCTTGGATTTCAATGAGAACGATTTAGCTATTGTAATCTGCAAGTCCCTTTGATTTTTCCTACCTAGTGTCGTCAATTTGCCCGTTTTCGATCGGAACAATTTTAGCCATTTTTGATTTACAAATGGGCTCGACACTCCCTAACAAGATATGAGTCATTTGATAAATAGCTATTTTTGATTTACAAGCTGCCAAGATACTTCCTATCAAGTTCGCATCAATTAGCCTTTCGGTTTAGGAGAAGATGCGTGAATATATTTTTAATATGGCGTCCATAGCGGCCATCTTGGATTTTCAATCAAAACGATTTAAGTTGTTTTGGATCTACAAATTGCCTCGATATTCCTACCAAGTTTACAATTGGCCTTTCAGTTCATGAGAAAAAGCAAACAGTAGATTCTGAAAAATGGCGGGCATGGCGTCCATTTTGGATTCCCGATCGAAATGGTTTTAGCAAATTCAAATCTGCAAGTCACCCAAGTACTTTCTACCAAGTTTCGAGTCAATTAGTCTTTTAAAGCAAATTTTTGACGCCGCACGACGGACGACGGACGACGGACGACGCACAACACACGACGGGCAATGGACATAGACCAATCAAAATAGCTCACCATGAGCACTTCGTGCTCAGGTGAGCTGAAAATGTCTCCCTTGTAAAATGGTGGAGAAACACCAATAACACCCAGACTCCTGAAACAGTACAATAAATTGTGTAAGGGTTTTTATTGGAAGCAATGAACACATAAAACAATGTAAATCAGAGTCTCGGTTTCCTTTAGACTCCTTATAGGACAGTAGTGCAATTTACAGCGTTGCATATGTCACCTTGAATTGGCTTTAGCAGAACTCGATTTTCAAGATATCAATGTTTCAATGATTCCAAGGGAAAAAAAACACTGCACTATCATAAAGTATGGTTAAATGTTTTATGGCCGTAGCAAAGCACTTACCCCCAGTGCAGTGATACCAAATAAAAGGTATATAAAGGTTAAAAAATATAACATAAAAACAAAAATTCCGATTATGTCACACTTTCAAGGAGATATTGTTACTACATTAACCTGAGTACATACATGTTCTAGGAGCTACATGTTTGGAATAAATTTGTCCGGACAAGTAACTACAAGAGGTATTATGTTCCAGTTTCAGTAAAATGCGTTATAAAATAACTAGACTACATACCAGTTCCATCAGCATTTGCTTCCTCTGACAGATTAATTCCAAGTTCTGTGAAAGGCTGAACGTCTTCAAGACCAGCTTCTGTTCCGACAGCCCACACAAACGCGGATATTCCATGTAATGTACTTTCAAATCCAGAAAACGTTACGGACACTGACGATGAGTCACTTTCATAATCAATCTCTTCACTATATCGGTCTGAATAAATTCCATCGTAAAGAATTCCTGCAAGAATTACTTCCGTGCAAAAGTAAGCCTAACAAATCCATAAAACGCTCAGTCTGATCAGGGCATTTATTATCCGCTAAGACTGGACATTGTAGAACCTGATGTGTAATTTTAAGGGTCTGATTTGACTGCGTGAACGCAGTTGCATTGGTACCGTGTTAACAAGTCGCCTTGAGCCAAAAAAAGTGTATTCAATGGATATACAAAGCGCATATTCAGATTATCTTGAACATCTGCACAGTTGTATCAAAGGCATTTGCAGTCCGTTGATACATTCAACAGTACATCTGATTCTGTAAGGTGGACAGTGAAGGCCCTGATTAGACTTGTTGCGCAAAGCTGACTCGGGTTTTAACTGTCCCCACGTAACCCGAACACAACCAAAAATGAAACAATAACAAGAAGTATTTAAAGAAAAGAAAATTGTCCTGAAAGGCATTTTTAACTGTCTGAGTACCATTATTCCATGTTTAGAATTTTTATACAAAAAGACATTTGTTTTGTGTTAACGAGCTTGATATGCATATAAAATAGTAAGCTGTTTGCAGTAAAACAGATGAGTTGAGCCCTGAAAGATGATTTTGTGCCTATTCTTTGGCAAACTGCACGCATGTTTGTTGATCCAGTTATGGCTAATGACATTGGTTATACCCTATTTATATTGGTCCATGTCTGTCTGTCTGTCTTGACATTCCTTTATTTTGCTTTTGTGGTTATCGACTTTATGAGCTTTTGAAATACGATTTGTTTATGTTGACATCACTCATTTGTTTTATCAATTTTATAACGGTAAGTCTGGCTCGAGACTTCCTCGGTTCAGAAGGTTGGCGCACGATTATCGACGTCTGTGTACGGGGTTGTGTGGCTGTTCGCTGTGGAGCTTTATCCATGTTTTGTCCTTTCGTTGTCTTATTGTTGTGTTTAGTGGATCTTGTCTAGTAGTGTCTAACATTGCGATTACCTTGTTTCAGAAGAGGTGGTTGGTTGCTTTTCTTTGGTATGTTGCTTGTGTACTGTCTGTCATGGTTTGTTTGCTACTTCTCTTGGTGTTATTGGGAGTTTATGATATGTGTGCGTACATGTATGCTATTTGTTTTATCGTAGTCCCATCTCTTCTCTTCATCTTGACTACAGTTCGTTTCTACATTGTTTCATGTTAATGTTTGTGATTATGTGTGTTTTACTGTAATATTTTGTTGTTGAGGTGAACGAACACTGCTTCCCAAACACACAGAAGTAGTTTGAAGCTGCATCAGAAATTAGGTCAAGCTTCCGCGTAAGTTAAGCATAATGATGCCACCCAGCAGTGTTATGCTTACATGACCTAGCTGGTTCCACTGCTGCAGTTCGTCTTTCTCCGTGTGTCGACAATTGCAAAAGTGTTGTTTTTAGCAAGTTTCTTCCTCGCCTGCTATAACTTTCGGTGACAAGTGAAGGTTGAGCGTTTTTGACTAGGCCTTTCCTAGACCTAGACATTTTTTTATTTTTAAATAGAAAAAAAAAGTACTAATTTATTTCCTTTGTTCACAACTGTTATAATAAAGTAAATAGGATAACCCAGGAACTGATACAATTAGATTCATGTCAAGTCGCCAACACAAAAGGGAAAGGCAAACAAATACAATAAAGTAGCCATAAAATGAACAGATAGCAAGCAGAGTTGGGAACTCTTTCCCAAATAGGTGGACACTATATTACCCAAACGTAACCGAACACATAACCACCTTTCATAATTGTTAAAACTGCCAAGCATTCTTGAAACAGCCTATTGCCTTTTGCTGTAAAAATATGGATATACACAGGGCAGACCACAATCACGGTTAACAGCTCTCCCAGCTTGAACCGCACAAAAGGACAAAACATCATCATAGAAACAACACTTCCTCGAAGGCCGAATAAACAAACGATAAGTAACTGCAACAGTTATACCGTCTTGAAACAGTCAACAGCATATCTGTTGCGGGGTTTAGACATCGTTTTACTGGCGCCAAACAGCGCCCTTATTCAATCTTGATACAGCTTCAGGTACACAAAGGGGTTCCCTAACTCATTAATTGCTAACCACAGATAAAAGATAAATTAAATTTTCATCAATATGGTTAAACAAATATTAAAGGCTCAATTACCAACAGAATTACGATGAGCCTGGCCACAGATAAAGTCAGTCAAAAACCGTCGTCCAGAAAGGATTATGGATTGAATCTGCGGCCCGACTCTCTATCTTGCACTAAAACAGGCTAGCAAAATTAACTTTGATTTGATGAACAAAGTGAGCAGTTCGTTTGATAACGTCTATATTATCATTTTACAACAGATAACAGCATTTATGACTGGTCTAAAAATCAGACCAAGTACTCAGAATTCTGAATTAATTGATGATAAAGTATATCGCCATTAAACTTGGGTTCCGACTGACCATGTTGTAGCAGTGTTGTCAAGTCAACATTATGTTTAGAAATTAATTAAGGGTGTTGATAAAATTTCAAAAATGTTTTACAAAGTTTACGATACCGAAAGTCTTGTTGTAGAAGTTTAACAGTTAGAAGCTTAGTCTGGTCGTTAAAGTCACTAACGAGACGAGATGCTTCGGCCAAACAAAAAGCTGGCATAGCAATATTTTATATGACGTTGCATGTGAGAAGTCGCCATCTAAAACGTGAATTAACAATGTCAAAATCACAGTCACCTCGTTTGAAATAATTTAAGTTGTATCTATAGGAACATATGGATACTTTGAAATAGAGCTTCGGTATCAGAAAAAAATCCTTTATAAAGCTGAATTTCTCTCAAATATATTTTATCAAATATTTGTTCAAAATACGTATTATCAACGTGTAGCAAGTCATCTAAATATACTGATGTTTAGTTTAACACCTCATAAACATTTAATTGGTTTTCCTTAGAAATTTACAACATAAGAAAACGGAACCAAATAAGCAAAAAGAGATTCACAAATAATGCCCATTAGAATATCTACAATAATATATATAATTCAGTACCAAAATATTATAGAAGATGTCCAGGAATAAAACGATCATAAGATATAGCCTTCAATGACACCTAGAGGAAGAGCAAACAAACCAGGACAGACAAGTACACTAGCCATAAAGAAAAGCAGATAAACCAGGTCCCTAATTTCCAACAAGGTGATCACAATGTTAGACTAAATACAACAATAAAAGAACGGACAGGACAAACGTGAAAAACAAAACAAAACAAAAAAACAAAAACAAAACAACAACAACAACAAACAAAAAAAAAACAAACAAACAAAAAACACATACATGAGCAGCCACAGAAAGAAGAAACAACACGAGAACCACCACCTTAGAATAGTCAGTAGTAGAAAGCAGATCTTACATAGATACTAACTAAAAGTCAGCAAGAAGTTTCCACTGTTCAGAGTAAAATGTCTGCATATTGTATATGAGAATTAATCACATTTTTCTAGTTATTACCAAGGTCAACTTACCCGGTACATCTTCGGGAAGAACTGCTATAGGACTCGATACAAACTCATTACTGCTTGCACCAGCTCCATTATAGGCAACCACTGTGACGTAGTATACAGGTACTAGGTTGCTGAGAGATGTATCCGTATCTTGTAGGTTGAATCCAGTCAAGTAAAGATCTTGAACGGTTCCATCATATTCCTCCTCTTTTTTGATGTCATTTGAACCTGTTAAAATAATCACAATCGGTCACTGTGCTACTTAATTTATACTAATTCAAACAAACTATAATACCTAGTTTTTTTTAGACTGTGAATCAAAAATCAAAATATGCAGGTAGACAAATATAAAATTATATACATTAAATCTGTTCTATATCTAATAGGTGTTTGTTGTTTCAAAGACATATGGCCAAATCTATAGTCAACAAATACATACAGAACAGACACAAAACTTCAAACATCAGAGGTATCCGTTACTCGTGCAAACTAAAGGGAGCTATTACCTTTCAAAGGGGGACAACTTAAATTTTAGGTCATATCCTTGATTGAATATTGGTTTAACTAAAGCTCTCGGAGGATCTGACTACAAACCTGCTATAGCGCTATCAAAGGAGAAAGACTAAAAAAGTGTGTAAAAAGTTCAGGACAAAAATGTTCAAATTTACACGGGTAAAATGTATGATTTTTTAGAACACTAAATAACAAGCACATGCACATCGACATTCAAGGTATGATATAAATGAAAACTAAAACGTTTGAAATGATCAGTGTAAAGCTGTGAGAGGAGGCTATTTCCCGAAGTACCCTCTATCTGTTTTTGAACATAGAATTTGACTAAGTCAAAACAGCTAAAAATGTCATCCACTGTCTTTACAATATAACAAAAATTTAGCAAAAAAAAAAAAAAAAAAAAAAAAAAAAACAAAGCTAAAAAAGGGAGAAAAAAATCAGAAAAGCATATAAAAACCACATACACATCTTCACTCTGTTCAAAAACATATGCAAAGTTTCAAAATAAATGATGAAAAGGTGTATTTCACAATTTAAATTGTATGAAGAAGAAATAACTAAATAATTATGTAGTTATGTATGTAATACCTGGGCTGCTACCGACTTTAACAATTATTTTTGCAACCCCGGACTCTGGGTCTACTGCCAACATCGACATTTTTATTCCATTATGATCTGACTGATACACATATCCGTTGGACAGGTCCTCACTTTCTCCACTGAATACCCCGACATGTAGCCATCGAATCTGCAATATACATTACGTACATTTGAGTACGTTTTTGATACATTCAATAATACGTAATATGCTTTGTATTGTCAATAAAACCAGCATCAATATCTGGCCAAGATTTATCATAAATATTCACAAATATGTCATCAAGTGACTTTTTTATCATAACGCATTCTTTTTGACGTTTATTATACTACACTGCAGCTGGTGCTAGTGCCGTGTGGCGACGGTAGAACTTCTCCTCGTACATCACCCTAGTGCAGATTATATTTCATTTCCCTTGGGATCATTGGGCCTATTGTGATATATTTGAAAATGGAGTTCTGTTCATGTATACGCCTTTGGGATCATTGGGCCTATTGTGGTGTATTTAAAAATGGAGTTCTGCTCATGTATACGCTATAGGCCGCTGGCCAGCTATGGTTTACCACACCCCCGGGAATTTCGTAGACAATGTTTTTCTTATAGCCTATTACCTTGCAAGTATTTTGCAGCATGTTAGCCCTCTGGCGATGTTGGCGTTACCCAGTAACAGCCTGTTACATTCGTTACCCCTACAAAAATTATAATACAATAGGAAACTATTAAACCTATGAGAACTGGATCAAAAGTAACTATATGATCCAATTAAATATATGAAGTTACAGAACAGTCCATTAGCTACAAAATGTGATGTTTGAAAATTCTTTTTGGTCTTACACGGTATTAGACATGTTGCATTTTCTACGGTACCCTTTAGAAATGAGTATTTTAACCCATACAGATCATTTTCGTAGATTGTACATTGCCCCTTTGACCATAACTTTGTAATAGGTGACATGGTATTTAAATTCCTTTCCAAAGCTACAAACCTGATTTCTCTAGCTTTTATTCTTTGTCAGTTATTGGGTGTTAAGCAATGTCACACCACTGTGAAATGTAACATTCAAAAAATCAATTTCATATATTATTACACCAAATGCAGCCTAGAAGTTGTACAAATAAAGTGAATTCATATGAGATACATAGGCACATTAAAACCTATCTCATCCATATTATTCTTCCCCTAGTAACGTAGGTTACATCTAAAATATCTACATATTGTGGGCTTTGTAGGTTTTCTCTATGGTATTCTGCATCAGATTTTAATGTCTTTGTTTTGTATCCTTTTGAAGTTTTTGTAAACATTTTCAAAACTCCAAATTTAATGCAGCAAGTTTTTGTCAGTTATATACATTCGTCACTGTTGACAGTAAAGTTGCTATCTGCATTATGGCCACTTTTGCATAAAATACACTTGACTTTGCTTAATAATTTATCAATGGTAACATATGTAACACCTTTATGTCTTTATTTTAAAGGATTTTTGTTTCTGTAAAGATCTTTATCTATACTTTTATCACTTGTATTAATACTCAGATTTAGAATAATAAAATTCTGTAACTACATATTTTCAGAATAAGAGGATAAATATGGCACTTTCGCCTTATTTATTCTGTTACATTATCAGATATTTACGTAGGTATTTCATTTATCTGCAACCTTTGCAAATGAAGAATTTTACTGTTATATTAAGAAGATCCATATTATAGCTTGCTACACTGACTTTTGTTAATGATTTTTTTGTTTATGACCTTCAAATCTATATATTAAAACATTGCACATTAAGCAGTTGACCACAAAGTCTTTCTGTTATATGTTTAATGTGTGTAGCATAAAACATTATTTCTGATTAAACATTATTGGTACAAGCATAGTCTCCTGCCAAGAAATGCATGTATTTAATACCAGAGTAGCATTTACATGTAGTCCTGATTAAAACAAAATGTTCACTATCATTAAAACAAACTGTTGACTATCAATGTTCACTACTGCAGGGCATACAGAGCCTGTTAACACAGTGATGACTGGTCAATATCTTCCCTGTGTGCTCAATGAATAGCAAAGGACCTCAGCTTTCTTCAAGCAGACTGCTAAGACTGATCAAACTGAGCATTTAACCAGGCTGATACATTAAGATTATATAAAGTAAATCATATAACACTTTCCCTAACCGTAATATGATTTTCCCCCAAAACAAACAGTATTACTTTATCGTTTAGATATACAGAAAACAACTATCCTTAAAGATCAGTGTGTAACATTAGGCAAATTTAGAAACATACATAACCCAATGAAATTAAGTATATACCGTCGCAATTCAGTGATTTTCGCACCTTCAGAGATTAACTCCACTCTTATGTTGAAAACAAAAGCGGTATGCAACCTGATTTTCATTTGTTTCATGCATATATTTGTTCATTTTTCTAATATAACGTAAACTACTGGTACTTAGCTGAAACTCATGAATAAAAATCAGATCAATATTGTTGGATATAATTAGCTAGAGTCAGCATTACATACTTACATATGACTTTGGATTAACTCTATGAGAGGACCTAGAAAAGTTATTCTTAGTGTCAGAATATCTATTCTGAGCAGCAGAAGTTGGTGTAAGCACCAGAGTTTGTCTAAAATGTGAATAGTGTCTGGACAGAAGGAAAACGGCCTTAAAGAACATGGGACTTTATAACAGTAATGAAAACCCATTGGTTATTTTGGTAGGGTCTTTCTTTAGAGCCATAATAAAAGTTGTAACAGTCAAAGTAAAAATTTGCAAGGAGTCTGATTAAGAATAGCAGTCACGGTTGTGTAACATACGTTACCAGGCATGTTATGTAAATGAAAATATTTGGTAATAATGTATTCACATTAACAGTACCACTGACAATCAGCAGGTACTAGGTCATTTTCATGTCTGAAATTGCAATGGAAATACAGGTGAGAATTAAATACCTTATCTTATCTTGGCATTAAAATAATCTGGTAATAGATGGTATATCAGAGGTATGGGCCGAAGAAGGTTTTTTTATACCTCATTATAGTTTCTTGGCAGCTAAATGTAATTCAGACTGCCCAGAGACACAACCAGTCATTTCTGTTATGTTATATTATCCCCATTTATATAAGGCTCAGAAACAAAACCAATCCTATTTGTTATTTTATACTATCATCATTTTGATTATCAATTACACGTTTTGGAGGTCCATTATAAAGTAACAAAGAGAATGACAATCGTTAAGATTAATGTTGTTGTGTGTTATTCTCATTACTAATATCACTAATAATAATAATAATAATAATAATAATAAAACAAAAAAAAAAAAAACAAAACAAAAAAAAAAAAAACAACAAGACTCTTGTATAATTTTATATCTAGAAAGGTTTTCTTATCACTATTTAGATGATAAATATAGTATTCATTTATTTAATGTCATAATATTATATAATGTATGACTGGCCTATATATGTTAGGTCTTTTACAAGGTATTATATAATAAAACAGATTTTATTTAAGCAAACTGTCTTCTAGCCAGCATAAACTATTTTATTTTATACACTGTGACAACAGAGAAGTGCCAAAGTATGTATGCTATGTATTTGGCTGCATCTTAGAGATGACTTAAAAATGCAGTATAGTGTTGATTTTATGTGTGATGTTATTATCATTGAGATTACCACTGTGTTTTTAGGTAGACTTAAATTATGAAATAGTTCTCCTAGAATAATTTATGCCCTCAGAACTTCTTTTTGTTTACTTTATTCATGCTTTTGAGTTGAGATTAGGAAAGTATACAGTATTTTACTGATGAATAGCTTTCTCCTGCAAACACTGTCCACAGGAAACAATGTTCTGATATCACAGCACTTAAACTGACATATAACATGTCTAACAGTATTAAGTGAGAAATATTTCTGGAAGTCTAGATGGATTTAAGTTTTAAAATATCAGCTTTAAGCATAGCAGATAAGCAATGAAGAGCTAATATCATGTAAGTATGTATGAAAAGGGGATATTTCTGTATTTGTTAGAGGGTACATTTTACTATATATTTTAAAGATACAATTATCAATCAGCAGAGGATTGGCGAGGTTTGTTTTTTTTTCACTTAATTCGCAAAAGTATAAAGGTATCTGATAAATAATTTACTTTGTTATTGACTTTTTAGAGCTGATGTTCCTTCACCTGTACGTACAAAGTATCAACAGCCATTTATACAATATAGATAAAGTATCACTCAAAAATTAACATAAGTAACACTAAGAAGTGTATAAAGCATTTATTCGAAGCTTATAATGCATTAGTCCAATCATGATAGTTTAATACATCAAACTAATTGCAACCACAGCCAATTAAACATTAAGAAGTTTGAAATAACGATATTTTTTACATAAGAAGTTTAGGCTGTTTTAAAGAAACTATCGTTTGCTCAGTCAAGCTGGCTTGTTTTCATTTTTTGATGTACAAAGGAGAATATATAGTGTTTATCTATTGTAAAACACTATTAGATTAAATTTCTAGTCACTGACTGGTCATAGTCGACCAAAACGGTGTATCAGGAAACTTATAAATGACGTTTTTGACTTTTAGTAACGTATGTAACAGTTATATTACAAGTAATTGGGAGTCCAACATATCAAAGTAACTGTCTGTATAAAACGACATCCACTAGTAGCAAATAGCATGCTAGTAAGTAAGAATATGAGTAGTTCAGTATTTACACTAAAGTATTTCTATTGTTTTGAGGGTAACGCTGGTAATATGGCTGTTACACGTAAACGCCCCCATCGCCAGAGAGCTAACATGTGTCATTTTGTGGGGTACCTGACTATAAAACTGCAAAATTCTACCTGGTACAAATGCCTTAACCTGAGTCTAACAGGATCACATACGTACGTATGTACGTACGATCACACATTCGTACAGACGGGCGTACATTCGTACGCACGTACGCACGTACGTTAAACCTAAAAATTATATGCCCCCGGCATCATCCGATGCGAGGGCATAAAAGAGTTGTATTCACACAGTTAAATAAAAAAGTGCACCTAAGAAAATATATACTATCCGCAATAAATGTTTAAGGTCACTAAAACTGACATATTATTTCAAAGAAGTATTATAATTGTCTGTCTCATACAATTTATAAAATATAGACTTACAAATAACCTTTACCTAAGGTACTGCAAACAATAATTCAATGCATTAAAATGTACAAATACGTGCACACTATCCTGGGCCAGGATATTTGATTCTGCAGAACAGAAGGCACTAATAAAGACCTTTGTTTCGCGTGAATTAATATAATTTTGGCATTCATCGCTGAAAAGCCATTTATATTATATGGCAGTATTCGCCTGCGGTAATACTAATAAACTATAAAGCTTGATGCTTAAGCGTCGACAAACACTGCTAAAAAGAATATGAAAATGAATTATTAGGAAAAAGCTAGATCATCTCAAAAGGAGATAAATGCCCCTGCTACTGCTAGTTTAGCTTTGTAGAGTTAATAATCTGAACAAAAACATAAGAAATGGGATTTTACCATCACTTAGAGATTTATTAAACTAACTGCAGAGACATGAACTCCACTATGCGATGGGACTATGTAAAAAAATTAAGTAAATTAAGGGTATGTAACTCTAGCAATAAACATTTGTTGAGAGCTCTATGACCTTAATGCACATGTTCTGTATATATCCTTGTTATGGTGCAAGTTTCAAACCATTACCTTCCTACTGTAGGAGAACCTGCGGAGACACACTCTCTACTACGCCATGTGTATAAGACAAAGTTTCTTAGAAAATCAAGGGTATATGCTGTATACCAGTAATATTTAGATTAGAGTTATGTCAACTTTCTACACATGCTTAGTCTATATCATTACTATGGCGTAAGTTTCAAACCATTACCTTGAAAACTGTAAGCTAAGTTGCGGAGGCATGAACAGTACTATAAAGTGTGACGGACATACACACGGACGGACGTATGTCGAAAGGTAAAATTATATGCCCTCCTCCACACCGGCTCGGTGGTAATCTGTTTTAAAATTATTCTAAATGTGACAATTTACCCCAAAGAAAATGAAAGTATAGACAAATTACCAAACTAAAGCTGCTAGGAGAATAAAAAACATACCTGTGGTGTGGTAAGGTCTAATTTAACACCGTTTGTCTCGTGTATCGCCAGAACGCCGGCTTTGTTGCTCACTCCTACTCTAATCGTGTATATGGCACCAGACAAAAGCTGCATATCTGTCTTTTCATACGATGCTTTAGTTGGTACCCCAGAATATTCTTCCCAGTCTCCGTTATCTGTCGAGAATTATTTCATAAAATGATAGGTACTCTTTCAAAGAAAACAACTTGATCAAAGTTGTTTTGCCTGAAAAGGGTCTACACTTAAAGAAAACAATATAGATCCCAAGTAAGTAATTTAAAGTGTAAAATCTCAGCTTTTAAATGATATATAATATGATTATGTTACTGCGTAGTAAAAAGGCTGAAGAAAGGTTTAAACATGGTTGGGGTCATTTGGACGAGCTGTATCCTTAAATTTTTCTATGGGTATCAACCATTGTTAGGTTTTATTAAAGTGATTTTGAATTGATTTCCTAATATAACTGTATCGAAATCCAAATTTTATTATGCATTTATCTATAAATTAAGAAAGAAATCTCGTTACAATCATTTTTCGGAAAACAAAGTGTCATTTAATACAAAAAGGTAAGTTAGAACATAAATATGGCAAATAGTACACATCGTTATAAATCTAGTCAAGGTTGCTGGCTTCGTGTTTTCTTTATTTTTGCCACAATGAGTTGGTCTTCAGATTGAATGATAGCTCTTCCTAAATCTGTTTTAGAAAGTTGGCGCTGGTTATCAATGGCTGTGGTTGGCCCACTGTGGCTTCAGCTAAGCCTCCTACTTAAAGGCTCCATATTCCTCGAAAATAGACATTTTCATCCAAGGAAGGTTTAATGAATTTATATATGGTATTGATACCATCATAAAATGTGGCATTTGACAGACTGTAAAATTTCAAAATGAATAGTTAGTCTCTAATATTTGAACTGGTTAAAAAAATAAAATGATTTTTTTATCGTATGTCTGAATTAATGTCGGCAACATTAATTCAGAGATACGATAAAAAATCATTTCACTTCAAGAACGAGAGACTATATAGAATTTTACAAGCTGCCAGGTGCCACATTTTATGATTGTATTAATACCATATCTCAATTTATTAAACCTTTCTTTCGTAATAAGTCTATTTTTGAAGAAAATGGAGCTTTTAATTTCATCGAGGTATTTGAAGTTATAAATGTTGAACTATAATGATTCACTGTTGCCTTGAGGATCCGAACGTGCATCGAACACATATTTATATTATAATTCAGAGCTGTATGAGAGATAAGGGCGTAGTGTCGATTGTGTAAACCTAGTGTAAACACCATTTTCCATCCCCCGTGGCTGTTTCTGCTGACCGTGTCTTGTCATTGTTTGTGCCTCGTCTCGTCTCTTTTGGTTCCTCGGAAAAGTTGTACTTACTGATTGTAGAACTTTCTTTATATTTTGTTATTATGATTATTTTACTGTGATGTTTCACTGACTTAGCAAACATAGCTTAAGCATTCAGTAGCTGTTCTACTGACCACAGTTTCAAGGCAGCTCCTCTTTTGCAGTTATTCGTTGTTCATATGTCGGTTATTACAATCGTATTGTGTTATTTGGTAATTATTCGTTCCCTTTCTCGGTAGAGGCAGTACTACATAATTGTGGCCTTTACTGTCTATTTATTGGTATTTTGAAAATATCTTTGATGCAGAGCGCTTTTATTTTTAAAGTTGCACATCAACGCTTTCTGCCATTTTGGGACGACAGTCGACTAATAAAGTGTCTGCGCAAGGAACCGCTGTACAGCCGCCAGTAGAATTCCGTCAAAAGACCTCAAGATCAGCATGTGAACACTAACCCTACTATGTCATCAATACTTATGATATGAAAAGTAAACAGGAGAACTCAGGAATTGATAAATCAGATCCACATCGAATTCTCAACATCAAAGGGCACGACCAACAAATGCAATGAAATAGACGTAGAAAGAACATATGGTAAGCCGAGTTCATCATTTTGATCATTGCCTTCCTTTTTATTGGCAGCACTTTGAAAAACAACAAACGCACAAAAACATTATAAAAACAACGGTAGAAAACAACAAACAACATAAAAAAATAAACAAACAAACAAACGATATCCTGATCTTCTCTATTTTATAAGCAAACAAGTACACACAAGTGCTTAACATTATTTATTTTCAGCTGACTAATTCAATTTATCTTTTCCAGCGTTTTCAGTACTGTGTGGTTTGTATTTTGTCTTTTAGACATCTTATTTACTATCTTCAAGTCATACAATATGGTTGATAAAGCAAAGCATAGTAGGTTTAAAGAACGTTGAATTTATGATGTTGGTATCTTGGTCAAAAAGTTTTGTAACCAAAGTAATTTAATTAGTTTTTTTATTAACAGAAACATAGCATTTTGATCATAACATAAATATAACTTCTTGTTATCCATTATCGTTAACAGAAGAGCTTACAAACATTAGAATTAGTGCCCATGATTTATTAATTGTATGTGGCGTTTACTTCAGACCAAGAACACGTTAGCAGCAAATTTGTAAGCAATGCAATCAAACAGGTAAGGAATGAATGATTTAAATTGTTTTATGATTTGATGAACCCTAGTTGTGCTGTCGTTATTATATCGATAATCAAACATTTTATTTTTGAATTTTATGGACTAACGCTTAATGTACTCGTAAATTTAGAGATTTATTAATTCTCAGCGAAATGAGTCTAAGTAAAATATGTCTGTGTATAAGTGGCAAATGACTTTTATGAACTTGTATAAGTCTTTGAACATGTATATCAGTTAATCTACTAGTATCAGCGAACACAAAAGTATAATAATATAGCTCAAGAAAATCATCGAAGTTTCATTTAAGATATTCCTTAGACGAATCAAATTGCTGAATGACTATTGCTTAAATTAAGTGCATCACACAGAAAGCGTTGTATTTACATATAATTACTTTCAGTATATAATGCATACTGAAGATATGACAGCGGTATTTCATTCTTAAAACTAAATCAAGAGAGACCCAGAAAAGGCCATTATCATGTTACACAGCCATTACAAGAGCTGAACCCGCGCCATGTGAAAGCGTGTCTTCGGCCATATGCGGAGAGCAAAAACCCAGACCAGCCTGCGCAGTCTGACCAGGGCCTTTGCTGTCAGCAAACAGAATCATTGCAGACTTTAGAATGGTTCATTGGAGAGCAAATACCCAGATGATATTTGAACATGTGCAAAATGATGTAAATCCGCAAATTTTGCGCATGTTCGTAGGCACTTTTTCGCTTGATCTGGCCCAAATAATATCAGGAAACAGCACTCTAGCGACAGTAGAACGTGCAACCAAAGTGGAAATTCAACAAAAATACTGCCTTGGAACGGTTAACTATACTACAGACCGCTGAAGGTTTAAACATGGTTTTACAAAGGCCAAAGTACGATCTTAATCCTGATAGAGTTTCGGCTGTGCACAGTTGGTCGGTAATTGTTGTGTTACCTGGCCATATCTTCTTTCTGTGACCATCATACTTTTCATACACTTGAAACTTGTAAGATGCTATCCCTGACTCGTAATCGTGGAAGGCAAAGGAACAACTAACTTGGGTGTCATCAACCTTAATATATAAAAACAGTCGAGTATGCAGGGAGAAAACGTAAAATAAATAAAGATAAAGGAAACTTCTGGTAATAAATATTATCAAAATGCTATTTCATACATATTATATGGATGGAATAAATGTCTCTGTATACTGCAAGATAGAAATATATAAAAATATGTGAAAAGGTAGGAACTACTTCCGGAATGATTAGTGCAAGTAAAAATCAATCGCTTGTTCGATTCACTATGTAATTAAATGGCCGATCGTTGCACATATTCAAGCATATGAAAACACGAACATATCGTTCAATGCTAAAGTGATTGCTTTGATGCCATTCATTATAGACCGATCGCATGTGCTAATTTTTGTACATTCCGTTGTTAAACCACTGCTAATTTTTAAATTGTGCAGAATTTATGTTGCCCCAATCTACTTGTAGCACAAAAATAAAATAGCATTAGTCCTTCCAACAATGCAGGACTAAAGTATAAGTATTATCAAATATTGTTTAACTGTATAGAATGCAATATTAGGGCACATCATTTCCCTCAAAATTTCATCCGCGCAGGCTGATCAAGGTTTTTGCAATCCGCCTAAAGACGGTTTGGCTTACTGCTACGCACCGAGTGCCCTGCGAAGACTCTGATAAGTTTGTGTTGATGCACAATTTTATCTGTCTTGGCTGGACACAAATCAATTTTGTAGGAAATGCTGTGCTCGGGCTCATGTTTCAAGGCGGTTAAAATAAAGATACCTGAAAGTCTACATCAGTCTCAGCAACGGTTCCATCAACAAGATACTCCATCACAGGTGCTGTCAGATCAATAAGAACACCATTAGTATCTACCACAATGTCGTTTAGGGCTCCGTTTTGAGCTCTCAATGACGCCTTTAAGACATCTTTATGACTATTGTGAAAGTTCTTCCACGATACATATTTCATTGTGTTTTCAAAATCAGTCCAATCCTTCAACGTGACCCAGTCGTTTCCACTGAAGAATATAATATCAGGAAATGCACATGTTATTTTTATATTAACTACTTTACCGTTTTCTTGGTCATGTATTATCAAGTTCTTAAACACAAGCAGACAGCATGCTTTTCTATTTTGATGATCAACGTAAAACCTATTTACCTGTGATGCAGT
Organism: Anodontia alba; assembly: GCA_964016985.1. Taxonomy (NCBI): domain Eukaryota; kingdom Metazoa; phylum Mollusca; class Bivalvia; order Lucinida; family Lucinidae; genus Anodontia; species Anodontia alba. The sequence continues at coordinate 60,412,457 of OZ024823.1, read as the reverse complement.
TCTTTTTTGTTCATAAGTGCGTCGAACGTTCGGCGTGCAAACGTACTACTTTAAACTAACTATATGACCAGTGATGTGTGTGACCAAAAATGTGATGGTCCAACTAACGCTTGGGTGGTTCGGTGCTTATCCTGTAAAACAATGCGTGATTTGGCAGATACTATTGACACGGCGGCCCTGCCGATAATAACAACTAAACAGCCAATAACGCCAAGTATTCCAATTACAAGAGGTTGAATCACGAGACTTATGACGTCAGCCTACAAAATTTGCGATCGCGGCCATTTTGAATTTTGTCTCCTCTTCGAATTTTATTTCTATCAATTCTCCGTCTATTTACAGGCAAAGCATAAGTCGTTTCGTGCATAAGGTACACTTTGATGTAGATTTTTAGATAACACATAGACTTTACGCTCTTTTCACGTGATAATCCGAAAAAACCTTCGTCAAAAATGTGTTATTGCGACCGGTTTGTAAATTGTTGTTATTTTTATGTTTTTTTTTTCTGCTTTTCATAATGTGTAGACTCGCAAAAAAGATAAAAACAAGACCAAAAAGAAACAAAGATAAAAAACGCACAAACGGTCAAAAATCTTAAAAAACAAACAAACAAACAAACAAACAAAAAAAAAAAAAAAAAAAAAAAAAACACCCTGAAGCAGTAAAATGGATTTCAGGTGAGCGATCCATACCTGTCACCGGCATACACTAGTTTTCGGTATTCGGAAAGCATGGCCCCCGCCAATCGGGGCCCGCAAAATAGATGTGCTGCCTAAAGCCTCCATGGCAGAGATGCTAGTTACTAAGCAGGACCCGAATTCATGTAATCTGGTCGGGTAAAAGTCCCACAAATTTGGAGGTAATGTCTCTAAACTACTGAAATATTGTTGACTTGGACGTTATATCGCAATTCATGCAGTGGGTTCAGAATTCAAACGTAGACTGAAATCAAATTCAATTAGATCTGACCAACCCACCTATGAAGCATGTGGTGATAATCTGGACGCACGGACATAAGTAGCACGTATTAAATTCATATTATGTTAGTTATTGCAACTGTGCCATTGCGTCTAGGCCTTGATTGTTCAGTACTTTCCTGTTTTTTCCGTGTCTCGAGAAGACTCTGGTGTTTCCTGGGTATCTCATTTATGTTTTTGAACATTGAATTGTCCTTGGTCAAGCACTAGAATATTTCGCCAAACTAACGTAACATAAAAAGTGCTGCATATGCTAATTCAACTTTCAGTTTTTAGAACAACTGACGCCAAAGAAGGTTTAAACGATAAAATACTACTTAACACGTCATTTGGGAATCGGGCACTCCTGCTATGCAATATGTACTCGTAGTATGTGCCCCATTACATAAAAGTGAGCTGCAGTTTATCGCTAGGTAAACATAAAAAAAATGTATGTACTTACTTCTGTTTAGAAATTTTAACAGAATATTCTTTTATTCCTGATTCCGGATCTGAAAACCTATCCCACTGGACTTCCACAGAGGATTTTGATGAAGAGAATTGTACATCATCGAAGTTCTGTTTTATTCCGTCAACAACGATGCCAGATATGGGTGGAGATAAATCAATCACCACTGAAAAAGTATTTTCATGTAGAAAGATTCGCATACTAAGGAAAAAGTATTTTTTTTAAATTAAATCTATATAAGTCTACAAGTGCTTCTTCACGTAAGATAACTCTGTAACGAAAGTTTTTTTTTTTTTTTTTTTTTTTTTTTTTTTTTTTAAATTCATCAAAATTCCTATACAAGAGAATGGTTCAATTTGGAAAGCGGCAAATCTTTCATTATGAATATGTTTTGCTTGTCTCAAATCAAGGTAAATGTTTCATCCTGTTTAATTAATGCACATACACGCTAATTACGTCTTTGTCCGAGCAATCACGAACATCATGACGTGACACACGCAGACCCGGAAAATTTGGAGCAAGGACAAATGCTTCGGCTAATACCAACCAAACTAAAAGGAACTCTTTTTGATTTATACCATGCGAACATTATACAGATATAGGTGTTTTTTTTTTTAAAAAAAAAAATAACACATGAAAATAATTGGTATAGCAAAAATAAACTTGTTAAAGGCGACACGCACGGAACACAGCCTATGCACCGGATATGGATTTAAACCATTCATTGTCAGGAAAAATGTATACTTAGTCGCAAAAAGAAAGAACCAACAGAGAGAGAGAGAGAGAGAGAGAGAGAGAGAGAGAGAGAGAGAGAGAGAGAGAAAACCGCAGAGACGTTGCAACAGAAGCGTTGCCTTGGAATGTTCAACTGTATAATGGATATTGAGAAAGGGCGCTAAAACAAACCCTCCAAAATAATCAAATATATTTTAAGATCAAAATAATTATAATTTTATCAGCGTCATTCAAAACATAATCGACCAAAGATATTTTAACACACGGCATACAAATAAAAATGATATTACCAAGTTAAGACAACATTCATGAAGCCCAGTCTTCTCTAGGCACCAAAAAGAGAAGAGGAACAAACAATGACAAGACACAACGGCACAGTTGCAACAACCGGCATACAAATAAAACGGACTGCAACAGAGAAACCGCATTCGAACAGTCAGTAGACATTATTACTTGCAGGATGGTGGTGGGGTGGGGGTGTGGTTTAAACTTTTAATTCTTCGAAAAATTTGATTTACCAACAATTCTTATAAGTTTGTAAAGTAAGTCACCATAAATCTCGGCTTCCGAAAGCCCCGTTGAAGACGCTATTCTATTCAAACCCACATTGTATTTAGCAGTGACTGATAACGTTAACGCTAAAATTCAGGGAATGTTTCACTAAGTTTACGATGACAAGTTTCCACACATTTATTTCATTTGTACTGAAAATAGACTTCTTTATGTGGTCTTGTGCTTGCTATCTGTAGGGCTTTCCTGTTCTTTGTCTTATTGTTGTATTTGGTGTTAATCCTTTCTAGCATTTTGATCACCTTCTTGGGGAATAGGGAGCTGGTTTGCTTTCCTCTGGTCAATGGTTTGGGTACTATCTGTCAGGGTTTGTTTGCTCTTCCTCTTGATGTCATTGGTAGGCTATGACCTGTGATTCTTGCTCTTCCTAGACATCTTCTATACTTGTTTACTCTTTTTTCTTCTGCTCAGCTGAGGTTACAGGTGTGTACAGCTTCGCTTAACCCATTAGAGAACATAAGCAGACTCAAGTAGAGGCTTTTAGTTTCATTTCATTGGTTTGTTACTTGTTTTCAAACAAATGTTTGTACAGAACATTGTGGCGACCGTAAGACATTCTTTGAACATATCTGACCCCACCTAATTTATCGTTTAGGGTTTTGTGTCGACCGTAATATGTTTTCTTGAACATATCTGACCCAAACACAGCTAATGTTAAAGGCTTTATGGCAATCATAATACGTCTTCTAGAACATATATGACCCCAAAACAGCTAGTGTTAAAGGTTATGTGCCGATCGTAAAACGTCTTCTTAATCATATTTTGCCTCAAAACAGCTAGTGTAAAAGCTTACATGGCGATCGTAATTCGTCTTCTTGAACATATTTTCCCCAACACAGCTAATGTTAAAGGTTATGTGGTGATCATAATACGTCTCCTGAACATAGCTGACCACAACACAGATAGTGTAAAAGGTTATGTGGCGATCGTAATACGTCTCTTTGAACATACTTGACACCAACACAGCTAATATTAAAGGTTATGTGACGATCATATTACGTCTCCTTGAATATATTTGACCCCACCACAGCTAGTGATAAAGAAAGTTTATGTGGCGATCGTAATACGTCTCCTGAACATAGCTGATCCCAACATAGCTAATGTTAAAGGTTATGTGGCTATCGTAATAAATCCTCTTGAACATATCTGACCCCACCATAGCTAATGTTAAAAGTTATATTGCGATCGTAATACGTTTCCTTGAACATATTTTACCCCAACACAGCTAACGTTAAAATTATGTGACAATTATAATACATATTCCCTGAACATATTTGACCCAAACAGTTATTGTAAAGGGCTCTGTGGCGATCGTAAGACGTCTTTACATTATCTATTTCTTTAGGATGATGAACCTTTTTCATGTTGAATAATTTAAGATGCCAAGCCAACTTTTAACTATTAGCCAATCAGCTGCTTGACCAGGATGTTGATACAAATGTACATACTAAATGATCAACAGTGCAGTTTCAAATCAGTTGCTGGTCTGAACCTTCACTGTTTGCAAAAGCAGGGCATATCCGGGTTCAACAGGAACAGGGTTAAGCTCTTTTCAGTAGTATTGTCAACAATGTTTTTATCAGCCGGAGTTAGAGGACGCATGAATTATCGCATAATACGAGTACTACTGCTAACAAACAGAATAAACATAACCCATTATGCTCGTTCCATTTGTTTTGCGTTTTACGTGATACATTAATATCAAAGTGCGACTTTCATATGGACAAGAAATAAGACTTTATTAAGAATGACGTTAAAAGGGTGCATAACTCTCAGTAAAAATCATAATCCGACACGGATATTGATAAAAATGGTATAAAATTTCAAACAATAGTCTAATAAAACAACAGGCGGAAATAATGGTCGTGTAGCAATGTGTAACGGGATATTCAGAAAAGAAATGGTTTCCTGAATAAACAAACAAAATAAATATATAATGCACATTGACACAATTCAGTCTGATGTAACTTAACCATGGAACAAAATAAAAACCTAAAGAAGCCATAAAGAAACCTAAAGAAACTATGACATTCTGCAAATAGTAAAGTGACCATAAGAAAAAGACAACAAAAACGATGATTGAACATGTTCAGACATATGCGGCCATATATGATCATAGTCCTGAATGTCCGCCTGAAGAAACGTCCGTTTCTTGGATATTGAAATAGCTCCTGGCAAAGAATCTGATCTAACTGGATGGATCCTCAAGACAGCCTAGCTGGGCGCACGTTCCAGTGGCAGTCATCACCTTGTTGTTTAAAGAGAATATTTCATGCAGCAGACGCACATATGTATTGCGCTGAATGTAGTTCAAAACTTAACGTTCCTGACAGTGAACCGTCTGTGCAAGTTACATTTCAAATACTTTATAATAATCGACATAGCTAATATTCAAAGCCAGTAGTGTGCGTTGAATGGTTACTGAGATGCGAAGATTAAAACTGACTGGTCTGAACCAGAAAACGTGGCACTTCAGCTGTTTTTAGTTGTGTGTGCGTGTTCATTACTCTCAAAAGTCTTTCTTTTTAGAATCTATTTATCTTCACAACAGCTGGTGTAAATGCCATGTGAGAAATAATTCCTATCTAAATTTACGAAACTGATTCCAACTTTGAGGAATGGTAGGTTTTGAAAGCCAAACTGCACTGATTTCAACAAAACATTTTTCTTTAATCTGTTAGGAAATTCGAATGGCAAACAGGCCAAGCACTGGCGATGACGACAGAATTTACGAACTTGATAATTGGACTTTTGATAAAATATCATTTACTTAGCAAACTGTGGACAAAGTCAACATAGTGTGGACATAGTCAACATTGAGTGAAAAACTGAATGATTTGTTGTTTATGTAATAGCTGTGAAATTAACTAAGCCATTCATAAGTACATTTAGGATATTAATTTCCCACATGCGTAGCACTCATTACGAATTCTACGCATGTGCGTATCATACGTAACATGCGCAAGAAAAATATTTTCAAGAAAGACATCAATTCACATAAATATTTTGCTTTTCTACAATAGGGGCTGTTTTAAACGGGACGAATTTATTGCTTCCAAAATAGAGGCTTTCCTTAAAGGAATTTGTTTTCTCCCTCTTTCGAGCAACCCATAGCTTGTACAAGATACTATAGAGAAAGTCTCAAGATTTTTTCTGGGTGTGTGTGAAAATAAATCCATCTGGCTACGCCACTGCTTCCTACCTCCATTTGATACAGCACTAGTATTTCTCTGGTTTATGGCCCCATTATAAGCCCATACAACAGCGTAGTAAGTTTCTCCATGCTTTAGACGTCTACCTTCGTCAACAATCAAACATGCAGAATGGTGTTTGCCACTGACTCCTGTCAGTTTAACGGTGTCTGTAAGTCCAGGTTTACTTCCGATGCCAATCTTGTATTCCGAGATTCCAGACTCAGGATCATAGAAGTCGAACCAGTTGACACATATCTGAGCAAAAGTAAAAGTAAAGGAAATACCGTATTTAAGTTTTCGGATACATTAACTCCTTCCTATACTGCTCCTAAAATGACCAGGTCCGTTGAATCTGTTGATGTGTAGATATTACTGGATGAGTGGAAAACTGGAGACATATTCTACATTTCTGCTCAGCTATCTATCCCAATACTGTCGAGGATTGAATAGATTAGCCGAACTCAGGATTCGAGGTATGCGAAAAACTACTTCTTATTTCTACCCGACAAAATATGTTGTAGGTACTCATTAGAAGTGCCTCGGTGATACGCTTCGAATAAAAACATACAACATATATTTTTGGAGAAAAATAGGAAAATATCTACACTTATTGGTTGAAAAAATGCGACTTAGTTAAAGCTATGCTTAGATTTAATTTACAATATGACTAATTTACCCTGTTTACCGGAAACAAAAAAAGCAAACAAAAAAAAAAAAACAAAAAAAAAAAAAAAAAAAAAAACAAAAAAAAAAAAAAAACAAAAAAAAAAAAAAAAAAAAAACTTTAACTTTTGATAAGAGATACTTTTAAAATACTATTGTTTATCAATACAAACTGGCGTAAACCAACATAGAACTAGCATGGACAAAGACATCTCACAGAGGTTTCGATTTTCTTATATCCGTATATTTGACTCTTTCAAAATATTTGTTTGTAAATCTGAATGAATGGACGATGCTAAGGAAAAGCGTCAATGGATGAATAAAGTTTCGTAACAATAAAAATAATAATAATAATAAAAAAAAACAATAAAAAACAGAAGATATAACAACATTCACTTTATAACACACATTTATACAAATATATGTTAGATGCGCATACATAAAGGAGAACGAATGCTCCTAGTAGACTCTCGGTCATTTATTATAAAAGGGGGATAACTATTGTGACTTCATATCGCATGTGTGTCCAAATATCCAAATATAAGATTGAAAATGATCTCTATGAAATTACTTTAAGGTTAAATGACGCTTTAGAATTAGATTTCCATAATGATTTCTTTCAAAATATCTTTTGTAAATGGCTGATAACTTTGCCTTGCATCCTTCTTTAATTGTAAGACAGAGAATCGGTCCTCAGACTAAACAATGGCTCCCCCTAAACCTGTATCAGATCGTTGACGCCTAACTATGAATGTCTGTAATCGGGCCCATCGTTGTCCTGTATGTAGTTTTCTTGTGTTTTGTCTTAGATTGCAAATGATCCCTTTGCTTTGTTTTATCACAGTGTGTGTAATTATATGCATCTCACTATGATATTTTACTGATAAGGAATTCGAATACTTTAAGGGGAGACGACGTTATCAAATTAGACTTTGCCTCCTTAGTTGTGTGCACGAAAGCAGGAAATCACAATAAGCTGTTTCCCTTGTAAAATGGACGACAACCTACCAAATGTAGCCAGTCCCTTAACTGGTATTATTAATGACCTAATGTAAACTAAATGTGGGCTGCGCCAATCATCCGTTGCATACACAAAATATCATCCGGGCCTTTGCTCTCCATTCATACATCTTTTGGTATCCAATGATTCTGTTAGCGGACATCAAAGGCCCTGATCAGAGTGCACAGATGCGCAGGCTTATCTGGGCTTCGGCTGTCCGCATACGCCCGAAAACACATTTGCGCGGCTTATACAAGTTAAATAAATAAAATGGTTACCATATCCTCATCTTTACTAAACTGAAGGTCAGTCTTAAAGTTCGGGCCATCGAAAACAGTTCCTGTAAAAGGTCCCGTTGAGTCAACAATGATAGCCTGATCAGCCACGCCAACAGTTGAAAGTAGAACTGAAATTATGATATTCGCCATGTTTGAAAAGAACTTCCATCGCATACCTACTTTTGACTTCCTACACCTGACTTTCTTACTTTCAACTTATTTCTTACTTTCTATTATATTTTTTACTTCTGACTTTCTATTCTGCTTCTGACTTTCCGCTTATACGTTGTTAATTCCTACCGTCTTGTGATTCATACTACCTACTTATTACTTCCTAATACTTACATCTTACTTCTATATAATTTCTGACTTCTAACTCTTCTATGTTACCTTGTTCTGAGCCATAAGTTATACATACAAGTACGATCAAAATTGTGCAAGTATTAGATATCTCAATTCAGGTGACATTGCGTGAGCTAGTAATAACACACATGCGCATATAATTTTGCAGATACTTAGCTTCTGGTCTTTTAATATTAGGCTTATTACTATCGTATCACTTAAATGTAGATTTTGAAAGGTAACTTTAAGTTTAGTTCTTAAAGTGATAAAAATTACAATGAAGTATTGCGTAAAATAAGGGAATGAAGATATGTGAAAGATTTCAGGTGTCACTATTAAACCATTAAATAAACTGTGCAGGCGCACAGTATTTAAGATGCCATATGCGCCCAGCGAAGACTCAGACCAGTCTGCACATTCGCCGTCATCACTATCCGCCAGACAACGCTTTCGATCCTTTGCTAAAAGAGTGCCCTGGGAAGACTGATCAGATTGCGTGAATGCGAAATTTGATCCAAGTATTCGCTGTGCGCGTATGCAGTTTTGCAGAAAATGAAGTGCCCTGCTCAATTATGTTTCGCACAGAAGCTAAATTATTAATAAAGCAGCGAATATAAAAGTTTACAATAAAATCCTGGGGACTGGAAATATGTTAAAACATATTGCCCTTATTCTAATTGGGTGAATGAGTATATGAAAGATTACATAAATAGTAAGCACATTTGTTTAGCGGGGCAGTTGCCAAACCACCATCAGATTTAACAAACCACATTACTACAAACCTAATAACTACCTAACAAATAGTTCCCCACTAACACTGATAACGCTAAATTATGCATGTAAACATATTAGCCTTATACACTCGGGTGCTTATAAATAGCAAACAAATCAATAAAGCCAAAAAAAAAAAAAAAAAAAAAAAAAAAAAAAAAAAAAAAAAAACACTTCAATTTGAAAAAAAAAAATATAAGAATTTAATCATATTTGGTACAATACTGGGGAACGAATATGAATGCTCCAGTAAAATGCGCCAAATTTATAGCATTAGGTAAAAAGTTTGATCCCCAGCCTCGGTCCTATTTAAACACCGAAAACAGGCTATCTGGTACTGAAAAGGCCGTTAACGTATATTTTTATTTTAATTTCAACGTAAATCCAAGTCAGTTCTAGAGGCCAATAGAATTTCAGGCTACCGCCACATCAGCAAGACGTAATCATCCAGATTTATATTCATGATTATAGTAAGAGTTCTCACATTAAAACACAAACTGAAGTCTGCTTTGATTCATTATCAGGAAAATTGCTGAACAGTGAAAGCTGCCCATATATGTGGTTAAAATATGTGGATGTTGAATTTAATTTTCCAGCAAATACTTTAAATCTGCTTATCTAAAGATCCTACCACTTTTCCCGAAACCGCCTTTAATATATCTAATATATGAAAGAAAAGGAACAACTGAATGGCGAACGCACAATGTACATACCATTATTTACTGCCCGTATCCGAACCCATACAGGGACACCATCTGGGAGTTTGTGCCTGTGTTCTAGTCGTGCGTCTTCATATTCGTATTTGAACCAGGGAAGTATGTCACAAGTTCTTGAGGTTTTCCCAAGGCACATGTCATACTCAGCAATACCAGAATGAGGGTCACTGAAACAAACACATAGAAATAGCTGCTACCGATGAACGGCGAATTTAGCTGCAACGTCTTGTTTGGAAGTCTGATCAGAATATTCACTGGGTGCATTTGGACAGCCAAAGATGCAAATTTCTTCATGCGGAAAACGAAATTCTGAACAGTCTGAACCTTTTTTTTAGGTCTTCGTTGGTGTACATCTCAGAAGGTATGTTTTCTCACGTTGAGGCCCAATTGGAGCGTTAATGTTAACACTTCAAGACTATCTTGAATACTCTCTTACTACTTGTTTACACAGCAATAATACTTTAACAATGTTAATAGTAAACACAACAGAATTGTTTTTTTTTTCAGTACTGGCTTTATAAAAGCATTAGTAATTCAATTTTACATTTTATAAATCGATTATAACACAGTGTATAATTTTCATATTGGCATGGAACTTCTAATGAACGGATTACAAAAAAAAAAAAAAAAAAACAAAAAAAAAAAAAAAAAAAACAAAAAAAAAAACGTTTCATATTACAAATCTGATCACTGATCAGAGTCTTCACAGGGCACTCTGGGAAGCCAAGGATCCATAGAGGCTTTAGGTGAACACCGAAGACTCTAGTCGACTTCGATTAGCGTACATGCAATGCAGCGGTGTACGAAATATTGTGCAACGGCTAAACTTTAATTCGAAGTTTGTACTAACCTTATAATAAAATTACCTTATATTAATTATTCCGTAAATGTAGAAGGATCTTTCATTATATCTCAAACTGTGAATTTCATGTACAAGTGGATGGGAAGTGTCTACAATGTACGGTGTCGTGTGGCAAACAGATATACTTAACGGCCCACCAAACATGACTTTATTCAGAGCTCTCACAGTTATGTAGTATGTTCCATCTGAAATACGGGATAAAATATCTCTGAACTATATATGTCTACAATCAAACCACTACTTATTGAAAACAATGACACGATGAAGAGAATTTATGAAGAATTCAAAGAAACAGAAATTTTACTAACTAAATGCATAAGAAATATCATGAACGTAATATCGTAATATATATATATATATATATATATATATATATATATATATATATATATATATATATATATATATATATATATATATATATATATATATATATATATATATAATGCAAACATGTATATGGCTTTGACCTCTGCATTTAAAATTACTAATTAGTCAACCATGTAACTCATTGATTGCACCTATAGGCAAGGTAATTGTTTTATGTCGCTTTTCAAATATAGAATTGTTTTGAACAATTAAGAGGATTCCCATTATATAACATACCTATGTAAGTTCTACTCGTCTAACCTGTGACCTATCCATTACGGTACAATTGAGTCGCAACATGAGAAAACATACCTTCTGACATATGCGACTGTAAAAACTCATCATCGCAGTCTGACCAGAGTCTTCGTTTTCCGCATTAAGGAACTTTGAATCCTTGGCTATCCAAAATGCTCTCAATGAAGATTTTGATCAAACTGCACAAATCTTCGCTCTATGCGCACATATCCAATGATTCATTTTCTGCCTTTGCGGCTCCAATGGACAAGGTGTGGAAACTATATTTAGTAGGCCCGCCAAAATCGATTTATGGAAAGAAACACTTTGATAGAAATTAAAAAGTTTTATAAAACAGACTTTAAATCAAACAACTCACCTAATACGCGCGCATACTCCTAAATTCCTTGATTTTACACTAAATTATAGTTCAAAATGAGGGTGTTTACATGTTGAAAAAAAAGGTAAGAGAAAAGTCCAGGGAGTGCCACAATCACAAACCGCAGCCCTTCCCAGACCCCAAGAGGAAGAGAAAACCGACAAATCTAAACAAGCACAAACTGAACAAACGTACTAAAAGCACTAAGATTAGCTCTCTCTTCCCCAAGCGAGGTAATCGCAATACTAAAAGGACTGAAAAACACAAGAACAAAATGACACACGGAAAGACATACAACAAATCGCCTCGTAGAATAAACCACAAAGCAACAAAGAGTAAGACTAACACCGGGACCACCGCCTTAGAACGGTCGGTAGAGCAAACCACCGGGGGGTTTAAAGCACTTTCACAGCTAGCTAACTTCACCCTGGGTCCCGATGCTACTCTTAATACAGAAATACATAAAAATTCGGTTCGCATAAAGGCTCCCAATTCAGTCAATGCATCACAGCGAAAACATAAAAATCTAATTAATCACTATAATAAACAAAGACGAGTACTCATGGCTAATTCTACTGTATGCCAGAGAAATGAAAATCAATAGTTGAACCACGGATGGCCAAGCCAAAGACATATCGTCAAGCCCCACCCCACTGGTTAAAATTTTACGAAGAGGCCGTCATTGAGTCTGAGGCCCGAACCGCCGTCGTGCAATTAAAGAGTGAAGCATAGCCATCAACAATGATTGGGTTGACAACTAGGCATGCAGTCTGCCGCATAATATCCAGGCTATAGCCAATTCTTTTATAACGGTTAATAAGTTTTCTGAATTGCTCCGAAAAGTTAGATTTACCTACAATTTTTCTAAATCTGTACACTAAGTCACCGTAAAATTCGAGTTCCGATATACCTTGCTGCAGAAGTGTTTTCAGACTAACGCTATATTTTTCTAACAAGGCACTGTGTCTGCGATAAAATTTCGAAAACGCCTTACTAAATTCAATTGTATATATATTCCACTTAATGTTTTGCAATAACGTTTTTTTTATTTTTGATTTAAACCAAACTATGTTCAGCCACAAAGTTGTAGCAGCCGACTTACGCAAACTTCTTCAAAAGGTCCAAGCTTTCTACAGTTTACAATTATTGCTCCAATTAGATGAGCCTTTTCACTTCTGTAAGAGTCGTAAAGAAAAAAAAACTATCACAGTATAGCCCGTCTTTACATGTTACGTCATAATGTTTGACTAGAGCTTATTTTGTACAGTCAAGCAGATATGAGGGATGAATCAAATGTCTGTTATCAGCGTTCGTCCATGTATCTCTAAGATGTTGATTTTTATTTATTCATTTGTTTATTCATTTATTTATCAGAATCAGGCAATGAAAAAGTGCTTTCTAATAGATAAGATCCAGATCAGCCAGCGAATCCGTACAAACTGATAAAAGAATTTGGTATGTTCATGTAAATCGATACGTTCTACATTATTAAATGATTTTGTAAGCAGACAAATAAGTCCTTGATTAGACAGCGCGACTGCGGAAACTGGTCTTGACATTGATTACTAACGCCACAATCAACAATCGCTCAGTCATGTGAGGACGTTGTCTAGATGTTACGATTGGGAAATATGCCATCTGATCGTGTATCTCCTCACGCCAGTATCATATCCCAGACATTATGACAAAATACTACCACCAGTTGCATTACACTGACACCTGTACGAAGAGTCCTAGCTCTATTTCGTAATGCTGAACGCTAAGAGAAAAAATACTAGTACCAATTTTATAAAGATTTAGGGATGACCCGGCTGGAGAATGAACATATAACCTCCCGATACGATAACGGGCGTCCTACTAGCTAGGCCACTCGGACAGGTCACTGGTATTTGCTGCCCGCAAAGTCATAATTTCACATAGTTAAAGTTTCAAATAGTGCGGCTCACATATTTTAACGCTATTCGTCTGCTGTTGAATGAATTATGAATTTGAACCTGTGAAAGCACAGGAAAGAGCGGTGAGTAGGTATCCTTTCTAGCCCTACCCTTCCACCCTAGCCAGCTACGCTAAATGTCAGTAGCCGGTCAGGAGATTACTTCGCCTGATGAAAAAAGGAAAATGCCTGCCTCCTTTTACGAAGAAGTCAAGGGAATGTCCGTTTTGACCTTTGCATTGTTTATGTCATTCGTTATGTTTCTGTGTTAGCCTTGCGGCCATCTCATTTACATATAGCTGTTCGCTTTGCTAGGCTTTTAGATCGTGTAGATTTGTGTTCTTGTGTGTCTTCTCGGTTTTAGTCATGTAAACTATGAGCCGCATTGTCAGAAAACGTATTTTCGGGTATGTGTACCCTGCGATGATATAGATCAGCCGGCGCTTTTGCTAAGTCTGATCAGAATCTTCACTAGGTGCATTTTGGTTTGCAAAGGATGCAGTGTTTCTTCCTGCGGACATAGATGACTCTAATCAGACTGCTCCGACGTTCAAGCAGATTTGAGTCTTCGTTGGGGTTATGTGTCAGAAAGTACGTACGCTCTCTCACGTGGGGCTCATTCGCCTTCTGTGCATATGCGGCCATACAACGCTTTCCCATGGCGCTGCTTATTAATGGTGAATCACTGAGTGAAATTAACAGTGTCATACCTGGTAATATTGTGTTAGGTGGAGGAATTGGACTGATCAGTCCCTTGTTATTCCATTGTGATTCAGATAGTAGATGGCGATGTGGATCATGGTGTTGATGAATCAGATCTTCACAAATATTCCTACCAGCAGCAAGAGTATATCCTCGAATTGAAGTCTCGTTGTCGCGAAATCCGTGCCAGTTGGCTGCAGGAGAGAAAAGTGTCAATTTGAAGAGTTCTAGCAAGTATAACAAATTTTGACTTTATGCTAAGAAATACTTTATGTTAAAAAACTATATAAAAATCTAAGTCATAGTCCTAGTTAGGTTGTTTTTAACAAAAATATTGATACTTTACTGATTTCTCAACAAAAACATATGCTGTATGTATTTATTAGAAGCTCTTCTGATATAGACCGTGCGAGTTCATAAGAGGTCTCTGTGAGACGTTTCTACTGGGTATCCTCAGCATATGTTTTTTTTGGACAAATAAGAGAAAAACTTTTTTTATTATCTCACTCATCTAGAGCTATGTAAGCCATGACATATGCACCATATAATGTCGAAATTAGCCAATGAAAAAAAAAATAAAGCACATAAAAAAGATTTTTGAGGTAAAGAAGGCTGTTAGAAGTGACAAATAGGAAGTGACAAATTATAGTCTCAATATACGCTGGGATGCATATTACATAGTCATGACTATCGATGTCTGTGTTTGGACCCATCATGGTCCTGTTTGTGGTTTTCTTGTCTTCTGGCTTCAGATCGCCATTGAACCCTTTGCTTTATTTCATCACAGCAGTTTTAATTAAATGTTTTCACTGTGATCTTTCATAGCTGAACAGAGGACCATATGCGGATCAAACATATATCTGTAATTTGAAGTTGCATGAGAATTAAGAGTTCGCGCGAGTAAAACTGGTATACGTTGCCAAGTAGTTTTCCTGCTGACCGTTCCAAGAAGGATCTTCTGTAGTGTTTCTTTGTTTGTACGTCTCTGGTTTCATATGTGGCATTTTAAGTCCCTATTTGTTTCTCATCTCTCCTTCTTTTTGTACCTCGATGGGCTGTGCTTCGTAAATGTGAGGAAATATGTATATTTAATGAAATCATGTAGCAGGTGTGCAGATTTGTGGTCAATGTATTGATTTTAGGGTTTCCCTAACACTTCCCTTTAAAACATTTAATTTCGTACTGTTTTCATCGTTACACATAGTGGGGGTATATAACTTAGTTTGGAAGGTAACAAACAATAACATCAGTTATAGTGCTCATTTGACCAACACTTTTGGCATAAAAATATCAGATATACAATGCATGGCGATAAAAACGATAAAAATTGTCTTTGGAGGTACAGATTAGTTTACTAATGAATGTTGTTTTTTTTTCTTTACTCTTACATAAAAATAAGGCCATGAGACACTTTACTAAGAGTTCTGCCGCTATACCACCGCATAAACAAGTTTATCATTTTAACTGAAGACCTATATGTGAGGAGATTAAACTAACTTCTATAGAGATTAAGAGTACGATATTATAACAACTATTGGAAGAAGGGAGTTTATGCTATCTTGAATTACAAGTTATAATATACAGTTGCCAAAACTGTCTTTGCGTACAATCAAATTATACCAGGCATTCCTACTGACTGAAATACAATACACAGTGGAGTGAAAATGGTTGAGAAGCAAATGACACTATCAACCAACAAACACAGTAGCAACTTGATCTGCATTTCTATGCAATTGCACAGTAGATAAGACTAAGAAACTGGGATGGGCTGGGTCACCACTTCTTGGAGGGCTTCATATCATAAAGCTGTACTTGAAAGTCCTTCGGACCCAGCTAACAGAAAACGTTATTGGAACGTTAACTTTTGGTTGCAAAAAGGTTTAGTTGAGCCAAATGTTTGTCGTTTATTTTTGCAACGTTAACCTTTGGTTATAGGAAATCTTTTGTTGAACCTAGCGATATAAAAACGTCATTTAAGTATTCAATCTTGGTTGCCTGTATGTTTTATCTAACTAAACCTAAAGCAAACGCTTAAAAAATGTTGATATATTAAAACATATAAAGTTTCACCTGAAAGTGATTGTTTAAATAAGAATAAAGTATCAAAACATATTATAACAAAATGTTCAATGGCAGACGTCTGAAAAACTTTTCGAGATTTTGTTCTCATAGAACGTTTTAAAAACGTTTTTGAAAAAAAAACAACAAAAAACAACAACAAAAAAACAAACAAAAAAAATCGTTCATGCAATGAATTAGCATACGTAGTCGAGTAACAGTTTCGTATTTCATCTTTTTTATGTCGTTGGCGTCTGACAAACTGTTTTAATATTCTGTTCTCATAGAACGTTTTAAAAACATTAAAAAAAAAAAAAAAAAAAAAAAAAAAGGTTTAGTGCAATGAATTGGCAGGTATAGTCAAGTAACAGTTTCGTATTTCATTTTTTATGTCATTGAGTTTTTTTATACTTTAACGTCATGCTCATTGGTTTTATTTCTCTTTTTTTTTGCAATATAATTTAAGATAAAATATGTCACATGAGACAGAAATAGCAGAAAGCAAAAAATACGAATTCGTTCCGGTAACTTTCTTTCCGCCAAATTTTACAGAACAAAGATAAAAAAAAGATTACGGTAATTATCTGTATTATCTCTTTACCTTTGCTTTAAAAAGTATAGATTAAAATTTATAACATGTATTTTAACACTGCCCTATTATTTTAGCTGAAAAATGAAAAACGTTGCATTGCACGACCGATTGAATTAATTTATAGTCATGCGTTTTCGCAACAAAGCATGCCTTCACCACTGTTGTAACGTAACAGAAAAAAAAGCTGTAACTTCTTCATGTTCCATGAAAATGCTAGTAGACATAAATTTACAAACCTCAAAATAGTAAATTATACAATTCATAGATATTCCCGTGGAATGTTTAATTATTTTTTAAAGCAAATCTATGTCAGCCATCCAGCTTTCATAATTTCAAACACAATCTCTCCAAGGCTAGTCGGCCAATTGTGATCAATTTTTACCTGTATCTAGGGTTACCTGAGAAAGGAACTCTCACTTTCTTCTCTTCAGTTAAAGAAAAAACATAAATAGTTATATGAAGGTCCATCGGATTCAGGATCTGGTCAGAAATAATATCACAACTTAACAGACTGTCATTTTTTGCTTGCTTACCAAATTTTAGATAAAATCACTTAAACTGAAATAACTCTGAAAATTCCATTAAGACACTCTAATGCTGTGTTATTTTCTGCCCACACTGAGACTTTTCTTTGTCGACTGTTTAACTATTTACATCGAAACAGGATAACACCATAAGTATATATAACAGAGAGAGACAAATATCCTTTACCACTGGCATGTCACCCCAGGTATGTAGAAGAGCTTCAAATGAGCCACTGAACTGCAACATTCACTGTTATACTTTTAGTTTCTTCTGCTTCGGCATGGCTCACTTTGACAGTCCAACATTTCATATGCGCTTGTGTTTCCGTTAAGCGCACGCAAAGCATGACACCAAAATGGTTTGAGACACTAAGGACAAGACAGTACAATTTTAAGAACAATTAAAATACCAGTGAACTGCAGGAAAATATGGCTGAGTTTGGGATTGCTAATCCTCATGCATATTGGTTTGGGAGAGGTGGTGATCCTCATGACAAACTGACATAAAGAGGTGGTGCAAATACTCAATGTCTGTATTATATAAACTAATGTGAACATAATGTTTTGATAGTTGATGATTATAGCCGACCATAGGGCGTTAATACCAACATTTCCTTTCAACAACAACAACAACAACAGTAATACAGTTCATGTACAAACAGTTTTGAGAGTTTAAGACAATTGTGGTCCAGAATTTATGGTTAGGGATTGCCGATCCTCATGCAGATTGGTTTGGGAGAGATAGTGTTTTCCTTTGCTATAGAGTAATGGATCCTCTTGACAAAGTAGCTTGAAGAGGTGGTGTAGATACAAATAGTTGCCTCTACAGGTATATTTATCGTCCTGGTTCTAGTAAACAACAGAGTACAGTTTAAACTAAGCGTTGTGTGCCATTACAATCTTTGTGAATGCAATCAGATTGGTAGTTGCTTGAAGCTAATTATTTCAGAGGTCAGCTATTAATATAAATAATTAAGTCTATACCAAAACTAAAAATATAATGTATGATTGGTAGGAGGTTCCGTGGAAGTTGCCATACTACGGCAATAAGGTTTGTTAATGTTGCAATATTATAAAGCTGCTTTAATGTTTCATTAAAATTTTAAAAACGTTTAGAAATACAGCGTTGCGCTACCGATCGCCATTATTACCAAATGCGATAAATTAAACAAAAATGGCCCAAACGTTTTTTTTTATTTGCTGAAAACAAGTGGAAAAAAAAAATAGCGGCAACGAGATTTTTCCATGTACCCGTTGTATAACAGACTACTGTATATATCACACCCGCTTTCAAAACAAATCATAAACAAAACAAAACATTTTATATGAGAACTGAAAATGATGACACCTGTTTGATGTACCGACTGAGTACCTATATTAACCCCTAAATAATGTTTCATTCTTCATTCACGCAAAATCATTAGTAAGCATATGTTTGTGTTCGATTCTCTCCCCCCACCAAAAAAAAAAAAAAAAAAAAAAAAAAAAAAAAAAAGAAAAAAGAGAGAGAATAAGGACCTAAACCATCTAACACTCCGATGGATGTCAGAACACTTAACGCCGACTTGAAGATAGGCAATGCTTGGTTGCAATATGACGCAAAGTCAAAACTACTGTTTTGTGAATACTGTATCAAGGCACAACGCCAAAATATCTTCACTTAGGGGCGCACTGTATTTAAGAAGGAATCTGTAGTCAAACACGTCCAACAGCAAAGTTAAGAGCAGCACGTGTCTTTTTTTTTGTATGGCTACTTATATATTTATATTCATGCTGTGGTAGTCTTACAAATCAGGCTGAGTAACAGATTCATCCAAAAAGATTTTTGATGACTGATTTTTTAGACTAGTGCTAGTGGAGCTTATTTCAAGCTCACAATTATCCCGAATATGCTAGTCACATGCCTTGGAGCTTATATTTTTTGCTTAAACATGCATAAAAACTTAAGAAAAATTAATCTACCCTCAACCCTACGAGATACAGAACAGAGACTGTAATATATATATAGGGATGAGGGTAGATTATCCGATTTATTTTTCTTTTTAAATTAAACTGTTTTATTCATGTTTCAAGCAAAGCAAATGTCTGTAAATTGTCCTAAAACGGGTAAAGGTAGATAAAATTTAAGATGATTTTCAATGATAACTAACTTATATGTGGAGCTTTGAATTCTCATGTACCCTAAAATTGCAAAGCTTTAACAAAATAGATTTGTTTAAACTGAAACTGAGTCTGACATAACTTCTTCTTTTTAACCAGAAAGATAAATGTTTTTCATTAAATTTTACATTTCTTTGATCCCATGTTGACTATTTAGAGTTTTAGGTGCTGTCTCTATCCATCCAGATAGAAGCTGGCTGCCGTAATCTTTTCTTTTAGATTCAATAGTGAATAAACCAGACTATGAAGAAAATACATTTACGAATTTAATAAGCACTTTGTTTCCAGGTATATTATTTATGTTTAAGACCACATACATAATGCTGATACTATTAAGCAGTCAAAGACGTTTGAGCAGTGCCAGGTCACTGCCTATTCCAAGAGCCAGAACGCTGTAGAAGCGACTTTGGTCAAATCCATGTCATGGCCATTCTTGTAAACCCCGTTTTACATAGGGGAAAATTGGGTTTGCAATGGTATACATTTTTCATCTTCAAAATTTCTCAGTTCTGCTCAAAATCAAAGACTGTGGGACAGGGTACTCATTAAATTGGCCTCACTGAGGAAGTTCTAATGAGCACCCCAGTCAATATTTCGAGTAAAAATAAGGGATGCAGGAAATATAAAATATCACCTGTAAAAATGACACGTCCTTGAAATACAATGTAAGCCACATTTCTGTGTAAAAACGTTTTGCCAGTATGAGTCAGAAACAAGTTGCCAGTATGAGTCAGAAACAAGTTGTTACGACCATTCTTATAAGTACCCTTACCATCAAGTATATTTTCGATTGAAATATTTGTGGTCACAGAAAGACAGCATAATAGAAAATATCTGTCAGTTTGTTCACTATGAAGAATATTTATTTTGTTTTCGTTATAAATTATTCAGTTAAGGAGATACAGAAAGGATGCACGTACTTCATTTTCCTTCAAGACTACAAAATTGTTGCATCGCAGTCTATGGTTCAAAACTCTTGACTCAGAGTATCTGATGACAGTTTTGTTTTATTTCCATGTATTGTAGATATATTTATTTTGGTTATTCCTAACATTATCACAGTGGAGTACCTGCCACAAATATTTCTATTTAGATATTAAGACACATAGTGCATAGTTCCAGATTAGACAATGTTTACAACTGAAAAGTGCTAATATTTTTTTATTCTTCGTTGATAACATATGTTGTGGAACTCATTAGAAGTGCCACACTAAGGCGCTTCTAATGAGTACCCACAACATATGTTTTCATGGAGAAATTAGAAAAAATAATTATGTGGATACCCCCGCTTATGTGAAAATATTAAGATAGATAGTGCATAGCTCCAGATACCGGCACAGTGGCTCAGTAGGTAGAGCGTCTGCTTTATAACCAGGAGGTTGCGGGTTCAATCCCCAGCCGTGTCATACCAAAGTCTTTGAAAATGGTACTGAGCTTGGCGCTCAGCATAGGAATCAGAAGCTCAGTGTCAATATAATGTGACTGGGTGGACTATCATGTCAAGTGTCTGGGGCATAAGATTTCAGTGAGGCAGCACTCTAAAAAGTGAGCGTTGAGCTCCCTGCCACATCCAGACACTGTTGCGATATGACTGAAAGATTGTTGAAAGCGACGTAGAGCCCGAATAAAACAATCTAACATAGGTGAAGATAAGGCAGTTTTTAAAACAAAAAAAGCACTAATATTTATCTTATTTCTGGAAAAAAATATATGTTGTGGATACTCATTAGAAATGCATTGCTAAGGCCCTTCTAATGAGTACCCACAACATATGTATTCGTGGAGAAATAAGATTTTTGGTTGTAAAAACTGCCTTATCTTGAGTAATGTTTGTTTGTTTTATTGTAAGAGCTAATTTTTTCAGGGGTCTCATCATCTTCAAGACCTTGTGGTTGAATAGAACTCGCGAACCATTGACTACAGCTATCACAGCAGTGTGACACAGTTTCAACAAGCTACAGCAGATAAGTCCAGGGAATGCCACAATCACAAACCACAGCCCTTCCCAGACACCAAGAGGAAGAGGAAGAGGAATCCGACAAAACCAAACAAGCACAAATCGAACAAACGTACGAAAAGCACTAAGATTAGCATTCTCTTCCCCAAGCGAGGTAAAAAACAAAGCAACAAAGAGTAAGACTAACACTGGGACCACCGCCTTAGAACTGTCAGTAGAGTAACCCACTGGGGGTTTAAAGCACTTTTACAGCTAGCCAACCACCCTGGGTCCCATGAAGACTTCATGGGAGCCCTTTACGTGAACCGAATTTTTATGTATTTCCGTATTAAGAGTAGCATCGGGACCCAGGGTGAAGTTGGCTGGCCGTAAAAGTGCTTTAAACCTCCGGTGGTTTGTTCTACTGACCGTTCAAAGGCGGTGGTCCCGGTGTTAGTGGACATTCCTGTACATGCAGCTGCAGGGAGGCTCGGAAGCAGTATGTGTTCTCTGTTACTTCCTTTCCATGTTTTCCTGGGTTGTGACGTACAACTTTTTTCCGGGATAAAGGACGAAAGAAAGCATTTCATATACTGTAGGACAACAATGACAAGTAAATGGGTTTAGCCTTGTTAGGAGACTGTCTAGAGTTGGATGACAGAGTTTCTGAGTGTTGTATAGAGATCATCTGCAGGTTGTATCAATCAAAATCTGACATCTCAGAGGAGTCAGCTACGATCAAAATGTTCTATTAGAATTCTTAAAAATCAAAGTTTGCCACTATGTTACGACAGAGTTCTACAATAATTAACTGACTTTCTTGTTGAAAATGTGTTTGGTTGCAAAATCCGATACTGAATCACCGGATAATCATGGTTGATGAATGGCAGACCGGTTTTGCTGTGTGTTACTATTTGTGTCATTGAATGTCTTTGCATGTATGTCCTGGTGATTTTTTGACATCCGTTTGGCTAATTTTTGGGAAATGGACTGTCCTTTTGGCTTTTTGCTTGCTGTGTTTTGATTGTAGTGCCGTTGCTTTAAATGCATCCTTCTTTTACTTTAGTGTCTTGGACGGAAGGTGTTAGGTAATTGTATCGATTCCTGGTCATTGCCGTCTTTTCTACTGACACCAGCACTAATGGCATAGGCTCCAGCTCAAAAGGAGCTTATTGAACTAACTGTTTGCCAGTGCAAAAAGCCTTAATTTGCAACAGGCGCATGTAAATATGATGAAGCAGATTAAAATGTTCTCCTGCATGCGGATGTGAATCGAACAATGAACTTTGAATAAAGTAAATCTTGAAGACGACGAAATTGTAGATAATGTCTCTTCGGACAGTGATTTGTGATTTGAATTAGACACCACTGCATTGCTTTAATAAGTCCATGCGATTAAGACCGTAGTGAACTTATATAGGAAAAATGGGGTTTGCAGGGTTTTACATTGCTTTTTTGCTCCGTGTTTTGAGCAGAAATAAAAATGATAGCACAATTTTTCGTTCCAATACTGTTATTTTTACAGCCAAAAAATCATATTATATTGCATAGGCGTGTTAGCGTAATATTAGCCAACATACAAAACAGCATTGCATTTATATAAAACAAATGATGTAGAGTTGATATATATTGCATTTGGCCATTAACAGATCCTATTTGAACATTTCTGATTAGTTATCAGAAAGCATTCATTCAGTTTGTATTTTTGTATTAGTGGGGATAAAGTCACCCCTAGTTTTGACTTAAAGATACAATATCATAGCAAGATATAAAGATATACATATTGAATTGATTCAGAAATAAAATTAAATTCACAGTTAGAATGATGACAGTTTTTATTTAAAAAAAATCAAGTTATGTAGTCTTATGATGCACCAAGGTTGAAGGAAAGCACATATGTAAGTTTAATTAGGGTAGTATCAAAGAACCTGCAAATCACGATTCTGACCACGGCAGCAAACCTGCCGCATGATTCAACCATGTGTTGATGTTACCCCACATTTTAAGCCTAATTTGGTCTTTCTACTCGATGGGAGACACGAACTTTTTTATTTTTGGCCTGTAAACATAGCCGCTAAAGTTTTATGTCTGTTTTTGACCCATCGGAAATCAACTGGTGGTTTTCCTTTGCTCCAGTAGAGAAAAGTGGAGAAGGTTGGGAGACCGTAAAGCTAGCATAAGCTCCCCCACCCACCCCGACCCGATTAATTTGTTTCTGACTGTTCCAAGGCGACACTTTAATTGTAGTGCTTTTTATAAAATGTTCTGTAATGTTTCATTTACAAATGTTTTTAAAATGGTTTTCTATGAATTATTATATGAACTTTAGATATATTAAGTTAAGTTTAGGTATCTGGGTTGCCACCCTTTGGGAAAGGGTTGCCAACTCTGTTTGCCATCTGTTCTTGTGGCTGTTTAACTGTATATGTCTATGTTTCCTTTAATGTTGAGAGCTTGATTTGGATCTGATTGTATCGGTTCCTGACATCACTTACTTTATCATAGTGGAGTTTTTGTTCTTGTGTTCCTTGAGATCATTAGGACCATTCTTGTATTTTGGAATATCGATTTCCGCTTAAACCGGTGCTTAGAGGCGTATGCAGCTCTGCAAACTACAGTGTTATATGAACAATCTCAATTAAACCAAGATTCCAACGTTCATGCTTTCATGTTTTTTTTTTGTTTCCAAGATCTTTTGAAGAAACTCTAATAAATTTAGTATGTGTTAGAACTTCCGTAGTCAGCTGAAAATTGCAAACAAAAATCCGTACGATGTAACAAGAGTATTTTGGACATAAAATTACGAGGCACGATAAAACAGTTTTCAGCCCCTGTACTTTGGGATGAGAAGAGCAGAGGTTTGGCCATTATTTCTTAATATAATTCTTTGCCTCGATGCAGTTTCTTTAATGATGTTCCAGTTTGCTTAACCCTTAAAAAAGAAGCCTTCTTCCTGGTCTATGACGCCTTCATTGCTTCCAAAATTCCTACCACGAAGGTTAGTTTTCACATTTTGAAACAGAACAAAGTCCAAAGGGGCTAAATCTGGATAATACTGGGGAGAAGAAAAGAACTTGAAGCTGCATTTAGTCGCAGCAGCCATAGCAACTTGAGAGGTGTGGGCTAGTGCATTTGTTTTCAAGACAAGAACACCTCGAGTCATCTTTCCTCATCTTTTCTTCACAATCTCCTTACGCAATCGCCTGATTTCGTCAGCTTAATATGCACCATTTATTGTGCGAACTGCCGCAAGATTAGCTACCATGATAAAACCCTAACAAACCCAAAAGACACAATCCCTGCTGATGAAATTCTCTTCAATATTTTAGGACGGGATGAGCCGGAATGCGTCCATTGCATACTCTGCCTTTCGGCCTCAGGGTTAAAGTGATATACCCAAGTCTCATCTTGGGTCACAACTTGACGCATAAATTCCTCAGTCATCTTCACAGAGAGACAGGAGATACTTTGAAATATAAAGCTTGCTCTTCTTTTGATCTTTGGTCAACATTCTGGGGACCCATCGAGCTCAGACTTTTGACATCCTTAATACATCGGTCAAGACAGACTGAACTGCCCAAAACCTATGCCCGCTTGTCTAGCGGTATCATGCATACTACTTCTCCTATCACACACGATCAGACTGGGCACAAGCTCAATGTTTGCGTCTGTTGTAACCTCTTTATGGCGCCCAGCCCGTTCACACTTTCCATTTTGCTCTTAAATTCAGCAGCCCATTTCTTTACCATGCTGTAAAAAGACTCATCCTGAGGATTTTAATGAAATCGTCCTGAATATCCTTCGGGGCATGCCCTTTTTACAGAAGTACGTAATGACTGCTCTAACTTCAACATTGTCCATTTTCGCAGTTTAACACATCTTGTTTTCTGTTTGCAACAAATTACTACTGAAATCAATAGCTCTAATTTTTTTTAACCAAAGAAATGAAATAAGATCACATTATCAACTGACTGGGGTTTTATTTCAATTTATTTATTCTAAGTGTATTTGGCCGAGAACGTTTTAATCGTGCCTCATATAGCAGAAAGCACAGTGAAGTGTTTAATGGGAATAGCTACATTTTAGGGCAGGCAAGTTGCGGCGTCTAGTAAGCTGTGCACTGTTTGCCATGCATCTAGAAGTTGTACGAATCGATAGGTATTGAAAAGACTTTAAATTTTAGGTCAAGCATGTTAAAAATTTATAGTGTCCCAATACTTAAAGTAAATACGGTAAATAGGAAAGTAGCTATGAAACAACAAGACGGAAAACAGAAAGCAGAAAAACGAAACAGCCTTAGCCATGACCAAAATTTTGCGTTAGTCAGCCTACCTGAAATGTAGTTATTGATTCGGGTATATTTCATATCGGTCATTGATTCGTGTCCGTTGAAAACTGTTTGCGAGCCCATACCATCAATGACAACTCTGAAATTAAACCAACATATAATTTAGTGGAATGTGTATATTTTCTTGGAGACTATCAATGGTTTTTTGAAAAGATGTCTTCTGAAAAAGGAAACGATTTGCTTGCAATGAGGATCTTTCTGAACTTCGTCATTAATCTGTTACAGAATAGACTGTAACCAATGTACATCGTTCATCAACATGATGTGGTATCGGGAATTTTTATTCAAAGAAATACATGTATAATAAAGCTAACCGTTTTATTATTTAAATAAACAGCAGGTTTTCATACTCTTCTAAAAAGTAATTAATATTGTTTTATCTTTATGTAAGATCAATTTTCACGAAGAACCGTTGGTCGGATTATTAATTAACATGAGATAAGGTAACAATTGATCACGGTTGCAAACTTTGGTTTTATAGAACAAAATGAGCTGCGCCACTTAAAATGCTCTTGGTACATTTGTATACATACAAAAGCAAAAACTGCGTAGAAAACGTTTCTGACCTATGATTCGGTATAGAAGAATCCATGCCGATACAATATTTCTCCCAATCTGGTCTATCTTCTGGGATTATATCTAGGCACGGTATAAATTCCAAATAATCTTGCCTTGCATTCTTAATCAGTCCTATAAACATATAATAAAAAGAAACACAGCATTACTAAATAAGGCATTATTAAATAATGTACAAAATTAAAATCACACGTGTATTCATAAGCAATACGAGTAAATCTAGTTTTCTGGCTTTTTTTGACTAATTAACTCATTTATTTTACCTGAAAATAGTTATGACTAAGGCTCCTTCAGCTAACTATCGCTTGTGGACAGCGTATTGCACTGCTATCAATTACAATAAATGAGCCAGTTTTAAAAGCCCACTTTATAATTCTGAATTCGCATAAGCTAAAAAAAAAGACATACGCATCCTTAGTCAAAAGTATACTCTCTACTGATTTAGGCTTAAATTGCTTATAGGGCTGTTGCAGTTTAAGCCTAAGTGCTTTACAAAATCATAGCAGATAACCATTATTTTTTACTTGACGAGACAGTAAGATTTATGTGAGGGCCACTAATGCGGCCTACTTGCCGAGAAAACTCCAAAGCTTCGTCTATTCGGTTTTGTGAGTGTTTTAACTGCTCTTAAAGGTCATTCATTTTAGAATATTTTGACATTTCATGTCAAGCAAAAACACACCAAAAGCAAAGGTTCGATTTTCCCGAGTCTTTTCATGAACAATTTTGGAAATACTACACTGCTTAGGCCAGAGAGCCAATTGTTGAGCTATATTCTATTTTTAGACATATCGAAATAATGTCAGTAAACGCAAAGGACGCGAAAATATAAACTATATTCAAGTACAGTACAGGGAGGCGTTTTACGGCCGACACAAAGCGCTTAACCACAGCTGTAGTAAAGATAATTAAAATCTACAAGGAGGGATCCATTGGAAGCAAAAACACATCTAATTAACGAAAATAACTGACTGAGTTGTATTGAATCTGTTCATAAGAAGTAATGCGACTTGCAAAATTGCTCCCATCTCCGATGTTCTGTTTTAAAATATAGCATACCAAAAGAAGCTCATTGAATCCAAAGAAGCCGTAATTATAAACTGCATTTGACTGAAATACGACCAGAGTTTGTTTAATTTAAGGTAACAGAGAAAGCCTACTCAATGATGTTTAGCTTTGGTGGCAACATATTTATAAAAGTCGTTTAGCCGATTGCATAAATCAATTTTGATGTCACAGGCTAAAATGGAATTTGAAATCTCCGCTTTTTAGCCCTTGTCCATGCACGTGAGCGAATAAGACTTAGCCATAAATTGGGTCAAGGTCGGTCAATCAAGGCTCATCATTTGAACAAACGTGACAGAGCCCGAGCCAGAAATGCTGCAAACCAAGGTTCAAGGGACTCTGCCATTCGGTTCCTGAGAATATTTAGAAAGGTTTTTGTCATATATGAGCGTGGAAGTTATCTTGGTCATGTGAACCGTACCTTATGAACAAACATTGTTCCCCAACCCGCACCCTATAGCTGCTCCGCATGCAATTTTATTTCAGTCGGCCTTATGTTGACGACGCCGACGATGCTGATGACGTAGGCGACATACACGAAGCAGACGACGGACCATTCTATCCAACAGCCATCCAAGGAACCGTTGGCTCAGTTGTGCTGAAACCCTCTGTTTTATCATTTCCATACAAATACCTAGTGACCCAATCTGATCTTGAATTAAACTACGTCAAGGTCAATCGAGGGTCATCATTTGGATAAACTTGGTCGGGCTTGTGTCTTCGATGCTGCATAGTTTCAAGCTCATCGGCCTTTCAATCCTGAGAAAAATATTTTCAAAGGGGTGTTACCATATTTGGTTATAGCGGCCATCGTGGTCATGTGACTCAGATTCCACGAGCAAACTTTAATTCCTTCATCCCATACAGGCTCCTAATTCATTTGGTTTCAATCAGTCCAGCAGATTTAGAGAAGTTAAAAAAACACTAAATCTGAGGCATCCAGGACAAAGGTCAGTAAATGACCTTGACCTTCGATATTTATAAAAGTTAATTTATCTGATATCATAGATCAAATTTGAAAAAAAATCCACTATTTTGCCTTTTTCCCATACAGAAGCCTAAGTGGCCGAATTTAACTTTATCGTAAAAAAGGTCAAGGTCAAACAAGGGTACTTATTTGAACAAACTTGATAGCTCCCGAGTCATTAATGCTGTACATCAAGTTCCATGGTCATCGATTATTCGGTTCCTAGGGAGAAGATTTTCAAATGTTGTTTTTTTCCACGTACATGCCTGGTGGCCGTCTTTGTCATTTGACCCAGAAATGACTAAATTTTTGTCCCCCCCCCCTCGAGCGGTTTCAGAGGGGATACCATTTGAAAAGGTTGACAACACAGACACAGACGACGCAGACGCCGACGATGGACGGACCACTTTCTATCCTAAAAACTCCCCCGGAGCCTTCGGCTATGGTAAACTAAAAAAAGAGGAACGTAGCAGTCTCGGTTTTATTCAGTCTGTTCATGAACAATGATGTAATACGCAACACTACACCCTTCTCCTATCCCATGGATGGGTGACATTCTTTTTCTTTTTAATATATTCAAATGAGCTCAGCAATCCTCATTGATCCGAAAATATAACTACTTAAGAGGCGTTATACAATTGCCACAAAAACTTTACAAAAATTTTAGTACAAATAAAACAAACTCACAAAAGACCATTTGGTAGCCTAGAACGCATCAACTATTAAGTCAGTTTATAGACAGTGATTTAATGCGCAACACTGCTTGCGATCCCTAGCCCAGATTTGAGTGATAATCTATTATAAAATACATCCACATATTGTGTCTGTATATTCGGCTAATCTAAACAATAAAGACATCTGTTGCAGTTTTCATGTGCTCTAGCTTAAAATCGCCTGATGTCTCTTCTTTGTTTGTGATAATATTATGTGTTTTTCTGTAATGTTTCCCTGATGGGGTAAAAGACCCAAGCTAAAGAAAGCTTTTAGTGTACAAAACTGAAACGATTCAAACTCCAATTTAATTGGCATACTATTATCAAAAGCTTTTGAAGCATACCAGTCCGTCGCTGAAAATAGTACATAACAAAAACAAAACCAAAACACACACGCAAAAAAGAGTGATTGTATGAACTGAAACTGCGTTTTGACTTTTTATGAAAAACAAGTACATGACAAATCGGAATATTATGATCAAATCTACCCCACCTGGCTCTGGTGTTGTAAAGTCTGTCAATATACCCTTGGTAGTGATAATATGCCGATAACCGAGACTGTTTGTCATGTCAATGTTGAATTCATAGAGGAAATTGTGCTCAAGATTCAGGCCAGCTTCACTGAATTGTACTGCATAACCAATCCCAAGTCGTTCATAGTGGGAAAATAGTCCATCCTATAAAAGAATTAACAACACAATTAGAAGATGTATTGTAAAGACATATGGAAGCAACAATGTGAGTTGTAAAGGGTATCCTCTATGCATCGAAAATAGCAGACTCGGAACAGTGAACAGTAATGTAAATGCAACAGTTCATCTTCCATTTAGCCAAATAAACATAGAAAAAAGATAGCATTTTGAAACAAAGAACACATTACAGATTAGAATACTTTCAGAATGTGCACAGCAATTCCAAAGGACCAGATAATAATCCGTTCTATAATGCAGTACCGGAACATGTTTTACGAACTCCACACACTGCATTTCATATACCGGTAGTGAAATTAAATATATTAACGGTCTACAATGTCCGTTTAAATAAACTGATTCACCGGATATACGGTAAATGTCCTAAAATTTCGAACTTTTTTTTCCATTATTTTGGCCATAAGTTTGTGTTTATGCAGTTATTTTCTTGAACTAATCAGTTGAATACACATATTGCAGACCCTAATTAGAGTGCTAGTTCAATCGTACCTGTGTCTGCACTATTTGCATATGCCATTTTGTCACAAACGTTGGTGCATAAAGTTTCAGTACATGTACCCTATGGCTTTTTCAAAACTTCTTGAATATAGCAATGTCTTGAAGACATACAGATCAGTGACATTTATGAAATAGGGCAATATATCCTTGTTTTTCTTGAAGGAAATCAATACTTATACAATACACACAACCAATATGCTTGTACTAAATAAGCATAAAAGTGTTTTCTAAATTTTATAGGAAAAGATATTGCACTGGTTTCACTACTAGGATTATATCTTTTATATAATGTCAAAACAAATGGAGGTTAACTTTTCTGGGAAGACAGCTGACTGTTATAGATGTATGTACACGATCATTTAAATGTGCAGTTGTGGATATGTTCCACAAAGCACAGAGCTAGAAGACCCATGCGCCGACCAAACGTATTCTTGTACATAGCCTGTTTTAGACTTAAGAGTGAGGTCTTGAGCTTAGAGAAAAATGTTCAAGCTATTTGCAAACAGTAGAGACCTTGATCAAACGCCGCCTAATCTGGGTCTGCAATGTTTGCCAATTTAACTTTTCGTGGTCTCAAGGCTAAAATGGATGACCTACATGTCTACAAAAACTGAATTTTTCAGTTTAGTACCGTATGGATATTGTAGTCTTTTTGGGATCTAAGTATATTTTGTTGCACTAAAATGTTGCGCAAAGCAAATAAAAACAAACTAAACTAAATTACATGTAGAATAAACTGGAGACATCTGTCTGCATGGAAAACCTTTAGCAGCGCTAATTTTGCTGCTCAAGGTTAATACAACTTTATACATTATAATTACAGACAAATGTATTTAAACGCCTATATTTCATTCTCTTTAAATTTCAACAGATAAAGATATTAACCAAGTAGATTTTCCTCTTACTGTTACAAGGCGGTTCCTCTGTTATAGTCTGTTCTTTTTTTGTGCGAAAATGCGCTTATTGCCATTGTTTTCTACTGTTTTATCATTGTTTCTTCTTCATGTGTCCTTTCTTTGATGACTTAGGATGGCTATGCTTTGTATTTGTGCTTTTCTGGAAACCTTCATTTGTATGCTTCAAAGACTATTGAGTGTGCAACAAAAGCTTTATATGGACTTTTTCTGAGGTGAGTCACATCTGGTCTGAATTGTAAATGTTATACGTATATTAAAGGCTGCTTATTCCTCAAAATAGACATTTTTTTTATTCCAGAAAGGTTTAATAAATTGACATTTGAATTAATACGATCATAGAATGTGGCATCTGACACCCTGTAAAAATTTCAGTCCCTCGTTTTTGAACTGAATAAAAAATGAAATGATTTTTATTTGAACTAATGTTGGCAATGTTCAGTGATACGATAAAAATAATTTTAGTTTGATCCAGTTTGATCCAGTTCAAGAACGAGAGACTTACTGGTTTTACAGGCTGTCAGGTGCAATACACATCTATTGACCAAACCTTTCTTGGATAATAAAATGTCTATGCTTGGCGAATAAAGAGCCTTTAACATACATTGTATTTCTTTTTGTTTTATTTACTAAATCTGTTCTGCGATACAAACATGTAGTGCCAACGTCGTGTGAAATTTAATGCGCTCTTTTAGGACAAAAAGTTCTTTAATTAATTGATCAAAAGAACATTTGTTAATATGTATTGCTATTCAACAACATTTACATTTACCTGAGCAACAATGTAGTCATGACCTTCAATAGACTTCAACAGTTCACATAGTCCTGACTTTCCATAGTCATAATTTATGCTGAGACAAGAATGTTCAGGTAGATCTAAGCACTTTCTTGCACAGTCCCCAGCAGTATGAACATTAGGTAAAGATCGAAATACACCATTAATTAAGCGACCATTTTTCATCCCTGTGAAATGCTCCAGAGTACGAAGATTATTTGGGTCGTGTCCTGAAAATGTAAAAAAGAAATGACCCTCGAGAACAATGAACACACTCACAAAAACGAAAACAACTAAAGTGTCAAGTTGGACAAGACCATAATTTGGCAAATGAGGCTTCATAAATGACCCTCATATAAATTTTCAAAAATACTGTAAATGGGTAATTGATAAAAAAAAGTCAGAAAAATGCTTTTATTTGAACTATGTTATGACAAGGCCTGTATACGATTATACAAAGCTACGCTCGCTTATTAGAAGCTGAGCATTTATCTAAAAGCAAAAACGGTACAGCGTCACTAGTTTTGTGTACATTTTGAAAAGAGCAGTATGCTTCAACATTGCTCACTCATTTCTCAAGTGTTGTGTGTGTGTCAAACAGATATTTAATAAGTCCTTGCATCATACGTTTGAAATTTTTAAAATATTTTTGCTGTATACATATCTATAATATACGCAGCTAGTTAAGCCGGTAAGGTAAATCACGAAACCAAAAACCTTAAGAAGCTTTACCTGACTATGTTGCCCAGTGAACTACGTTATATGAGACATCTTGCTGGGCTATATCCTATTTCTGCCCAAGGAGACACGTTGTTGGGCTGTATCCTAAACTACCCAATAGTAAATCTATACTAGAAGGCTAAACCGAATTATGGCTTCTTCTGCAACCTGTTTCAGAAGGTAAGCGCCTGACTATTGTTATCTGTGGAATCGTTTTGCTCAAGTTTCGGATCGCAATTTAGCCCTCTACTTCATTTCATTGCAGTTTTGTGATTATTTGTGTTTTGTTGTAATTTTTCATTGATGAGGTAGAGGACCTTACAAGAACCAAACACATATTTGTACACTGGTGCTGTATCGGAATAAAGGATCAGGTTGCAGTCATGTAAAAGTAGTTTAAGCCTCCAGTAGAGTTTTGATGATCGTCCAAATGCGGCTCTTTTTTGCAATTCTTTTTTTGTATGTTCATTATTGCAAGTGTCGTTATGTGTCGTTATGGTTTGTCATTGTTAGTTCCTAATCTCTTTTTCTTTCGCATATGCACTATCAAAAGTGTAGAATAAAAGTAAAAAAAATTGCTCTTGGAAACAAAGAACACGTAAAATTACGTAAACAGGAGACTCGATTTGACCGAGTCTCTTCATATGCAAAACTGTAGTTTGCGAGGCTGCATACGCCCCCTAGCGCCGGCTTAAGCAGTATTCGATTTTCGAAAACACAGGACGGGCTCAAAGATCCCAAAGGAAATAAAATATAACCTGCACTATGATGATAGAGGGCATAATTACCGATGTAACTACCTGGCACTGATAAACGGTTCAAAGCTATGCAATTTTAATACTCATTCTTATACTTATTGGCCTCATCAAATGTCTCGTAATATATTTTACATGTACCTGTATCTATATTATAATCTCGTTCCTCAAAATTTGTTGGTGTGAACGGCTTAACTTGATCCCCATATACCCCTTCTCCAAATCCTATTCCAACATATGCTTCTATTATCGGAGAGTCATCATGAACAACTACAAAGGCCTTTAATATATCTGGATTGCTTGTGGTATCAAATTCAGCCTGCAAACGCCCACTTGGTAGTGTAACATCATATGTATTCAGTTCGCATGTAACACTAGACCGAGAACCTTGGCTATTCTGTGCATACATTGTGAAAAATA
Organism: Anodontia alba; assembly: GCA_964016985.1. NCBI lineage: Eukaryota > Metazoa > Mollusca > Bivalvia > Lucinida > Lucinidae > Anodontia > Anodontia alba. Next base: position 60,378,553 of record OZ024823.1, on the reverse strand, counting down.
GAGGGACTCCAGAAGGCGATAAAACCTATAACATTAGAAAATACTTAATCTAAACGTCTTGTTCAAAACAGCGAATAATATGTGATATCAATCTGAAAAATGAGAATCTGACATATGATTTACAATTTAGACTACTGGTTGAGTAATAAATAATACATTTGAATATCTAATGTGATGTTGTCCGTTAAGAACATATCAGATAGTGTTGTTAGTCAGAAACGCCACGTTTTTTTTTAATATTACCGATGAGATAATGCGATCCGTAAATATAATTTACCGGAACCATCTGAAAACATGAGTGCATAGAATTACTTTATATTCTATTAAGGTAATTACATGACAGACACAACTGATGGGCAGGTTTTATCAATCTAAATCTTTATAGCACGTTTTTGTTCGGTTGCTGTATAATCAAGACTTTAAAGAATACAGCAATATAGTACAGAGACAATGCTCACAAATTTTCCATTTGATTTGACCATTTCACTTCGTTTGTCTTAATCGAAAAACGGCACCTGCAAATAAAGTTTGTGTAAGCTTGCTTGCAACAAACATTATGCAAATATGTACTGTATTGAACTAATTTAATTCCTATCTAAAATCGATAATGATGTACATAGTTAATTCAACGTAACATCAAGTCGCGCCGACGAGACTAACGGATACATTGGGTACACTCTCATTTCAGGTCACATCCCTCAATTGCTATATGTTAACTTTAACTATTGTTTCTATGGGTATGTCATGTTTTGTGACTTTGGTACTTTCTGGACATATTTTTGAATTATATTTTACCATGCAGAAAATATAAAACAGTTTGCGAAATGTGCTCGCAAGTGGTCTGTTTTACTGAACGCAGCATAGATGACATATGTGATCTCGAAACAACATAAAGCGATGCAAATACCTTCGACACTTTAGTGAGTGCTCCTCCGAGTTTTTCTTCGTGCAATACATCACTGCCACCAGGTGTTGTACCTACATCAAGGAAGAAACGGACCTGACTGAGGGAATCGGATGCAGCTACTGCTATCTGAAACGCTGGTTCTGTATAATCAAGCCCAGGGATTTGAAACACTTCACAGTGTTGTTGTAATGTAATCGGAGCCACCTGGAAAAAATATCCAATGTAATTTGGAAATCCATTTTCGGAAGAACAGTCATATAGGCCTTATAAAGAGACAGTTGAACCGTGCCATGCCGTGTCCCCTAGGCATATGCACACAGATAAGATTCAGATCAGTTAGCGAAGCAATAGAGTCTGATCAGGGACCGCATAAAATCAAGGCTATATTCTTTTTATTGTTCAGGAACAAGCAAATCTTTATGCGGATGCACATATACAGACACATTTCACTGTCTGAATAAGTGATTGGCCTGCACGCTCGGGTACGTTGACCAGGGCCATCGGTTTCCATTTATGAAGTCGGTTAAGAATATAAAGATATAAAGCGAAAACGTTTATAATACGTATGCGCTGCACAGTAATTGTCTCACAAATGTGAGGTCACATTTCTGTAATCTAACGTCAAGGAACCATTTCCTTAAGTACAATTTTTAGTTTATAAATATTTATCTTTACAATTAACTTTATTTGACTCTGGATTTAAATGTATCAATATTTAATGACATACTCGTAATCTATATTAAAATTTAAGACACAAGGGACACTTTTGAAATTGTAAATTTTCTTTTTTTCTTTTTTTTTTTGGATGGCGATTTCCTTCGTACTACATCCTATGTAGTATAAAATTTTCAGCTAAGGTGTTTTCAAAAGTTTATCGCAGACACAGTGCATTGGTAGAAAAATATAACGTCAGTCTGAAAACACTTCTGCAACAATGTATATCGGAACCAGAATTTTACGGCGACTTAGTGTACAGATTTAGAAAAATTGTGGGAAAATCTAACTTTTTGGAGCAATTAAGAAAACTAATTAACCATTATACAAGAACTGGCTTTAGCCTAGATATTATGCGATAGACTACATGCCTAGTTATCAACGCAATCATTGTTGACGGCTTTGCTTCACTCTTTAATTGAACGACGGCGGTTCGGACCTCTGACTCAATGACGACCTCTTCGTAAAATTTTAACCAGTGGGTTAGGGGTTGACTATATATCTTTGGCTTGGCCCGCCGTGATTCAACTATTGTTTTTTATTTACTCTAGCACACAGTAAACTCAGCCATGAGTACTCGTCTTTCTTTATCATAGTGATTAATTTGACTTTTATGTGTTCGCTTTGATGTACTGACGAGTTGGGAGCCTTTATGCGAACCGATTTTTAATGTATTTCTGTATTAAGAGTAGCATCGGGACCCAGGGTGAAGTTAGCTAGCTGTGAAAGTGCATTAAACCTCACCAAACCCCCTCACCCACACACTCCGGTGGTTTATTCTTGAGACCGTTCTAAGGCGGTGGCGGTGTTAGTCTTACCCTTTTTTGCTTCGTGGCTTTGTGGTTTATGCTACGAGACGATTTGATTTTAGTTTTGGCTGGTGTTTTTGTTCTTGTGTTTTTGTCCTTAGAGCATTGCGATTACCTCGCGTGAGGAAGAGTGCTTTTCGTACGTTTATTTGACTTGCGCTTGTTTGGTTTTGTTTGTTTCCTCTTCCTCTTGGTGTCTGGGAAGGGGTGCGGCTTGTAATTGTGGCACTCCCTAGACTTTTCTCTTTCTAACTCAGTGGCTTTGATAATAAAATTGTAACTACTAAGCTTCTTAAGCAAGTATATCATAATCATAAACTACGGAAAACATTTGCTAAGTTTTATAGCCTTCATTCTAAATTATTGTACAACTATACCGTTGGTTTCAAACTACTTTGCAAGAAGGTCTGTCCGAATCTGAATTTTATGACGACTTAGTCTACAAATTCAGAAAGATTATTGGCAAAACTGTTTTTTTGGAACAATTTAAAAAGTCTCACTTGCTACAAAAGATTGTTTACAACATGGATATTCTGTGGCAGGCTGCATTCATATTAATTAAGCTATTTATGGCTGATAATTTTGCTTCCCTCTTTAATTGCACAACGTTGGGTTAGGCTGGTCCTCAGACTAAATAACGGCTCCCTCCTCAATCTTTTTTGGATGCTATGCGCCTGACTATCAATGTCTGCGGTCAGGCCCATCGTCACTGATCCCTTTGCTTTGTTTCATCACAGTATTTAGGGGGCATCATTGTGATGTTTGAAAGATGCAGTAAAAGATCTTGAAGCGGATCGAACATATATTTGTAATTTGGAGCTACATCAGAATTAAGTTAGAGGTTTCGTGCAAGTAAAACTGTTTAAAGGCTCCCCAGTAGTTTTTCTACTGACTGTTCCGAGGCTGTTTCCTCTATTGCAATTCTTCTTCGGATATGCGTCGATTGTTTCATATGTGGCGTTTGTTTTGTCATTGCTTGTTCGTAACCTATCCTTCTTTTGGTGTCCCGGGAAGGCTGTGGTTTTATAAGTTAGGTATTTCCTGGGTATTATCGCTTAGATGTTAGTATAAGTCTAATGTTCTTATGGTCTATGTTACCGACAGAATATGAAAATTAAAGAATTTGTGCAAAGCACAAAATTAGATACACACAATGATACGAATACATTGAAAATAATAAAACGTTACGTGTGTTAACAATGAACCTCACAAATATTGAAAAAAAATACAAATTAACAGCGTTACGCTACTTGCTGCTGTTTTGTTGCCAAGTGAATTCACAGGAAATTAAAAAATAAAAACTGCACTGTGCACAAACCTGAGTTTCACTATCGATCACGGGCTGAAATTCTGGCGGATCTGGGTCCTTTTCTTTATTGCTTAGATGGAACATAGGTTTGTTAATCTCTGGTGTACTATAGCGCCAAATAATTTGTCTCCATATTGTTATCGTTATACTGCAGCAAAATGGAATCTTGATTCTTAGTGTTACTTTACCAGAAAGAACTAGACGTAGTGGAATCAGTCTCAGATCCATTTTTAATCTGGAACAAAATGCATATATTTTTTATATGAATAAACTTTTTCTTTTGTTTGTGGCCTGAGTGCTGTCTGTCTAGTTTTGTGTGCTCCTCCTCTTGGTATCATTGGTAGGCAAGGTTCTGTGATTATGTCTCTTCTGGACATTTTTACACTATTTTCTATACGTCAGTCATATAAATACTTCCAAAATGGTATCGGTGAGGCCAATTTTGTAATTGCAATGCACTTTGTGTCAAACAGTGTTGCTTATTACGATTAGGCATTGGCGTTACATATTGTACATGTACTGACAGTTTTGTTTTTTAAGTAAGTGGTAAGCAATAAAGCTTGTATCTACGAATATCTCGGCTGGGCCGAGGATGCTTGCTTTGAGTTCGGGTTCTAAAAACCTTCGGGCGAATATCATTGGATGATGTTTAGTTGCAAAAGTTTCCCTCACAACATCCGGACACATGCACCCGACGACGATTCAGATCAGCTTGCGCATTCTCATAATCTGATCAGACTCTCTATTGTATGCTTTTTGGAAAGCCAAGGATGCAAGTTTCTTCATGCGGACAACAAAGACTCTAATCAGATTCATCGGGTGCGCTGGCTGATTTCAGACTTCGTATGTTGCACATGTCAGAAGGTACGTTTTCCCATATTGTGGCCCCAATATTAATAAATGACATGTTAAACAAATTTCAAATATCTTGCTACTGTATCAATATAATGACAAGTTTAGGACTTTAAAACAACATTCAAATCTGCCTACCCAACGTCTAATGGAAATTTTGAAAATCCAACTTCAGCTGTTGTCGGAAACTGCACGTTTAATATTTGCCCAGTTAATTGCAGCTCAATGCACAATGGACCTAAACACAAGCCCACTCCGCCAAAAGCTGATAAGCCGCCTTTTGGAATAACAGACGCAGTGGCTACCATACTTAGTAACTTCAGTCCTACACCAGAATCAATGCCATAGGCACACCCAGCACCAAACTCTGAAAAAATAAAATCATTGTTTCAAAAAGATGAAAGTTTGAATGATTTGTGTAAACCTTTTTCTCGGTAGCTTTGTTTTTCTTGCATTAATCAAATACAGTCGACTCTCGTTATCTCGAACTCCAAGGGACTCTCTGAAATACTTCGAGATATCCGTAGTTCGACATATCAGGTTTGCAGAATTGAGGAAAAAATAATTTGATTAACCACATTTAACAAACTGATAGGTAATTGGACTTTTGAAGTTAGAGATATATTGAAAATATTGTGGAAAAGAGGAGAAATTGCTCCTTAGGAGCAATTTCTCCTCTTTTCTACAATATTTTCCATCTGTTGTTAGGTTTTCATGTATAGGCAGGGACCAGATTTTCGCTTCGAGATAAGCGGTTATTCGAGATAATCAAGGTCGAGATAACGAGAGTCAACTGTACATTCATATGCACATACTTACGTAAATTGAGATAAACATCACTATTAAAATAGCAAACAACACGATTTTAAATGCATAAATCAGATTTTAAGTAAGGGTAACATTTTATACCCTATTTTTGGCATTGCGAAGATTTATAGGAGCATTGACAGGTAATGAAGAATTTTATGACGTTTATCTATGTATGTGTCAGGAGTTCAACATGGATTTTGCTAGCAACCTTTCTGCATGCATCGACTGGACCTAGTACATAATGTTTGAGAACAACCCTTCGATCATTTAGCTTCCAAACAGAAAGGAAGGCAATGATTAGGATACAATTACCTAACACCATCCGTCCAAGACACCAAAGGGAAAGAAGGACGGTCTGGAAAAACAATGAACTGACATATTTATATTTCCAAAATATGTTTGGCTTACGGTTTTCCTTGGGATTAATATAGTCTGTAAGACAATACCTTTTGAACAGTTTAGAAGAAACACATCAGAACGAACCAAAATTAGTAGACAAGGAAGCTGCTTTCAGTTTCAGAATCACCGTGATTTGCTAGCATTGTGATGTTTCACATTTTATTGGGCAGTCTTATAAATAAAAAGTTTACTAAACTGCTTCTGTTTTCTTTTGCAACAGTAAGTGAAAATGTCGCAGTTATTCAGTATCAGTAGTGATCACCTAATAATCGCTTTAAGATGGATTGATACACTACCAGGAAAACAACTCTGTCAAAAATGTTTTGTGTACCTTCTGAAAAGGGGTCTACTCTTAAAGGAAAGAATTTGCTCAAACGGGGAGAAATTGTTTTCATTTTAGAGTAAACACCTTTTTCAGAAGTGGCTTGGTGTACTTGGAAGCAAACAGAAAGTCACCAAAATTGTCAGCTTTTGCGGAAATGGCGAACAATCAAACAAATTTACCGAATCCCATGAAATAGTTCAAGGATGAAAAAGGCGAAGAAGTTAGAAGGTCTAACCATGATGTAACCACTGTGTTTAAGTAACTATAGCCAAAGGGCTACCAGTTATCAAAACTGAAATTAATGACATACTCTTAAAATGGAGTGAAATGATATGTCTCTGCTCGAAGAATCGTATCTTTCCTTAAGCATTATTGTTTGAGGTAACTGGCTACACTTGGTAGATTATTCATCATTTCTGTCTAATGAGAAAATTTCTGTGATATTCTGTTTTAATTACTGCATGTTTATAATCTAAAAGATGCCTTTGGAAAAACAGAACACATCGGAAACGAAAAAAGGAGACTCGGTTTTATTAAGTCTCTTAATATGCAGCTATGTAGTTTGCTAGACTGTATACGCCCCCTTGCGTCGTCTTAAGTAGGTATTCGATTTTCAAAGCAGCTAGAATGGGCTCAATGATCCCAAAGTAAATAAATATATAATCTGCAATATGGTGAAGTACGGGGAGACGTTTTACGGTCGCCACACGTCACATAAAACAAGCTGTGGTAAAGTAAGATGAAAATCTAAAAAAAAAAAAAAATACCTTTAGAAACAAAGAACGCATGAAAGAACGAAAATTGGAGGCCCGGTTTTATTGAGTCTTCTAAAATGGTATGTACTGTATAAGGAATAAGGCAGACCTATTCTCAGAAGAGGACAAAACGATTCTGACAGTTGCCTCCCTTATATCCCTTATTACCAAAAAAAGAATAAGAAGAGTCGCTATAACGTATTAGTGATACGGGGGGGGGGGGGATAAAACAACAGAATGGACCAAAGTGGCACTTGTGTTTTGTTGTTAGGTTGTGCATTCTCCAGACATCCTCTTAACGAAAGCTCTTATCCGATTAAACAATTTGGCAGACTGTCATAAGCCGTCACTATTTGTATATATGGTTGACAGAAATCTATGCATGCTTGCACATTTGAGCTACAACGTAAAAAAACATATGCGATCAGCAAAGATTAAGAATAGCTTGCACATTCGGGCAATCTAATCAGACTCTTTACTGGATGCAAAGTTTCTTCATGCGGTAAACGAAGTTTTTGATCAGACAGCGCGCACGCGCAGGCTGACTTAAGTCTTTCTTTGGTGCACATCATGTTGTGGCTCATTTTTTCAATGGTTTGCACAGATATACTAAGATAGTTACCAAAGAGGACACTAATGGGTGCCGCTGGCGGAAACATGACAGAGTAGCTAAACAGCACTGCATTTACTTCCGGGAAATTGAATCTTCCAGTTAAAGTGATATCAAATGACTCAAAAGCATTATCTATCTTTCCGGAGGTGATAGCCTCTATTGTCTCTGACACCTGGAAGAGCAGAAAGAGAAAATCATCATTAATTTTTTTTCATCCCTGAGTTTCTGAAGTAGACTCTTCCAGAATTTGGACTTATCCTCTGATGCAAATACGGCGTCGTTTTAAAGATGGGAGTAACGATTGCTTATTTCCACGTGCTTGGTACTTTACTTGTGGCCAAATAAAAGGTGAAGAGATCACTAAGAGGATGAGAAAGAGACAGTGCAAGTATTTTTTGTGTATGCTATTATTAATTAAATCTAGTCCAGAAGCTTTACCTAGTTTAAATGACTTTAATATTATTTCAACCTCTTCAGGTGAGGTAGAGTTTGAACAGATTTTGTTGAGACGGCGGTATGTCAGAGGGTAATGAAGCATTACTTCCATTTAGATTGGTTTGGTCTACAAAGAACTCATCCATAGTATTGAACTTGTCTGTGTCTCCCGAGTAGACTATATCGCCTTTGTATATATGTGGGAATAAAGATGTTCGTTCCGGTTTAATGATTTTTCAATGTTTTCCACCAGTCTCTATGTCATATATCATCTTTTCTCAAACTGTTGTGGCTTAGATTTACGAATGTTGCCTATAATTTTATTTCTTAGATGCTTATAATTTTTAAAGTTTGCTCAGATTTTTGTTCTCTTGTATTTATTACATATACATTTGCCTTACTCAACTTTATTCGAACTCTTTGGCTATTTTAATATACTATTGATTAATTATTAGCTATGGCCAGGTCATCTATTTGGTCTGCTACATGAGAAACCACATTATTGGGAGTTGGTCTCGGATTTGGTTTGATATCTCCAGTACGTAATAATAACAGTGATAGGATAATCAAAAGTTCGAATAAAGTTAAGTAAGATATGTCTTTTACCCTTATATGACGATTTTAATGCAGTCCTATCGGCATCCTGTAGACCTGGATATCAATCATGTTATACTATCGGTTAAGTACTGTCTCCGGTCAAAGGATGCGGAGAGGCAAAAACAACAAAAAGTTTGCAAGCCAAATTCAAGCTACCTGGTGTACTTAATTTAAAAAAAAAACAACAACAACAACAAAAAACAACAACAAACAAACAGAAAATCAAAACAAAACATACTAGTCATGGTATGCAATCAATAAGGCAATGTAATTCTTTGGCAGATGCTAGTACAGGACCGTTCGGTGCTTTCTCCTGGGTAGTTTTGACATTACACAAACTATGAATGTGGACAATGTTCCCTATGGAACAAAAACATTGAGAATTCTAAACAAGGAATTATAAAAGTATAAAAGTAAAGAAAGACATGATAATCGAAAGCGAACGTACAACTAATATGAGGAAATTAAGACGGTAGACAGTTACACCAGATACTAACATTTACTAATGTTTCTTTGAAAACCGTTAAAGACACGTTTTTTCCTTCTTTGGCTAGACCCCCCTCTCATGATCTGCCCTAATATACAGTCCTGATAACAGAGCGCACATCAAAGGCTTATCTTATCTAAGTGATTATGTGGTCATTATAAGGATGCTAAGTCTCCTTAGGTGGGGCCTAATCAAATAAACTGAAATACGAGAAATATAAATTTGAAAGATGTTTTTTGGTAATTTATTTATTGAAAGTTTATTTTTTGTAATTTATTTATTTATTTATTTTCTAAAGTAAATAAGAACACTTCACAAATTGAATCCTTATCCTACTAATGGAGCGCTATATAATAAATGTAGTAGGAAATTTTAAAAATAACTGTATCCGAAAATGCGAATATTTATTTTCTGCAATGACACAACCTAAATTTTCTGAAACACAGTTACTTCTACAAACTAGTCTGTATGTTGAGAGAAGATTCAGATCAGCCTGCACAGTCTGATCAGTGTTTACCACACACTAAGATATACTGCTTCTTCGTCTAGATAGCACAGACTAATCAGGCTGCACAAATGCACAGACTGATCCGAGTCTTCACTGAGCGAACGTGTTATTTTGCAGAAATTAATGTGATTTGATTCTTTAGTACCTGTCAAAAATTGTAAAATTCTTTTTCGTTGTCTATTGCATTTAAAAGACACAACATGTTTTCCAGTACTTTAAATAATCAATAATTATTTACTAAAAGCAGAAGAACATTATCTTTTTACATTGAACTGCTGGGAAAGAAAGAAGAATAAAGAAAAAATCTTATTTTTCCCTGAAAATAGGATTTGACACTTCATGCAAATTGTATCCCTTAGAGACCGTTTCCATGAAATGCCAGTGAAAAATATGAAAAATCTTAAGTATTTGTCGTCTGCTAAAATCCGCCCATATCGTGGTGAGTAATAATTCTCAAATATCTGTGCGAAAAAAGAAAGTGCTACAAAATTATGCTTTTTCTGAACAATGGATTTATTTATTTCACCCTTTTCAGTGATTATCTTTTGACAAAGCTATTTTCTTGAAATTCATGCAAGTAAGAAACAGATAATGAGAGCATTTGATGATATAGAGGCATAAGTATCTGTATTTCTCAATAAAACATGTTGTGGGTATTCATTAGAACTGCCTTGGAGAGGCAATACTGATAAATAACAACCAGCTATATTTTATTGAATAAAAAGAAAAAAAATAACAAAAACAAAACAACATCAAATTATAACCAAATAACCCGCCTTACCTGTTTCTGTGTCTTCATAATAAACTTTGCTGATATCAAATCTAATTTCCCCTTATCAGGCCCCTACCTATAAATAACTGATAAATAACAACCAGCTATATTTTATTGAATAAAAAGAAAAAAAATAACAAAAACAAAACAACATCAAATTATAACCAAATAACCCGCCTTACCTGTTTCTGTGTCTTCATAATAAACTTTGCTGATATTAAATCTAATTTCCCCTCATCAGGCCCCTACCTATAAGGGTGGCTAAAGTCACCAAGGATTTTTTTATCTTTATCTGCGTATGGTCATTAGTGTGTTATGCAATCCAAAATGTGTCTTTAAACCAAATTAAAGAGCCAAAACTCTAATAGTTCTAGTCGATAATCAAGTGCCGGTTGTCTTCCTTGAATCCAGCGGCTTTAACCCGACGAGGAAATGAGAAACGACTCACTTGTCGGACAGACAGACCAACAGAGCAAAAATATGTCTGGAAACAGACGTCGTGGCTCTTCTTTTAGCTAGGGGAAGAGAGATAGATATCAATCACAAACATAATACTGTAAAGTCCATTAATAGAGCACTCTTATTATTAACAACCAGAATATGTAAGACCAATTCTGACCTCTACGGTACCTTACCCATTTGTCGAAACGAAGTACAAACGGTTCACTGAGGCAGCCAAGTGGAAGAACTAGGACATGATAAACTATCCACTTCGTCACTTTCAATCATGGCCCTTGCCGAAACGAAGAACCCCCTAAACACCACCCCCCACAAACATATACACATACACACACTTGCATAGATAAACTCTGCAGTAATAAAGTCCACATAATTCGATGAACGCCTGCTTCAAAGGAAATGAAAATTAAATGCAAAATAGGGATATTCCGAGCCACGTTATGGTCATCACGCATTCATCCAACCATAACGACACTAAGCTCTGAAATTTACAGTTTATACACAGTCCGCGTGAAGGGTTACTAATTCATCAGTGCAACAGCTCCGAGAACATAAAAATCAAACGACTACAGAGATGAAACAATGATGAGAACTCGACAGCAAGAATAACTGAATTGCTGAAGCAAGAGAAAACCAACCGTAGGACTCCGGTACACCCGACCGGCTTACTTAAAAATCTTTAGGCCGGAGCCGTCATAGTGTCGTCAGGCGACCTGAGACTTCTTGTTTCCAGGTATATTGTGTCAAGAAGAAAAATGAAAGCAGAAGTCACCGGTTCCCAGACAATGTCATTTCTACACTTTTATAGGCTAGTTATGAAAAATCGTGGACAGTAAATACCTCTCTTAGCGCTACTTGCTGACTAACTTAACATACAGTAAACATACGTACTGATGACAGGCGTAACTATAACCCTATCCGGCGACCCGTGACTTCTGGTAAATGATTGTAATATGCCAATGGCCAGAAACGTAAGCTACGCACGTATACAAATGGTAAAGGACTAGGCGAGTCAACATATACGTGCTATCTGATCTTGATCAGAACCATGATACAGTGTAACAAAATATACATGTCCTCTTCTCTGCTAGTTAGCGACAACAGATCAAGTGCTTGGTAAGATGGTTGCATACCACATAGATACAAATCTGTAACGTGGTTGTTAACGACAAAACAAACAGGGTGGTAAAGATAGATCAGAAAGGATGTACCCGCTACAATAGGATGACAAGGACTAAATTCAAGAATCTCTTTAGGGAAACTGCTAACTTGAAGGGAAATAAATATATTTTGCTCTTTCTGAAAAGTTGTCTTTTCTTCGGAAGAAAAGTCTTTCCTTACAGAGTAGACCCGTTTTCAGAAAAAAACAACAACTTGTTTTGCAGTTAAGGAAACTAACGAAGCAACTTTCGATAGCTTTTACTATTGACCGTTCTAAGGCGGCTCTGGTGATGTGTTTTCTTTCACTTCTGGGCTTTTGTTCGCTGTTTGTTTTTGTGTTTAGTGGGTTGTGTATAATATCTTGATCACCTTGCCGGGGAAGAGGGAGCTGGTTGGTTTGCTTTTCTTTTAATTGCCTAATGTCTGTCTTGATTTGATTGCTCTTTTTTCGTGGTGTCATTGGTAGGCTACGTTTTATGATTGTGACTATTCATAGACATCTTCTATATCATTTTTTTCATATCGGGACGATCAACCGAAACGCGCCCCAACACTCACTAGCAAGACTGACGAATATATGCATGATTAATGGCGTGTTGAAAGACAAAAGCTAATAAAGGTACCATTTGATTACCAAAAACAACGCCCCAGCCCTTCCGAGCACCAAGTGGAAGAGGAAGCAAACAAAACCAAACAAGCGCAAATCGAACACACGTACGAAAAGCATTAAGATTAGCTCTTTTTTTCCCCAAGCGACGTAATTGCAATGCTCAAAGGACTGAAAAACACAAGAACAAAAATTACACAAGGCAAAACTTAAAGCAAATTGCCTCGTAAAATAAACACAAGCAAAAAAGGAGTAAGACTAACACCGGGACCAAAGCCTTAGAACGGTCAGTAGAATAACCTAACATGATGATAATGACCTTAAATAGTTTGTGTCTTGGAAATAATCTTTACAGTGTAAAAAGGTAAGGGTAAAGTACAGAGCCCACAATCACAAGCCGCAGCTCTTTCCAGATACCAAGGGGAAGAGGAAACAGACAAATCCAAACAAGCGCAAATCAAACAAACGTACGAAAAGCAAGATTAGCTCTCTCTTCCCCAAGCGACGTAATCGCAATGCTCAAAGAACTGAAAAACACAAGAACAAAATAACAACAGGCAAAACTTAAAACAAATCGCTTCGTAGAATAAACCACAAACCAACAAAGAGTAAGACTAAAACCTGGGCCACTGCCTTAGAACGGTTGGTAGAATAAATCTCAGTGGGGTTTAAAGCTCTTTCACAGCTAGCCAACTTCACCCTGGGTCCCGATGCTAATCATAATACAGAAATACATAAAAATCGGTTCGCATAAAGGCTCCCAAATCAGTCAATGCATCAAAGCAAAAACATAAAAATCAAATTTAATCACTATGATAAACAAAAACGAGTACTCATGGCTAATTCTATTGTGTACCAGAGTAAATGAAAACCAATAGCTGAACCACAGCGGGCCAAGCCAAAGACGGATCGTCAAGCCCCAATCCACTGGTTAAAGTTTTACGAAGAGGCCGTCATTGAGTTTGAGGCCCGAACCGCCGTCGTGCAATTAAAGAGTGAAGCATAGCCATCAACAATAATTGGGTTGATAACTAACCATGCAGTCTGCCACATAATATTCAGACAATACCACTACTTTTATAACAATTGATTAGTTTTCTGAATTGCTCCGGAAAGTTAGTTTTTTCCACATTTTTTCTAAACCTGTACACTAAGTCACCGTAAAATTCTGGCTCCGATATAATTTGTTGCATAAGTTATATTTTTCTACCAAGGCACTGTGTTTGCGATAAAATTTCGATAACGCCTTAAGGAGTTTGAAATAACGACAGCTCTGCCTAAGAAGTTTGGCAGTATGGGCTTTATTACGACAATTAAAGCCACTAAGATTTGAAGAAGCTCTGGCGAATCTAATGAGTTGAGATCTGTATACCCCATATGAGGTACGTAGTCGAACTGAGCATATGATGCGGTAGGCAATGTGGACAACAGACCAAAACCATGGCGACGTCAAAGACAGTTACATATATCCCTGCAGCTATGGCATTCCATACGTGACAATAAGCGCTTCCGACAGCTTTTACTACTAGCCGTTCTAAGACAGTTATCGTGCTCTTTCGCTACAATGCTTTTTGTGTGTTTTGTTCTGTCCTTGGTTCTTGTGTCTAGAACTGAAATCACCTTGTTGGTGCTTTGCTTTCCTTTAGTTTGTGTCTTGTGTACTGTCTGTCTTGGTCCGTTTGCTCATCATCGCGGTGTCTTTGGCAGGCTATCTTCTGTGAGTGTTGCTATTCCTGGACATCTTCTTTACTATTTTCATGTCGGTAAGATAAACAGAAACACATCCCCGACACCCTCTCACATAACTGACGGACATCTGTGTGATACGCGACGCGTGGAAAGACAAGCCGACAAGGTTAATATTTGGTTACTAAGAAGACAAAAGTGACCTAACGTATTTTCTGTCTTGAAAAAAGCTTTATAGTGTAGGTCTGATTGAGTAAATTTTGCCAGCGGCAATGTAGATAACAGGCTAAACTCATAGAGATCCCAAATTTTTTACCTCAACGGCAGTGACATGCCCCTGCAATTGTGACATCCGTACGTAACAATAAGCGACACCTTGGATCGTACCACCGGACGGCATGTCTTGTGGTATGTGTGTGCAGTCTGGTATAGATGTAAAACGGCAAAGGTAAAGGTATCCCATAAGAAAACTTGATTATTAACATGCCTACTAAATGAAAGAATGCGTAACCTGCGGTTAAGAACGTGAAACAAGCAGAGCGACACCCCGTTAAGAATTTGATGACTCAAAAAGTTAACAAACTTTGCATTTATTTTGTTCCATAAGCTATATAAATGTTTTGAGGAAATTATTAAAAATAAACAGTAAATTACATTCAACAATCCATTAATATCGGCGTCTGTGGAGTAAATCTCAGACCACCTACTTCACACATATTGGCTGAATTATTTTTCGCGTGCTGAAGGTATACCAAAAACCATAGAAACACATGGAATTTATGGTGTTTATTCTCGTTTATTTAATTTTGCGCTTTGCTAGAAGTTCAGCAGATCATCACGCACACACGGCAAACACATATGGTTGTTTGTGTTATGGGTCGAAAATGAGTGGTTACGCATTAGATCAATATAAATAATAACAAAATTTACAGATCTTATGCATAACCACATATTTTCGACACTTCCCGTGGCGATTTGTCGACAATGCTGCATTGACAACCAAAATATCCATAACACAAATAACCAAATGGATCTATCGCATGTGCTTAATGATATGCTGAAATTCTCATGTACAATTGTCAGCAAGAAATACTCCAACAGAAATACAACAGTCTCAGACAAACCCATTTTTTTTTCCAATGAGAACATTACAATAGGAAAAAACCATATATGATATATCTTGTATCAAAAATGGGATTAAACAAATCAATGATACCACAAAAGAAAATGCTAACATATATACATATGACAAACTGAAGACTACATATCATGTTAATATCAATCTTTTACAAAATTCAGATATGGTAAGGTCAGTCCGGGACTGGAAGAAAACACTAAATATAGAGAACATAAGAAATAAATAGGCAAAAACAGTTCTACCTTTACCATTTCAAGTGTATCTTAAAAGTAGAAAGGAAACACAAGGCAAGTATAAATTACTAAATGAAAATAATGACCCCTACCTTAAATGGAAAAAAATATGGAATAAAAAGTACAATTTTGATGATAATGAGTGCAACAACTTACATATAAAGCCATTTATAATAAACAAAGACAGTACAGTTCAGTGGTTCCAAACCAAAATCAACCATAGAATCCTAGGAACAAGCACATTCTTATGTAAAATAAAACTTACTTATGGTTCAATGTGTACATTTTGCTCCATAGTGGACGAAACTATTGAGCACCTTTTCTGGGAGTGCGAATATGTAAATAAATTTCTAAAGGAAGCTATTACTTGGTTAAGCAACAAAACCTACATATTGCTCTCAATTAAATGTCAGTCTTGTTCGGGTTATACAAAAATTTAGAAAATGATGTTAACAAATTAATCTTAATGGAAGTAAAATAATATATAACTATATTTTATATACTACTCAAGGTGTAGCAAAAACGAATCCTAT
The DNA here is from genome assembly GCA_964016985.1 of Anodontia alba. Classification (NCBI taxonomy): domain Eukaryota; kingdom Metazoa; phylum Mollusca; class Bivalvia; order Lucinida; family Lucinidae; genus Anodontia; species Anodontia alba. Next base: position 60,362,444 of record OZ024823.1, on the reverse strand, counting down.
ATATGATAAAACACAAACTTAAGCTTCTATATTAAACACACAAACAAACATCCAGTTTTAAAGGAAAATATGATGGCAAAACTATCATGACATACTTAAGTAAAAATCAGATCCTAAATGCTTAGAACTATAAAAATACACTACAGACTTCAGCCGGTGTCGAGCTCTCATCCAACACTACCTCTGTCTATCCTATCCACCTTCTTCCTTTTTCTTTTTGTTATTCTTACGTAATTTCTCCCTGTATCTCAGTATCAATATTCTCAAAATGCAGGAAATAACTATTTGTTTCACATGATATAAAATACAGAAAAGAGAGATGTGAGAGAAAGGTTATATTATTCCATACTGCATTGCATTATTGTAAGATGTGTGGAGGGATGGTCCTTCCTGACCCTCTACATGTAATGTTACGGGTAGATTAAAAACTAACATCGCATATTTCTTTCATTTTTTTCACACGCATATTATACCGCTGTAATTTTCAACCCGATCGTGAATCTGATTAAATCTTGGTTGAAAAAAAAATATTTAGATTCTGAACAACTGAAGACACAGAAACAGTTTGGACAAAACAAACCAAAATGACACAGATATTGAGTAAATTTTATAAAATCTATGGGTGCAAACTATGACTTTAAAAGACACAAGTATAAAAATATCAACAGTCAGCTTATAACTTCTATCCCAAGTCGAGAGTGAATATTAAAATGCTAAGCGTTGTGTTATTTACATCGACAAAACTGTAACACTTCATAAATATCCATAATATTGGAAGAACACATAACTCAAAAACCGGGAAGGTAAAATATTACGTTATATTATGTCAGTGATACCAATTACTATTTGGCCTAATAAAGTAAAATAGTCCCTGGCAGTAAGAGCAGCTACAATGTGACTTCGGCTAAAATAAAAATGACCACATATGTACATTTGGATAAAACTTCGAAAGATACTTACCAAAGCAGTAGTTAGATCAATCAGATCTTCAATGATCTGGTGTATAGTTGAAGGATCAGCATTATTCAAATCAAGCAATGCCTCAAGGTCTCCAATTGTCAAATTAGCCAGCATTTTTCCTAGCTGATGAACACCTTTTTTGGTCAAACCTTTTCCAATTTGGTAAGCATTTTTAGCATTGTCAATGATATCACTAGCAGCTTCTAACATCTTGATGATCGCATCAGCTGCAATAAAATGAGCCGCAAGGTAAGAAAACGTACCTTCTGGCATGTGTTTCCAGCGAAGATTCAAATCAGACTGCACACTCGCACAGTCTGAACAAAGTCTTTTCTAAGAGCATTTTTGATAGCCAAGGATGTAGAGTTTCTTCAAGCAGACAAGGAAGACTTAACAGACTACGCGGAAACAACTTTCAGCGACAGAATGTAAAACAATAAATATTACCGTGAATGTAATTGAATCTGTACAATACGCTGAATGGCAACGAATCATGAGTAGTAGTAGATCTCTTTCGTCATGTAACCAACGTGCTTTTATCAGTTCTAACGTTAGTACTTCCGCTTCTTTTCAAGTGTCTAAAACTGCTAATCTTTGGATAAGCTATATAACTTTTAATTAATAGCAACGGCTTCTTAGTTGCAAAAGTAAGCCGATTTATAGTTGTCGCGTTTGATACATACAGAATGCTTTAGTGTAGTTTATATATATTTTGGTCCTTTGACGTCATTGAGGCTATTTTGATAAATCTAAAATAAAACTAGAAAAAGTGTCCATAGGACACGGATGCCCCCGCCAAATGCCATTCAGAAAAAGGGTTTATATGTATTTGTAACAGGTATACCATGAAGTTATTATTAAGGCCCGGACACAGTTTACTATATGGAACTAAGTCATGGGAAGATAATTCAAAAACGAAAAACGCAAGAGTTGTCTTCCTTGTTCATGACACATCGTCTTAATGTGATGCATGCACCTGTAAAGTTTCATGAATATATTCCATATGGTTTAGGAGTTATGGCCCGGACACGGTTAACTATATGGAACTAAGTCAAGGGAAGATAATTCAAAAACCAAAAATGCACGAGTTGTCTTCCTTGTTCATGACACATCGTCTCAATGTGATGCATGCACCCATAAAGTTTCATGAATATATTCCATATGGTTTAGGAGTTATGGCCCGGACACGGTTTACTATATGCAAGAGTTGTCTTCCTTGTTCATGACACATCGTCTCAGTGTGATGCAGGCACTGGTAAAGTTTCATGAATATATTTCATACGGTTTAGGAGTTATGGCACGGACACAATTAACTATATGGAACTAAGTCAAGCGGAAATAATTCAAAAACCAAAAATGCAAGGGTTGTCTTCCTTGTTCATGACACATCGTCTCAATGTGATGTATGCACCTGTGAAGTTTCATGAATATATTCCATACGGTTTAGGAGTTATGGCCCGGACACGGTTTACTATATGGAACTAAGTCAAGGGAAGATAATTCAAAAACCAAAAATGCAAGAGTTGTCTTCCTTGTTCATGACACATCGTCTCAATGTGATGTATGCACCTGTGAAGTTTCATGAATATATTCCATACGGTTTGGGAGTTATGGCCCGGACACGAAGTGAGACGTACGGACGGACAGACGGACGGACAGACGTACGGGACGGACAGGGGTAATGCATAATGCCCATCCGCTATTCTTCGAATAGGCGGGGCATAAAAAAAAAAGAAAACAGACATCTACTGAAGCCTTGGCTAGCGAATGTTCACCGTTCTCTGGCGCTAGTTTCATTTCGTCTGTGTGTTCATTCTGTTTACTTTAACTTGTTGTTTGTGATGTCGTTTCTTGTTGTGCCCTGGAAATACTGTGGGCCGTGAGTCTTCTCTGCCTGCCTGAAGACGCTTTGGGTCCTTACCAATAGAGTGCCCTTCGAAGACTCTGATCAGACTGCGCGGATGCGCGAATGCGCAGACTGATCTGTCTCCGCTGCGCGCACTTATTACCATTGAAGGAAATGCTGTGCCCCGCAAATATTATGCTACTGCTCATGAATGAAATCAATAAAACCGAGTCTCAAATCTCATTTCTTACATGATTTCATCAAAATATTATCCATCATTACATTCTGTATTAAGTAACATGTTTCTGTCGTAATAAGTCCTCCGGGACTAGGTATTATCTTAATAGGTTAAACTTATGCACACACTATGTTCTCCATACCATACAGTAATTTCTGGGTATCTCCTGTACTATTTTGTACAGAAGCAAACTTTTCATAAAGCGATATTAGTGTTTTCAAACCTAATTTAGTTTGCTGTTTTTATCAACGTTTTGATTTGCACATATCTATTTTACGGGGCTTATGAAACAAGACGCATTCCCTGCTCTTCTTCATTTTCAGAGAGTAAAGGACGCGGATTTCGATAGAAAAATGTCACATAGGCCATGCATGTAAACATAAAAGGCAGTTTACAGTTTCTACTCTTTGCAACTTCAGTAAATCTGTAAATACAGTACAGCTAAAGCCACCACTTAATCGAGTTTGGTGCTGGTATCATATGTAGTCTTGCAAAATATCTGGTGGTAGCCAATGTAGCCTTACAAAAAGGCTGGTGGCAGCCTATTCAGCCTTGCAAAACGTTTGGTGCCTCGCGAGGCTGCGCCTTGTGAGAGTGGCATTTCCTTGGTATCTTCATGTATATATATTACACATAATACTATTGCTTCCTATTTATTTCTTGCGTATTTCTGGTTCTCAAGGGGTCCATCCTTTTATATTTTATTGAAAAAAAAAATCTGTGTTTACTATACTTTAAAAGCCTTTTTATCACAAAACATGCCTACATAATTTTGACGCCCTTAAACCCCACTTTTATATAGTGAAACGGGTTTACAGGGGTAAACATTATCATTACTTATTTTTACTCGAAAATATAAATTGTGGGTACTCGTTAGAACCACCTCGCCGAGGCGGTTCTAACGAGTACCCACAATCTATGTTTTAAGCAGAAATATTAAAAAATGTCTGACTTTTTTTATCGGAAAATTTTCAATTTTGGGAGGTGAAATTTTCTATATATTTGAATAGGCGTGTTTTCACAATGTGAAGCCCAGAAAATTCCACACATCAGCTGTTTTTAGTTTTGTGAGTGTGCTCATTGCTCCGAATGGCCTTTTAGAATCTTTTGCTCTATTTTCTTAAATATGAAATTTATCACAATCAGGGTTCCACTATAAAGTATTTAAACATTCACATTTAGGTACTTTTCTTCTAGACTAATTGGGACAGATTCGTTAATTAAGGGGATATCTGTTTACTTTAGTTAACCTGGTCCTTCAAGTTAAGTATGGCCTTAAATGTTTATATGCAGTCGTGTCTACGCAAAAAATCAGGGAAAAGTATAAATCCTCTCCACTGGCGAAAACGTGTCTTTGGGCATATGGTGACAGCGAAGACACAGATAAGTCTGCGCATCCGCACAGTCTGATCATGGCCTTTACTGCCCGCTAACAGAATCACTGGGTACTACATAATTGGAGAGCAAAGGCCTGGACGATAATTCGCACATTTACAGGATGATATGAATCCATACATTTTGCGCATGCTCGAATGCACTTTTCGCTTGACAAGGCCCATCATGCCATATTTTTTTTTCTTACAGAATTTGACCCCCATCATCCCGATAATACTATATCAAAGTAGGGTTAGTGGGGTATTGCATTTCCATACGTTTCTGATGACTGAGACCATAAAACTCTGCCCAGATGCCAATAAAATGATGCTGTGTTAGGCAATTAGTTAAATGATACTGATAAGACAACTAACAAGAAACCCACACGGAAAATTCTTAAATATAAAACACAATGAAGTAGCTCAAAACTTATTCCAAAATCTACATCTGCATAAAAAGTAAATCAAATTACACATTTTAAATAGTTTCCTACGCTAAAAATAACGATTTATCAGAGAATGGTAGTCCCCCAGGTAAATTTGGTAATATAACCTGTCATGAACAGAGTCATAAGTGTACGGGAATTGAGTTCAATAGCCATAAAACATCTGTTTAAATTATCAATTGAGCATGTTTTTTTTTTGCCATTTGTTTTTCTAAGAGAAAAAATTGTCATGTTTAGAACTAATATAATACCCAATTTCTAATCTTTATATTCGTAAGGGGACTGGATACACTATCAAGGGAATCATCTGTTTAAATTGTATTTGCTGCCTTCTGAAAAGGAGATCAATAAGGAAGAATATGCACCCCAAAGTGAACAAGAGTTTTGCTTTTAGACCCTTTTCAGAATGGAATTATGGTACAGCAGAAGCCAACAGGAAGTCACAAAAATTATCTCTCTCCTGTCAAAATGGAGGATAAAAATATCAAGTGTATCCATTTGCTTTAGATGGTATAATGTGCTTCCTTCTGAATATACACAAAGAAAATAATACATATTGAGCTTACCTCCTTGTACCTCAACCTTAAATTCAGAGAACGTTTCTGGTGGAGCAAACTGAATGGCCAATGGGTTATTTTTCCCCATGGCTTTAACGGCTGACATAAGTGTTGTCTCGGAATCGGACATATCTAGTTCATAGACTTCATAGTTAAGTCGCCTTGCTTCTTCCTATAATTCAAAATAATACGTATGTTGGCAACAACTGCACGAAGAAGGGTATTGCCAAGTATAAAATATGTAACACTCATGTCAAACTTTTTAAAACATAACGCAGTTACCCTACATGTATATAGTAAACTGTAACATTGTATCATTTGGTCACATTTGAATCTTGCAACGAAAAGATATCCACGCAGTCTTACCAGAGCCTTCGTAGGGCAGTCTCTGGGTAGCCAATGAATTAAAGCGTCTTCAGAAATCAGCTAAGAATCAGATCATGATTTGTAAGTTTCAAAACAGCTCCCAGTTCATATGGTTCTTTTCTTGAATTATGCAACATACAAGAGGTTATCCACGACAACATGTACACGTTGAAAATCATTACTGTTTATATTTACATTCATCATGATCTAAGTATTTCAAGTATTGTTAATAGTTTTGTGAGGATGTTCATTTATCTCACGGATCATTCCTTTTAGATATACGTATATCTTTGTATTTTGGGAACGACTGCTATACATAGGAATTCCTGCTACTTGGAGTTGGAGTTGCTGATAAAACCAACGGTTCCTATACCGACAGCGTAGGCAGCTATATGTTAGCTTTATTGGTTGGCATGACTAATATCAGCTGAAGTGTACCGTATTTATCCAAAGTATTCGGATATGTTAACTCCTTTCCATACTTGTCCTATAATTTCAAACATTTCATTGAACTACTGCATGTTAATATGTCTAAAATTGCTACATGAATAGTAAACAGTATAGACCCTGATCAGACATTGCATTCCATATGATCATATAACACTGTTTATTCAGACCTGTATGTCCGAATACTAGGGGTAAATATTGTAAGTTATATCCTGACAATCTAACAATCTAAAGCTAGGCATTACATCTTATGCCCTGTAAAATATCCGATATGCATAAAATCACATTTCACATGGTCTGATAAAATATTTCGGTTTTTGTTCTTTAAATAACTATTCTATCTAGGTTCTCGCCTATCCGAACCAACTATTTTTTGTTTATTTTTTTTAAAGAATCTTAGTGTAAACTTCGCACAGCAAATAACCTGCAAAATTAGTTTTACTGTACATTAGCAATAAAATAGATAAAGTGACATGTAATCGGGTCTTTCTCAAAGAAGAATGTAAACTTAGTTCCAACAAATAGAAAGACAAGCAGAGAATTCGTGTAACGTTAAACTGTTTGACTTTGCACGGGCATATATAGATTTCCAAGTACATGAAAATGCAAGACAGAGCAATTCTAATTTCTAGACCTTCGAAAGAGTAAACATCACCTCCGCATAGCAAAAGAAAACAACTTTATGCCTTCTGCTTTCACTAAATGGCGCGACGTTTTGCGTAACCAGTTAACGAATTACGCAATGCTGAACCACCTATATTTGGACCTACCTTAACAGTCAACACGTAGACATTTACATGAATTTCGTTCAACCTTTCATAAATATGGCCTTCACAGCTGAGTAATCTGAGACACTAACTTTCAATTCACAAAACTCCCACTACCTTATGGATTGACACAGCTTTTGTGTACAAAACTAATGTCGATTCGCAAGGAAGTGAGAGCTTGGTACAAGTACAAGACTAATGTCGATTTAAAAGGTAATGAGAGCTTGGTAAGGTACATGACTAATGTTAATCCATAAGGTAGTTACAGATTTTAACAAGTAAAAGACTAATGTAGTGAGAGCTTGGTACAAGTACAAGACTAATGTCAATCCACTAGGTAGTGAGTAATTCGTGAACTGAGCCGAAGGTCGGTGATTATCTCTAGATGTGAGGAGTACTGTTTCATATGATAAGACCGGTCTACATAAATGGTCAAAACATGTGCTGAAAAAGCAATGCATCTGAAACTAAATCCACCTCTTCGTATTTTTTATTGAATGTAACGAACACTTACATTTGTAACTTGGATATAATCTAGAAAGTCGTCAATTTCCTCATTGTTAGCAGCCCTTTGTTTTAGCTCCTTTAAGCCTTCTATAAGATTTGGAGGCGCTCTGAAAAGCAAACCAATCATAACGATTCTTCTTTGAAAACAAACTATATATGAGCCGCATCGCGAGAAAAAAAGTTCTTCGGACTTTCCGTTGAAGCAAGTTTTCAGTGCGCATAATCGGCCTCTTAGCAAGGTCACATGTCTAGTTCTTTGACAAAGTGTTCCTTAGAGAGCAAACAGCAAAGGTTCTGGCGACTGCGCGCATGTTGCGGGTGGTGGTAGAGGTTGGGTTGGGGGCTTAATACGGGTTTACTAGCGCGAAAACCTTTCCCTTAATTCTGACACCGTTCCAAATTAAAAACATATCTTCCGGTCGCAAAGGGGTCCTCTAATTCATCAGTAAAACATCACAGCGAATTCTACATTATCATAAATACGATAATAAAACAGAGAAAGGCTCAGTAGCGATATGACGCCAGAACATAACAAAACCGCAAACATGACCATGATGGGCCCGACCACAGACACTGATAGTCAGACAATAAGATTTTGAAACAGATTGAGGACCAACTTATCGTCCTGCAATTTAAGAGAGAAGCACAGTTATCAATCATTACTGGTTAACAGCAGGCTTGTAGTTTGCCGCAGATTATCCATGTTGTAATCTATCTTTTATTGAAAATTATTTTGAATTCTAAGCGACATTTTGATCCATGACATTCGGTTATTCCTGTGTTTGTAAACTCCAAGAAACCGAACGAAAAAAAAAAAAAAAACCAACAAAACAAAAAAAAAAAAAAAAAAAAAAAAAAAAAGAAATAAAAAACAACAACAAAAAACAAAAAAAAAAAAAACAACAACAACAAAAAACAAAAAAAACAACAACAAAAAAAAACAAAAAGAAAAATACACAACAAAAAACAAAACAAAACAACAAAAAAAACCCAAAAAACAAAACAAAACATTTAAAACAAAAAAAAACAAAAAACAAACAAAACAAAACAAAAAAAAAAAAAAAACAAAAAAAAAAAAAACAAAAACAAACAAACTAAAGACTGTAATAACTCTTTGGACGGGCTTTTGTGAACAAGGCCTTCAAGATTCGGACTTGGGTGTATATGGATATTCTACTTACAGCAAGAATAAGTCATCAGTAGCAGATTCCAAAGCCAAACAGATACTCAACATGTGTCGGTATAACGTTTGAAATTGCAGGCAAACTGTCTGCCTGGCCCCATGGCTATAAGTTTTAGTAAAAATGTAACAAAGGTAAAGTACTCCTCCTTGACTATTTTTTCTGCATGTATCATCTCCCTTACCAATCAGAAACTCATAACCTGGTAAACTTTGTATTGGATATCTCAGGAAATTTGTAGACACTTAATGTCATTGACAGCTCGACCTCATAGTTCTTAATATTTTATACAGTTCAGATAATGATAACATTCCCACCACCAATGCAAATGACCCATATCAAATTACCGGTGCCAGTTTATCAGATTTTTATAGCTCTTCCATACAGATGCAGATGCTATTGGAAAAAGAATGGATGAGGTGATTGATATTTAGGATATCACAATATAAATTCGGAGAAAGTTGTAAGAAATTATCTTAATGGAAAGGATGTTTTATTTTGTTCACCCAATGAAAGTGGCAAGAATTTAACATTTAAATTAGCTCCATTTGTGTTTATACTACTAAGTGGTGACCAGTCTGCACCAGAAAAAGTAATAGTTGTTTCACCTTTGGTGGCACTGATGCAATATCAAGTAAAATCTTTGAAGAAAAAATGTCAAAACAGTTTATTTGAGGTGTCTGACTTCTAACCAAGAGCAAAAACGGAAGTGCTGATGTTGACACTACACATGAAGGAACATTTGATATTATTTTTGCCAGTCCTGAGTCTTTACTAGGGCAGTATCGCGCAACTGTTATAGAATTATCAAAACATAAAGTTTTGAAGGCAATCTTTGTTCACAAAGAAAGTTTGCTACAGTTTGTACACAAACTGCTTTTGTACACAATCAAACAGCTCCAATATTATTGGTCTAAGTCACTCCACCAACACCTTACTCCCATAATTAACCCTTAGCATTTGAACAGAGTAGCTGAAGACCTGTTATGAGGATGCTTGCTGAATGGCAAAACGTGTAGACCCTGATCAGACTGTGTCCTATCTGATCAGGGTCTACAATGTTTGGTTAAGCAGTAAATGTACATATTAAAATATTTAGGTTTGTCTTATAACTGATACGCAACGCACATACAGGGCCCTTATGCAGTTTAAGGACAATGCATGCCAAGAACAGCCTGTGCATTTGTGCAGGCTGAGCTGGGCCTTTGTTTTCCGCCTGCAGAATTAATGGATTGTGTAATATATGTTAACGAACAGAGAATGTCAAGATCAGACTGAATGAATGCACACGCTGATCTGGACCCTCCTGTTTGCATATGACCATCATAAAAGCCGTTTTCCCACGTTGTGCATCATAATCTCTCTCTCTCTAACTCTTGAGACAATTTGCATGAAATGTCAAATTCTGTTTTCTGGGAAAAATGTTCAATTAGTCGTCTGCTGAAAATGCCCATAGTGTGGTGAAGGTTGATGTAATATATATATTCTTTTATAATGGTAAATTATCTACTCTGGGTACCTGGTTCTGTTGACAGGCGTTTAAGTGTTTTCTGTCCGTGTGTTATTCTTAGCTGAGCCCTAGTAGACTCATAGCCATTTTAAATTTTGTCAGGGACCTATCTAATGTGACAAGGCGTCCTGTGCAGTTTCTAATACAAATGTCACTGTGACCCTCTTCTGTTATTTCAGTTGCCGGCAATTCTTCTATTAGCAAATACAAATCTGTTTTTAATAATCCTTTCATAAGTTTTGGTCTTACTTTTCTATTGTTCTTCCTTCCGCACAAATGATATAAGTAAATTGTTTTCTTGATGGTGTCAAAAGGACATGTTTTTGAGTTTTTCTTGGGGTTTGAGCATCTATTTCGCCTTCCCAGTAGACGATTTTTCATATAAACATATTCATACTAATACTTTCATTTACCACATATGTATGGATATTTTAGGCCATAAAGATAGAAAGTTTATCTGATGAACAAATTAATTGCTACTTTGATTTTCAAAACACATCTTCAGTTAGACATCATCACATACACATTTAAATAGATTTTATCAAGAAATAAAAAAAAAAAAAAAAAAAAAAACAAAACAAAAAACACCAGAATACACAGATTCTAAAAGTTCTCTTCAACTGTGTAAATAATTAACTCTGTTGGTCAGCATAAATGTATACTACCTTTTTTAACATAACAGGGAGATCTCTAGAGATAATGTGGGCATTGAATAAACCATTGCAAATTAGACCATCTGCTGATAAAGATCTTGTAATTATAAGCCATTTGTTGGTGTTGCAAATAATCCTTGGCTAATCAACTAGCAATAAACTGAGAGAGTGGAGCATGCAAACTTTAGCAGTCTAACTGATCTCCAAATCAGAGAGAAAGATATTGTAGAGGATAGGATTTTTTTTTGTGTATTAGTTGATTTTCGCAAAGCGTTTGATCTGGTAGATCATAACATTCTTCTGAAGAAATTAGAATGCTACAAGTGCAGCGAAGCCTGTCTTAAATGGTTTGAATCTTATTTAACAAACAGAATACAGAGAGTTTCCTTGGGTAATAATCTGTCTGAGCCTGCAAATGTGACATGTGGCGTTCCACAAGGTTCTATTTTAGGTCCTTTATTATTTTTTTTAGTTTTCATAAATGATCTTCCATTATTTCTTCAAAGTTCCTCTGTTGTTGATTTATATGCGGATGATACAACTTTTTATGACTTCCAAAATAACATTAACCAACTTAAAAACAACCTAGAGTCTTCGCTAGAATCACTACACAAGTGGTGCAAACAAAATGGTATTGTTCTAAATGTTGACAAGACTAAAGTTATGCTAATAACAAGCAAACAGAAGCGAAATTGCTTACAAAATCCACTTTTAGCTCTACGTTATAATGACATCAATATTAAAATGACAACTTGTGATAAGATTCTGGGTATACAAGTAGACGAAAATCTTATTTGGAATAGCCAATGTCAGCAAGTATATAAAAAAGCATCCTCATATTTATGGCTTTTGAGCAAAATAAGATCATTTTTATCCATTGAACATAGATTGTTATTCTACAAAGCTTATATTAAACCTCATTTTGAGTATTGTAGTGTAATATGGAGTAACACATCAAGTAGTAACATAAACAAATTCAATACATTGCAACGACGCGCATGTAAATTAATACTGGCACAGGAATATAATGGTCTGCAAGAATCTTTAAAACGTCTTGATATTTTGTCTTTTGATCAAATTGTTTTCCTAAATAAAGCAAAAATTATGTATAAAGTGTATAACAATCTAGCGCCCACTTATTTGCAAGAGCTTTTCCAAATGAGAGATGTTAACCATGACAACACTGCATCGAACTTACGATCAGTGTCTAGGAAGAATTATATATTACCACAGGCTAAATGCAACTTATTCAAGGGTAGTCTTTCATTCTCTGGCGTAATTGTCTGGAACAATATTCCTGTTAATATAAAGAACTCACAGTCGTTAGATGTTTTTGTAAAAAGGTGTACTTATTGGATTAAACATTAATATATATATTTTCTACTATATTTGCAATTTAACATTATATATACCTCCACCTCCATAATTAAATATTGATATTGCACGTCTCTCTCTCTCTCTCTCTCATTCTCTCTCTCTCTCTCTCTCTCTCTCTCTCTTATCGCTGTTTTGTTGCCATGCATTCATTTCAATTGTTATTGATTCATTCTCCAATAAGTTTTATCTTTGTAAATATACATATATGTATGTTAATCTTCACACCTCAGTTTGATGTATTTTTTATATATTATGCCCATGCATATTTGTTTACGCTTGTACTGCTTGTGTATTTGTTGCTAAAGAGGGCCCCAAGGAAGATTGGCTACTATCCAATTGGGTTACCCTCTCAAAATAAAGAATTTACTTACTTACTTACTTACTTACTTATAATATATATTATTTTTATGCTGATTCAAATATCAGTTAGATGGTAGCCAGTCTATGTCTGACTTATAGACAAGCATTTGACGTAATAATAAAGTAATGCATATTATTTTTAACTTTGATGAAAAAAAAGATTGATAAGTAAATAGGATACAAGTATTTTAACACAGAGTCCTTATAAGTATTTGACAATGTGTTGATATATTACGATTTTAGGGAATCGGCAGCAACAGTCTTTTAAGTCGTTTTTTTGGTTCAGTTCGAGAATATGTTATAATTTCTGTGTAAAGTAAGTCAATTTATTTATTTTAGTGTCTTATGTTTCAGTCCAAATTAGTAAATTGTATTGTTTTGAGCGAGTAAATATTAATTTCTATACAGTGCTTTGGTACACTTTATCACTTTCAAAGATTGTTTATTTAGAAGAATATTTCTTTAGTCTCTCGCCAATTAAATAATTCTAATCATTACTCGTACATAAAGGTTTGTAGTCAAGGTATCATTTTTGTTTTATCACAGTGTTGACACGTTAACGTACATATATATGTATTTCTGTGTTGATCACTCGATTGATAAGTTAGGGAAACCTTATGAGGACTAAACAGTAACATGTATAACTATTAGGATTTAGGGCAAGGTTGGGACGCCATAAGGCTAGGTTCCAGCCCTCTCCCACAACAGTTTATGCTTCAGTCCGTTTCAAAACGAAATTTCGGATATAAATCCCATTTCTTGTAGCATTGTGCTCACCCTCTGCAAGTTGTGTTTACTTGATAAAAGACGGTTAATGCACAATTTAGTTCATACACTATGACTCAGCTTTCTTAGTTATTTACTTCGTGCCTCGACCCATTTAAAATCATACCAAAAAATGTAAAAAACTTTATGAAAGATCGGGTAAAACCTATCTTGGGCACAAATTACTTTAGTTATATTCTAGATGAAATCATATCTAGTTCTTTTCTTTTGAGCATCCCCGCAGTCTGATAATTCTTCGCAGAGCACCCAGAGGGTAATCAAGCACCTAAAGCGTCTTCAGGTGGGCAGCGAAAACTCTAATTAGATTGCATGTTCGCAGGCTAATCTCAGTATTTGCCGGGCGCACATGTAATATTGCTAGAGCTGTTGTGCTCTTACTGCCAAACTTCTTAGGCAGGGCTATCGTTATTTTAAACTTGGTAAGGCGTTTTCGAAATTTTATCGCAGACACAGTGCCTTGCTAGAAAAATATAGCGTCAGTCTGAAAACACTTCTGCAACAAGGTATATCGGAACCAGAATTTTACGGTGACTTAGTGTACAGATTTAGAAAAATTGTAGGTAAATCTAACTTTTCGGAGCAATTCAGAAAACTTATTAACCGTTATAAAAGAATTGGCTATAGCCTGGATATTATGCGGCAGACTGCATGCCTAGTTGTCAACACAATCATTGTTGATGGCTATGCTTCACTCTTTAATTGCACGACGGCGATTCGGGCCTCAGACCCAATGACAACCTCTTCGTAAAACTTTAACCAGTGGGTTGGGGCTTGACGATATGTCTTTGGCTTGGCCCGCCGTGGTTCAACTATTGGTTTTCATTTACTCTGGCATACAGTAGAATTAGCCATGAGTACTTGTCTTTGTTTATTATAGTGATTAATTTGATTTTTGTGTTTTCGCTTTGATGCATTGACTGAGTTGGGAGCCTTTATGCGAACCGAATTTTTATGTGTTTCTGTATTAAGAATAGCATCGGGACCCAGGGTGAAGTTAGCTAGCTGTAAAAGTGCTTTAACCCCCCCCCCTTCCCAAGTGGTTTACTTTACTGACCGTTCTAAGGCGGTGGTCCCGGTGTTAGTCTTACTCTTTGTTGCTTTGTGGTTTATTCTACGAGGCGATTTGTTGTATGTCTTTCCATGTGTCATTTTGTTCTTGTGTTTTTTAGTCCTTTTAGTATTGCGATTACCTCGCCTGGGGAACAGAGAGATAATCTTAGTGCTTTTCGTACGTTTGTTCGATTTGTGCTTGTTTGGATTTGTCGGTTTCCTCTTCTTCTTGGGGTCTGGGAAGGGCTGCGGTTAGTGATTGTGGCACTCCCTGGACTTTTCTCTTACCTTTTTTTTTAAATATATAAAATAGGGCACTTCATGGGATTATATGCTTTCTGCCATTGGTGCCAAACGAAGACATATCACATTCACGCCCTTACAGTCTGATCAGTCTTTACTGTCTGCCTAGAGAAGCTGTTGGTTCTTGGCTATCAAAAAGTGCACCTAGCGAAAACTGATCAGACTTATAGGATGCACAGGATAATCATGCGTATGTAACGTGCATTATCTCGAGTTGTTGCTCAATGTAATATAAAAGCATTCTTACGCCGCACCGAGTTCTCGTTTTCTTCGATGTCTGTTTTCAAAGCAACTAAATTTCTTCAAGGGTAGAGCTGTAAACACTACAACGTCGTCACATTCTCCATCATCTGTGTAAAACCCACACATCGACATAGTCAAGTTCACACTATATCCTACAGCAGATTCCTCTATGACAACCGACATTGCAAGTTCAGTGTTAACAGTCATGTGATACATCTCACCTAAAATACGTGAAAACATAATGCTGATATATTGGATCGCCTCATGAGCAACGGTGTCTTTGGCGCATTTGCGAACATTCAGTATCAAATACTGACGCTATTGTATAATCATGGACTTTGTTATACCTTGCTATAATTGAGCAGCGCCGCGACAAAAAAGGCTCTTCAGACTTTCCGCCGCATCAATATTTCAGTGCGCATGCCCAATTTTTTAGCAAGACCACATGTCTTGCTCTTTAGCTAAAGTTTCCCAATGGCCGACCGCTTACATGAGCAAATAGCATAGGTTCTGGCGAGACTGCGCTTCATGATGTCGAAAAGCCTCGTTAAATATTCAAAACGGCGGGCCCCATAAAAACAATTTTAAGTCTTCAAACCTCGATAGCTTTTTATTCAACTGATTTGGATCATATTTGCATCAGAATAAATTGTTTGTCAAGATCTGTCATTCTAGATACATTATTTCGCAGCCTTGCTTTTCCCTATAAGAGTCGTTGTCTGGTATGGTATAAGTCTTTGAAATGTCTTGTTTCAAATACTGTAGCTTTGTTACATATACAAGGAGTATGGCTCGTTATATAATCATGAAAGGACTTTAGTGGTAGCAACGTCGTCGATGATAAAAGGATGTAAAGATACAAAGTCTATTTTTAAATCAAATAGAAGAAACGGGATATATAGTTTTCTTTATGAATTCCAGAATACACTTCTAAAATACTTCATACATAAATATTAACAGAGTCTTGCCTTAATTCTTTTTCACCCACAACCCTTAAACACTTTGTTGTTTCAAAATTGTGTTTTACTGCATTTTTGTTCAATTTTCATATCTTTCTACTATTCCATCTACTAGCGGAAACTTGAGGCAATTTCCTAGCCAAAAATAAATGTTCATGCTATAGCTGTGTAAAGCAGAGAGGTGCTCAAACCATTAATCTAGACTATAGACTTAGGTATGCAGTTTAGCATGTCTCTGTAAGCTTTTGGAAATACTTTCAAACAATTTAGCTAATCCAGCATTTTTGTTTTGCGTTTTGGTTAATTATAAATGTAATCATTCTTAAATCACCGAGATGTAGAATTTCAAATCATTTTAACCATATATCGGCGTTTGCCATTTTGGTAATGTAGGCCACAGTCCATGAACAAACTTGATTTTCAAACTGCAATATGCAATTCAACTTCAAAAAGTCCATTGGTTTTAGAGAAAAGTTTAAAACTACTGAATCTGACAAACTTAGGACAAAGGTCAGTAAATAACCTTGACGTTTGGTATGTTTTAATTTAGCTGATATCATAAATCAACTTTGATGTCATAAGCTTCAGAAAAATCCACTGTTTTGCCTCTTTTCCCATACAAATGCCCAAGGAACCTAATTTGACCTTGACTTAAAATAGGTCAAGGTCCATGGCAACAAAGGGTCATCATTTGGACAAGCTTAGTGGGGTTTGTCTGAAATACTGCATACCATATTTCAAGGTTATCGACCTCTCAGACCTAAGAAGAAGATTTACAAAGGTTTTTATCAAATATGGTCACGCACAAACTTTCATTCCTCTGTCCCATAGAAAATCCACATGTAATTTGGTTTCACTTAGCCTAGTAGTGTTAGAGGAGAAGAAGCTGAAAATACTGAATCTGAAGCATTAAGGACAAAGGTCAGTAATTTGTCTTGACCGTTGGTATTTATGAAAGCTCATTTAGCTGATTGAGTAAATCAACTTTGATCCCATAGACTATAATAAAATCCCTATGTTGCGTGATGGCTATCCTAGTCATGTAATACAGACCCTACAAACAAACCTTTGTTCCCCATCCCTGGATGGGCCACATGTAATTTGGTTTCATTCGGCTTAATGATTTCAGGGAAGATGTCGTTTGAAAATTTTGACGACGCAGATGAAGCCGACAACTGTCTATCCTATAAGCTCCCAGGAAGCCTAATGAGCTAAATAAATCAAGGTTAACTTGACAGCTCGGAAAGTATGACAGTCCGAGCGTAATGCAATACTGAAAAAAAGGACGTTTTTTTTAAAAACCCGTCCAACAATGCTTTTATTATAAATATGACGATTTAATGACGTACCCGGTAAAGTTGAAGCTAGGCTGCGTTGCCACTTTTTGTTTTCAAGCATCAAAATCATTTCATCTGTGCACGAACTTATTCTCAAGCTTACAGGAATATCAGGAATGTCTGACACGGTTTGAGGAGAAACATCACATGTGACACCAAGGCAGTCAACATCCATAGCGCATTGGTGAGCTATGTCGTCGACAATTGCCATACATGCTACAAATGAGAATAAAATACTGAAAAAAAAAACTGATTATCATACAAATATAGTTGATATATTACTATTTAATTTTTCTGCCATGCATGCTTTCGTATTATACACAACTAATTCAAACAAACTTAATCGTATTTGTTTGAAAATAAACATCCATCTCGGAATTCAAAGATATGCCTTTTCTTTCTGTTCTTAAAATATACAGTTTACTGTCAAAATCTTGGATTACAATTAATTTGTAACATTTCTTTCACATATTTTATATTTCAACAAAAATGTGTTATGTCTATGAATGAGATGGAGAAGCCTGCCCCGTCCATTTCCGAGACATCAAAGAACTGCAGACAATATTAAACATTCGAAATATTTTGAATGATTAGGAAAACGACAACATATGTCATCCATAAAAGAAAAGACACATACATGTATAAACCTGGAATTTCAATATTACTCAAACTAACGGCTATGTGGACAGTTTAAATGCAGTGCTTCCTTTTGTAGGTAGAAACAGAAATATCATTCAGACAAGACTGGAGGACGGACATAATAGTTAATTTTTTTCAGATTTCATTTAAGTCGGAAACTCAAGATTGGCTGATAATGAAAACTAGAAACGACACAGATAAAAATATGTCATTACACGTTGATTATTCTGATGTAATGCGCCAAATACGCATTGACATTCAATTTCAAGATCCGATCCCACTCGCCTTGAACAAAAGAACATGTCGAGTCTTAACTAAACAGGACATATTATGCAAATATCAGTACAACCAGATATGTCAAATTTCAGCCTCAAATCATTTCCAGAATCAGCCAGCGTTGATAACTGTTTAAGTGATAGAAAGCAGCATGCAGAAAACTGAACACGTTAGAAAGAACACAAGTAAATATTTTCTGTTCGCCTGTTAATTTGCATCGCACTTTTATAACACAGTCCCATTTAAACTTTTCCACTTCTAGCAGAGTTACGTAAAATGCTGTTGCTAATATTTTAAAAATGCCAACTAGTGACCTGATAATGTTTTACCATTTGTACCAGTGTAATGGTGAAACAATAAAAAATAAAAATAAACATGCCACATGAACGGGACTAGAGTAAGCAGTAAACTGAACACCTTAGACAATTCACTGTATTATTCTTTCGTCCGTTCATTTCCATTGCACTACTATAATACATATTGACGATCTGTCATGCAATAAACATTGCTTATTAGATACACATACACTTAAAAACTTATTACATTGATTGTATGTCAGCTGAACCGGACACACTTGACAAAATACCCGCCCTTTTGAAAAGAAGATAACCTGTGACTTCTGTTTTGTTTCTTTCGCACCAAGCATGTTCTGAAAACGAATCTATTCTAGAAGAAAAGAATTTGCTCCCAAGGGGGCGGGTGGGGGGGGGGGGGGGAGGAAATTCTTTCCTTCTAAAGTATCTTTCCAGAAAGGCAAATCATATTACAGAATTGCCTATCCTGAAAGGGTATCTACTTTTTATATACTGAAATAACATGTCTTTTTATACATACACGTCTGTATTACGCGTTTTATTACAGGCTATGCAACCCAACACACTAGGACTAGTCAAACGTGACAACGTCCAAACGGATAGGAATGTCCTAAGCTGTTATCCCTAATTCTGACTGTTTTGGTACTTTAACTACGTAAGGTAAATAGTCGATCGTCACTAGCAGCGAAGTCAGGAATTATAAAAATAGACCTAAGAACTGCAGTTTCGATGTTTGAATGATTAATTTTGTATAACATGTATATTCTATCAAACAGTCCAAAATTGTTTTTCACTGTTTGTTAACATATACCTCGTTATACCGGCACCATATTTTGGCTACCAAAGAGGCATTTATATCAATAGATTCTAAAAGAAATGACCTTTGCGACAAATAAATACACTCGCACAAAACATTGAAATACGGATGACAAATTTTCTAGTCGATTGTGAGACACATGCTCAAAACACATACAATTAAGAAATAAGAGGCTAGTGTTTATTTCCTCTTCTCAAATAAATCTGCATCAGGCACTAATAATATTAAGTATTTTAAACATTTCAGGTCGAAATTACTCACTTTCATTTGTAGATACACACGCCGTTCGAGGTATCTCCATATCATCGAATAGAGTGGTATTGAAGAGACAATCACCATTCCTTTCAAAGCAAGCGGAGAAATGAGCAGCTACTATGTACGTATTTCGACTTGGTTTCTGAATTTTGTACCTAAAAAGTAATAGATTATTGATAAATATGAAATTGGCTTGAAATTCTTCTGCAGCAAGGAATATTTGAGCCATAACTTTACGGTGAACTTAACCCATTATTAAAGGATAGGATATAACCTGGATATTATACGGCAGACTGCATGTATAGTATTTAACCCGAGTATGGTTGATAACTGTGCTTTTTAACTGCATGACGGTAGGTCGGGACTCAGGTGCCTGCATAAATCTTTCATTAGCAGGCTGATGCCTATTGTTATGTTTTAGCTCGGCCCTTCCGTGTTTCAACTAGTGGTTTGCTTTAGCATTTGCGGTCAGTTTCAGACGGGGATTGCCACGAACCCTCATTTCATCTTTTCGTCACAATGACTTTATTTGATTTACACGTGCTTTTCTGTTATATTTCAATGATTGAATTAGGGACTCTCTAGGCAAACTGAACAATCATTTTGTACTTTTACAACATTTCAACCTGGGGTGAAGATTTTATACCAGTAAAAATTGATTCAAGCCAACCTTTAGTATTACTAACTAACAGTACTAAGGCGGTTGCTGTGGTATTGTGTGTTCTTTGTATTGCCTTGTGGCTAAACACTATGGGACATTTTTTCTGTCTTATTTGTTTACTTATTTATGTGTTATATGCATCCTGTCTAGCATAATGCGGAAGAGGGAGACAGTTGTTTTGATGTTCTTTGGTTTGTGGCGTGTCTACTGTCTGTCATGGTTTGTTTGCTCTTCCTCTTGGTGTCACTGGTAGGCTACGTTGTGTGATCGTTGCTCTTTCTAAACATTTTCTATATTATTTATCATAAGCATTCACAAATAGGTTAAAAAGGACTGTATACACTCATCAGATTTCCCGTCATTTTTGACAAGGAGGAGAACTGTTGTAGTTATTTTGATAAGAGGTCTTCTCTAAAAGGAAATAACTTGCTCTTTAGAAGCAATATGCTTTCAAACAGAGTTTTGACAGAATTGCCGCCCGTGAAAGTGTATCCTGAAAACAAAGACAGCGAACATAAAATCAAACAATTCGGCCGCAGTGTGAGATAAAGCACCATCGCTGTCAGCAAACGGTTCGAGTTTTCTTCTTCTTGGTGTCACTGGTAGGCCATTTTCTCTAATAGTTGCTATCCAACGAAGATCTGCACTACTTTACCGTGTTATTTTTGCACAGACAAGGATTAACACTTTCAGCGGGCAGCGACAGGAGTGTGAGGAAGCGCAAGATAATTTCTGTCTTGTCTGTAAGCACACAGGTAAATTTTCTTTCGTTGCGGCTTAATTCATTTTTACTGTCACACAGATAATCTACTGACCACGACCACGTGTCAGCCAGGTGTGCTATTAATATTATAAATAGACATGAAGCGTGCGAAAAGTTTTCTCTTAAAATGCTGATATTCAGGTCAGTCCATATATCGGCTTATTCAATCTAATCGACGTTTGTTCATTTTCCTCGATCATTGTTCCGTCCCTTGTAGAAATAGTGAAGGCTCTGGAAGGCCTTAATTAAAGGCATCAAATAACCTGGGTCCTCACTGTTCCCGTGTGTAAGAAAAGCTAAATTTCACCTACTTTTTAAAATAAAACTTTTATGAATGGAAAAACGTAGTATTAAAAAGGGTATATACAAGGAGAAACATTATTTTTCCTATAACAACGTAGCAGCCTTCTATAGAGGCTCAAACGTTATAGACGCCTGCACTTTCTGATTATAAAAATGTGTATTTACAACAAATCATATATCTGTTGTTTAACAAATAATGTACTTACGTCACAGTCAACACCTGGCCAAGCTTAACGGTTTTCGTTTTTCCTGAAATAAAGCGAAGTTTAAAATGTAAAATGGCCGTAAATAACATCATACGTAGGCTGTGAAACGTAGTTTACCACAGCATCGTGAAGTTGCTTGTTTTGGTGGTACACATGACAGATCCTGATGAAAGCAATCTTTAAAAGCCGTTTCATCTGGACTTACATTGTTTGCAGAGGATTAGTCTGTAGTTAACATTCAAATTTATTAATATCCACAGGCCATGCACTAACATCTTGACAAATGTACCAGTCAAACAAGTCACGCAATAATTCATATTTTGTTTTAATTGGCACTGTTTTATTATTTACGCAATCTAGACCATTCAAACTGGATGTGTTATAGCCATAGGTTCTTGGTGCGATTGAGCTATCTCATCTCACGGATATTTTACATAAGTTCGACTGATGATATGTTTGATTCTTTCGTTTTTAGGGGTATTTTTAAACTATCTTCTCCATATTTGGCTATAATTTAAAGCAAACGAGATTATCCAGTAGCAGTAGTCTATGCATTTTGCACTTGCGTTTGCACTTTGCGTGCTCATACTTTTCTCATTAATGTATAAATATTGGATGGTCTGCGTCTCTAAGCTATGAAGTCACTTGCATTTACAAATCGTCTTGACAGATATTAGATAAATTCAACGATTAAGCAACACACATTGAATAACATGGGGTATACACCTGCAATTTTAGCAAGAAACATTCTTTGTTGTAATGACAAAAACGATCCTTGGTTATTGTGGATATATTTCATCTTTATTAATTTAATACTACAACAGTTTGCGTTCGAATTCCTATCACGACATACAACTATGATATACAACACTTGTACATACATTTTTTTATTATCTAGTGAAACATGGCATTTAAATGATATATCTATTTACAATTGTGATTACCTGCAGTTATTTTAGCTGCTAATACAAATCCTAATAAGACTTACATTATTGTCTTAAATACCGAAATCAAAATTAACGCAGAAAAACGTACATTACGAAAACACGCCTATACAAATATATAGAAAATTTCACCTCCAAAAACTGAAAAGTTTTAGTTAAAGACTCTGATATTTTTTAATATTTCTGCTCAAAAACATAGATTGTGGGTACTCGTTAGAACCGCCTTGCCGAGGCGGTTCTAACGAGTACCCACAATCTATGTTTTGAGCAGAAATAAGAAAAATAATGTATACCCCTGTAAACCCCAGTTTTACTATATAAAAGTGGTGTTTAATGGGGTCAAAATTATATAGGCGTGTTTTCGTGATGATAAATAATACTGAGAGGCACAGAAAAAGACACATTCGCGGTATAAATTTAAGTGAAAATATCCAGGAAACGCCACAATGACGAATTGCAGCCCTCCTGAGGCACCAAAAGAAGTAGAGGTGAAGAACAAAAACCGATTTAACAAACGTCATACATGAAACTACCGACTCATAACCACTGCACAGAAGATTCACCTTGGAACGGTGAAAGCCCTTCAAAGTCATCTGCTAAAGCTGAACGTTATGCATTGATAACACAAAATGTTGAAGATATAGCACATGATACGTTCGTCCAGCAACGGCTAGGATAAGTCTGTGTATCCGCACAGGGCGCTAGGACGATAGTCAAAGATTCAAGGCTTCATCGGATCCCAATTATTGGTTTTTTATGCTCTGACTTATGTTCTTTCGCTATATAGCCATCTGCTTTGTTCTGTCTTTGTGTTTGTGTTTGTATGTGTTTTCCTCCGATGTTTTGAAGATATAGCACATGATACGTTCGTCCAGCAACGGCTCAGATAAGCCTGTGTATCCGCACAGGGCGCTAGGAAGATAACCAAAGATTCAAGGCTCCTTCGGATCCCAATTATTGTTTTTTTATGCTCTGACTTATTCTCTTTCGCTATATAGCCATCTGCTTTGTTATGTCTTTGTGTTTGTGTTTGTATGTGTTTTTCCTCCAATGTTTCATTGAGTAGGTAGAACCCTAAAATCGCCGAAAATATATTTGTTATCAGGAACTTGAGGAGAATTTAGAGGAAGGTTTCGCGCTATTGTAAACGAGCAGCTTTGTTCTGTCA
Source organism: Anodontia alba (assembly GCA_964016985.1). Classification (NCBI taxonomy): domain Eukaryota; kingdom Metazoa; phylum Mollusca; class Bivalvia; order Lucinida; family Lucinidae; genus Anodontia; species Anodontia alba. The sequence continues at coordinate 60,338,832 of OZ024823.1, read as the reverse complement.
TTTTATGTTTCGCATTTTTTTCTTTCAGAACCGCTGGTAGGTGATTTAGGCCTTTTCTTGGTAGCTGTATTTAAAGTTTAAGGAGGGCAACAAAGGTTCTGATCATGTTATAAGGCACATTCTTCAGATAACGGCTTAGATACAACTTTAGAAAAAAAACAACAACAATACCTTTGCAAAAACATTGTGTTGAAATTTATTGACAATTGCTGGGTAAATGTAATCATCGAAACATTTTACCAAGCATTTTAAGCTTTAAAAGTACAACAAGGACGCCACTTACTACACTTTTCTCTCTCTCTGTCATATGTCGTCCACATGTTCTTATGAACCCGGTAAGTAACTTCTGTTTCAAAATTAGTGCTGTGCCGGAACGTTTTATGTCTGTTTTTTCTGCTCAAAGGAGTTCAACTGGTGGGTTTTCCAGTATTCCAGTGGTGTTGTTTTACAGCCCAAGGATCTCCAAGTGTCTCAAAACGTTGTTTCTGTTGAGTCCTCATATTTGCTTCATTATAGGCTTTATCTTGGATGTATTTGTTGCCCGTAATGATTCATGGATGAGTTAGAAGAACTTCACACGGTCCAAACAAATATGTTTTACCATTATTGAAGCTGAGGACGGGAGTTGGGACCCCGTAAAGCTAGCTTAAGCCACCCCACCACCCCGGCGTAATTTAATTTGTTTCGTTTTCTAATGTTTTTCTTTTAACAATTATGTAAGTTTAAGGGCTATTCAGTTAAATTAAGGTAACAGAGTTGCTACTTTTTTGGGAAAGAATTGACAACTCTGCTTCCCATCTGTTCTTTTTATGGCTCCTTAATTGTATTTGTCTGTATTTTCGTTTGGTGATAGAGGCTTGATGTGGATCTGCCTGTATCAGTTTCTGAGCACTTAATTACTTTGCGAACGATGCAGTATACTTAAAAAGGAATGCATGTAGTTCAAGCAGCATTCTTACATTAATTGTAACAATATCAATCTATCGTTTTGTTAATTATAAGATCTGCATACAACTGTGATGCACATCCTAAGCAAAACTGACAATACGCATCGAATATTATCATTAATTTAAGGAGAATGGAAATACTTTCAGTAGTATCCACTCCGTCAAAATTGTTTACATGCCCTTTTGTAAAGTGTCTATTCAAAAAGGGAAGACTTAAGTCGTCTTGGAAGCGAACTTTAAGTAGACGTCTTTTCAGAAGGGGCTTCATGAGAAGAAGATCATACAGGAAGTCAGTCACAAATTTGTCTTTTGTGTAAGACATGGCGAAAAAGCTAAATGTGTATACATCCATTAATGTATACTACCAGTAGCCTTCGATCATCAGTGGATGAAAATATAAGAACTGTCAATCATCAAAGTCTTAGAAAAAACAAAAAGTTTTTATACTACTTCTAATGCAGTTTTCATTTGGAAAATTTAGCAATTGTCACTTCTCTACAGCTGTCTGCTTTTCCCAGTGCTTTGTTTCTATATCATATTTCACCATACTAGCATTCTGGGCACTTTCTTTAGCAACCCATTTTGCTTTCCGTGTTTATGTTTGTGAATTGGCTGTCTTCTTGTGGACATAAGGTACTACTTTAGAAATAAATGCGAAGTGTGGCACCAATAAATCAAGGTTTCACCCACCAATCAGCTTACTAAGGCCATAATTCTGTTTCTACTTGATTGCTGATTCTGTTTTCGATTAAGTGATTTTGTGATATTGTTTTATTACATTCAACCCTTATCCGGCGATTTTAGAGGGTTACGTTCGTGGTTGTGGCCTTTCATGGGTATTTAGATTTTACTATTTTAAATATATAACACAAACATATAGGCGTAGTGTGCAATTACACAGCATAACTGTGAATTCTGCCTGTCAAACCTAAAGAAAGTGCAAAACCAAAAAAAAAAAAACCTACAGGCGGACATATAGATAAACAAATTAGCTCTTAAGTTTTGCTGATCGCGTTCTTTACCGGTTATCGCCAAAGATTTTCCTTTATTCCACAAATAGCTCCTACTAAGAATAATATCTGATTATTACTTACCCCATTCATATTTAGATAACGCATCATCGACCTTTCTCAATACTTTTTCAAAGCCAGCGACAATAGAATTGCCACAGAGATCAAGGTTTAAATCAAATTTCAATGAGAGATCAATGACATCAATATCTATGCAGCAGGAAATCTGCGAACATGTCTTATCTATATGGCAAACCACAAAGTCAGGAAGGGCCGGTATGTTGATCAGACTTCTAGGGCAAGCTGTAACAGAGGAAATCGTAAATATACATACTTAAAAAAATTTAATCACACTTGTGGCAGCTGTTGTAGACATTATTCTGTTTCAGACATTATGTTTAACTGCAAGTGTGTTGTAGACTATATAAAAAAAGCTCAAATCATTTTTTAAAACACAGAATGTACATTGCTGTTGTTTTGTTTTTACATTGCAGCTTTCAGAGCTTTATCTGATTTATTTGTTCTCTATATTTCTAAATATATCATCTGTATCCCTAAATACATTTGGATTAAAAAGGGAAGTCAAGTAGGTTTCTGAATATTTTACGAATAATTAATCAATCAATTAGATGTTTTAACGCTACCAGGCAACTGGGAAATATAGAGGCAGCTATATGATAATGTTTTCCAAGTTAACAGGTTCAAGTTTCAAATGTTCAAAATTCCGAAGTGGGTACCAGTCTATGGGTAAATGGCACAATAATCTAAATGTTCAAATGTAAAATTAAAAATGCACACGGATATATGACAACTAGTATAATTATCGAAACATATATTTATTGTGTCATTCATCTACAATGACAAAATATCTGAGTTGCTTTAGATACGACACCGATGCTCTTATTTAGCATTTATTAAGACTGGATTTACAGGTTCGAGTTTATAAGCGAAACAAGTTTTTGACTTCCTGTTTGCTTTCCCGCACACAAAATTCTTGAAATGGGTCCACACTAAAACGAAAGAATTTGCTCCATTCTGTCCTTTTAGAGTACACCCCTTTTTAGTGGAGAAGGAAAACCAGTTATGTCTTGCAAACAGATGTTAATTTAAACACGGGTTATATTTCCTTGCAAAGGTGAATTATTTAGCGTCTATTTAGATGCTTTATCTAACCTGACAGCATAAGATTATATAGTGAATAGCAGTGCGAATGACACCTTAATCCCACCTACAAAGATATTGTCACATGAGAACAAGATTCGCTGAAGCCAACAACACTATGAACGAAAGTAAACTCGGGTCTGAAATACATAGGGGCACATAGAACGTATTAAACGTTGAAACAAAACAACAAACATGTAAACTATTTGTCATTTAGTTTTATCTTTATAATAATAATAATAATACAATATAGTTTTGACTTTTGATTCATTGACACAATGCTATAACAATACACACACAAAATGTACCTGTGAAGGAACACATAATGGAGGCGATGAGGTTAATCTTGTCATATAGTAAAAAAAAATAACATAATGTGAAAGCTATAATCATATTATGCTTATTGATCTATGAAAATGAGCTCTTCTGGCATATAATAGTAGTGAAAATACATTTCTGTCTGCACATCTGCTCAGTCCACTCAAGGTCTCCTCTGATCTACGTATCTAGTTATGTTCTATAATATAAAGCAATTCTTAAGCGGGTAACAAAGGTCGTAAGAACTTGCAGGCTGAACTAGACAATCGCTGACAGCTTATAGCATAGGAGCTTTTGTTTTGTTAAATATCATGTAATTATACCTATGTTCCATCTATTTACTGTAGGAGAATATGGGTGTCTTTTTCCATCGCATGTATTAGGTAATAGTAGCTGTTTTAAATTGAATGTTTCAAGAAGAAAGTCCTTCCCTGATTTCCCAAATTCATCTCCAATTACCCTGCCCCGTTCTTGGAACCATTCCGTAAGCGAAAAGTCTGGAAAACCTAAAACAAACAATTTTGCATCAGCATACACACACTCTTATATCGTGCTATGAAACCTATCATTTGACTTATTCTTTTTATAATATTGCTAAGCAATTTTTGATATGACTAAAGTCGGTTCATTTTAAACATCGCAAAATCTGTAAGGTATAGAATAAAATAAAAACAAAAATGGTAAAAGTACAGGTAAACCTTTGTCTTGCTGAACCCGGATATGTCCTGTCTTTACAAACAGTGTAGATCCAGATCAGTTGACTTGTGAAAATTGTTTCTGAAGAAGTCAATTGATCTGGATCAACATTTTTGACATTAAGTGTGTCAATTTGTATTAACAATCTTGATCAAGTAATCTGATTGGCTGATTAGAAGTAGCATGGCATTTGAATTGGTTCAGCACGCCAAGGGTGATGTATAAATAATTCAGGGTAGACAAGTTCGTTGGAAACATAAATATAGAACATAGTTTTTCCTTCAATGAACATGGCAGTGCTGTGACATCAAGCCTTATTTCTTGCTAATTGTTATCTCGGCAAAAACAAGATCATTGAGAAGAAAACTGTCTAAGTTGCAGAGCAACATTTACAGACGACTTGTTCGTAGTTTTCGGTGATAAAGTATGGGACGCGTACTATGTTACAGTAGACTAGAGACCTAACTTCAAATATCCTTGATTAAAATGCTCTAATGTAAGCATGTCTGCTTGAAACGGCAACTTTATATATACACATGATCATTAATTAAACACCACTGGTACTTTTTAGTATGTGAACAATTTGATGACTTCATGCTCGTTTCCATATTTTAAATTGCATTGAAGTGTCTTTAGGTAATTATCAGCATGTGTGTTGGTGAGTGAAACAAAAATGAAGGGCAATTTAAATTTGGATAATACTTTATCAGCAACATTTCCTGAATACTCCAAAAGTGACGTTCTTGACACTCACAAAAGTATGGTAGAAAAAATTCAGACATCTAAGTTGGAGTTTGAATGTTTTTAGATAATGAGTATACATGCTTTACGAGTCCATCACTGACAGATGCATCAGTATCTGGAGTATCCTCCACGCGCACGTATGACATATGCGGGCCTCCTCCTCATACTGGCAGCCAGACGATTGATGCGCTTCATGGGGATTTTCTGTCATTCCTCGTGGAGTGTCTGTTCCAGTTCTTGCAGATTTCTCACTGGAGGATCCAAAGCTTGGACTTGACGACCGAGATAATCCCAAAGATGCTCATTTGGGTTGAGGTCAATTCTCCTTGCTGGCCATGGTAAGGTCTCGACGGCGTTGTTTCGCAAGTGGGCGATTTCAGATCTGCCTCGGTGGGGTCTGGCATTATCGTCCATAAGTATTGGACGTGTTGCGAGAGGGTGGTTGTAAAAAGGAGAAATAACCGCCGCAGCTAGCACTCTTGTTGATACCGTTGGGCATTAATTGCCCTAGGTATGGTTATAAGGTCCAGCTTGCAGTCGTAGGAGATGCATCCCTTCACCATCACTGAGTCACCACCAAATGGTTCTGTTGCATAAATCTTCTGCTGACTGAAAGCTTCGTTGGGACGACTCAATACCCGTAGACGGCCGTCGGTCATGTGTAGAAGGAATTGACTCTCGTCTGACCATGTCCTCAGGTTCCAGTTATCCCTGGCACCACATCACACGAGGCAGTCCTGTTTGTGTCGATCAGTGCGGAACGGTCGTCTGATCGGTCGTCGGGCCTTCTGACAAGCAGCCCGTAATCTCCTCCTGATGGTACTGTTGGACACTCGTACGCCTGTCCGCAGTGCAACCACAGGAATGGAGCCGTGGTCATAGGGGTGCGTCTGGCTAGGCGGACTAAGGCTCTGTCATCTGTAGGAGTGGTCTTGAGTGGTCTGCCTTGTCTTGGACGACCTTTACACGTCCGGTGTCAGCGTGCTTCCTCAAGTCTGCTGATGACAGTGTGATTGATGTCCAAGTGGACACCAATATTCCTACACGACATCCCTGCCCCATTCATCCCAGTTATCTGCCATTGGACATTTTCAGGTATTCTTCGCCTAGGCATAAAAACAGTGACCCTATCCAACCTTTTATCGACTTTCGAAAGCCAGGAGTTTGCGTTTACCATAATGTGTTTTACGAATTTATACCCTATCGTTTTTGTGCCCCTCGCACGATCTAGGCGAGACATACGCACTGCATGATACAATGTGTGATTATTGAGAGTTCCGTGTTCAATTTAATAGGACAGTACATGGTTGTCTGATTGTTCTGTTATTTTCATAATAAACGAATTATTTATGTGGTGCTTAATTAATGCTCATGTGTATAGTAGCACAGGCAAACCTAAGCGCTCAGAGTATGTTATGATAAAAAGTCCCCTCTTACCTTAAAGAATCATGGAGCGGCTACGAAAAATATCACTCAGACTCAAAAGTATTAACCCTCTTCCCAAAACTGAGCTACTGTTAAATGGTGGAAACATAATTATTTCATAAATAGTAGCTATCTCAAAGAAGGGACTCATATACCATTGAAACCAGTTTTGTCCGCTAGAATAGTCTCAATGCAGATCGAGGCAGTCTTATCGAGATGTTTCTATTCACTTTAAGGGAATTTAATACACTTAGTGGCTTTTTCCGCTATTTTTTACAATTTTACAAGCAGGCAACTTTAAAAACTTTCTGTTAGCTTTCTTTCCTGCAAACTAGGTCTCTTCAGAAATATGGTATATTCGCACCGGGAACAAACTGTTTCCTTTTGGAGTTGCTCTTCCGAGAAGGAAGAAAAATAATGTTGACTTAATTACCTCAGCTAAAAGTTTACGCATTTGCCATAAAACAAAACTACTGAGGTTCTACCCTTTTTAAAGTGACTGTTAGACAACGTCCTTTGATTTCAAGTGAAGGAAGTATTATGTATTCTGCTATATACATATATTATATTTGGTAACTCACCATAACAGAGGTTTGTTTCTAAGCGCAAGTCAATTAATCTTCTTATTTTCTCTCTTTCTTATGGTGTCTAAGCAACAAAAGTAATGGCTGATGAAAATAATTTAAAACCTACTTGTTTAGCCTCAAAATTTTCATTATATTTTCCAGATCAAATTAGTAAGGTTTAGTTAGGGCGGTGAACATAAAATTGAGAAAACCTGTTGTTGTCCAAAGACTATTTAAAACTGCTTATGCTGTTTTTAAATAAACATTGATTTAAGGTGCAATGTGATAAAATGTTAAACCTATTGGTTTAATTAACTGAACGTTATTCGGGAGAATACCCAATATTTGGTTTGCAACGAAAGATGTGCTTTTTTCACTTCTGATGTATACAATAATCACAATTTATGGTCGTGTCAAAAAAGTCTGTGATGCCCTTGTTTATCTTTTGGATAATATTTTTATTAGATTTGGAACTAAACTTTATAGGCAAATTATTGGAATTCCGATGGGAACTAATTGTGCTCCTCTTGTTGCAGATTTGTTTCTTTTTTGTTATGAGAGAGATTTCATGAAGTCTCTCTCACGTAAAAATCAGGCTGACATCATTGAGGCTTTCAATTCACTTCAAGATACCTTGATAATCTATTAAATATTGACAATATTTACTTTGATTAAACGGTGGACCGCATATACCCTACAAAACTCCAATTAAATAGAGCTAATTCTTCCGATACCGAGGCACCTTTTTGGATTTGAATCTATATATATTTAATGGTACAGTTTCCACCAAAATTTATGATAAACGGGCGATTTTGATTTTGATATAGTCAATTTCCCTTTTCTGGATGGTGATGTCGCCCAGCGTACCTGATATGGGGGTCTACATATTTCAACTTATTAGATTTGCCAGAGCTTCTTCAAATCTTAGTGAATAACTACCGTAATAAAGCCCTTACTGACAAACTTCTTAGGCAGGGCTATCGTTATTTTAAACTTCGTAAGGCGTTTTCGAAATTTTATCGCAGACACAGTGCCTTGGTAGAAAAATATAGCGTCAGTCTGAAAACACTTCTGCAACAAGGTATATCAGAACCAGAATTTTACGTTGACTTGGTGTACAAATTTAGAAAAAATGTAGGAAAATCTAATTTTTCGCAGCAATTCAGAAAACTTATTAACCGTTATAAAAGAATTGGCTATAGCCTGAATATTATGTGGCAGACTGCATGCCTAGTTGTCAACAAAATCATTGTTGATGGCTATGCTTCACTCTTTAATTGCACGACGGCGGTTCGGGCCTCAGACACAATGACGGCCTCTTCGTAAAACTTTAACCAGTGGGTTGGGGCTTGACGATATGGTTTTGGCTTGGCCCGCCGTGGTTCAACTATTGGTTTTCATTTACTCTGGCATACAGTATAATTATCCATGAGTACTCGTCTTTGTTTATTATAGTGATTAATTTGATTTTCATGTTTTCGCTTTGATGCATTGACTGAATAGGGAGCCTTTATGCGAACCAAATTTTTTTATGTATTTCTGTATTAAGAATAGCATCGGGACCCAGGGTGAAGTTGGTTAGCTGTAAAATTTCTTTAACCCCTCCCCCCCCACCCCCAAACGATGGTTATTACGGCCTCTTTGTAAAACTTTAACCAGTGGGTTGGGGCTTGACGATATGTCTTTGGCTTGGCCAACCGTGGTTCAACTACTGGTTTTCATTTAATCTGGCATACAGTAGAATTTGCCATGAGTACTCGTCTTTATTAATTATAGTGATTAATTTGATTTTTATGTTTTCGCTTTGATGCATTGACTGAGTTGGGAGCCTTTATGCGAACCATTTTTTTAAAATTTATTTCTGTATTAAGAGTAGCATCGGGACTCAGGGTGAAGTTGGCTCGCTGTAAAAGTGCTTTAAACCCCCTCCCCCCCCCCCCGGTGGGTGGTTTATACTGTGTTGCGAACTTCATTACGGCTTATGAAGAATCTCAATAAAACCGAGACTTCCATTTTCTTTGTTTCCAAAGGCAATCTTTGTGACGTTTATATTACTCTACTGACCGTTCTAAGGCGGTGATCCCGGTGTTAGTCTTACTCTTTGTTGCTTTGTGGTTTATTCTACGAGCCGGTTTGTTTTATGTCTTACCTTGTGTTATCTTGAACTTGTGTTTTTCAGTCCTTTTACATTGCGGTTACCTCGCTTGGGGAAGAGAAAGCTAATCTTAGTGCTTTTCGTACGTTTGTTCGATTTGTGCTTGCTTGGATTTGTCGGTTTCCTCTTCCTCTTGGTGTCTGAGAAGGGCTGCGATTTGTGATTGTGGCACTCCCTGGACTTTTCTCTTACCTTTTTTTACTCTACTGACCGTTTTAAGGCGGTGGTCAGGGTGTTAGTATTATTTTTTGTTGCTTTGTGGTTTATTCTACGAGGCGATTTGTTTTATGTCTTACCTTGTGTCATTTTGTTCTTGTGTTTTTCAGTCCTTTTAGCATTGCGATTACCTCGCTTTGGGAAGAAAGAGCTAATCTCAGTGCTTTTCGTACGTTTGTTCGATTTGTGCTTGTTTGGATTTGTCAGTTTCCTCTTTCTCTTGGTGTCTGGGAAGGGCTGCGGTTTGTGATTGTGGCACTCCCTGGACTTTTCCCTAACCGTTTTGTTTAGTTTCAACAAAATGAATACTGCTTTAAATACCGGATGGACTGTGCTTTGTGACTGTGGCATTTCCTGGGTATCTTCAAGTTTATTTTTAATCATTATTATATTTTGCCTCTCGATTAATTTATAAATACCATACCTTCAAAACCATCAAGTCCCAGGTAACATAGTGGCACATGTCCGTTTTCTATCAAATGAATACTACGACCATTTGGCACACACAGGAGTTCGTCTCGTATAGGTATGCAGATTGAAAGCTCTACGTCCACTGTGAATCCTTCGTCAAATTTATTGACATAGTAGCTGGAATTATGAGAAAGAATTTGTGTAGACGTATTTCACCAAATTTGTACACGCTTTTACTGTGATTTTGACATCTTACAGAAAGTCATTTTTTGCTTGGCGCTTTATACTGAAGAAGTAAATTTTGCAAACTTTTGTTATGATTTAATGCAAAACCATTTGTCGTAAGTACCTATGCACAAAAAGTTTTATTACAGTCATTGGTTAATAAACAAGAGGACCATGATAGTCCTATATCGCACACCTGAGCAAACAGATTTGCATACTTATATTACTGTTGAAGTTTCAGCCAAGTTCACTGCTCTAAATTTTATAGCCCTGCACCCCCCACCCCCACCAACCCCCATAGCAGCCATGTCTTTTTCTTTTTAACGCATCATGACAACTAAATCTTGAAAGAGGGTCACCAAAGAAACATTTCTGCCAAGTTATATTGAAATTAGTCTAGTGGTATCTGACAAAAAGATTTTTAAAGTGTTTTATATATCTATAAAGCCTTACCCGCTAACAGCCATTTTTTTCTTTTTGACGAATCATGACAGCTTGAAAAAACTTGTAAGAGGGTCACCAAAGGAATATTCTTGCCAAGTTAAATTGAAATCGGTTCAGTGGTTTTTGACAAGAAGATTTTCAAAGTTTTCTATCTAGATATATAGTGAAAATAAGCCCCACCCACTAACAGCCATGTTTTTTTGACAAATCAGGATTGCTTGATCATTCTTGGTAGAGGGTCACCAAAGCAACATTGAAATCGGTCAGGGGGTATTTGACAAGAAGAATTTCAAAGTTTTCTATACAGATATATACGGAAAATAAGCCCCGCCCCCACTGGGGGCCATATGTTTTGACATATCATGAAAGCTTGAAAAATCCTGGTAGAAGGTCACCAAAGCAACATTCCTGTAAAGTTACGTTGAACTCGGTGCAACGGTTTCTTACGAGAAGATTTTTAAAGTTTTTTATATAGATATATAGGGAAAATAAGCCCCGCCCCCGTAGCGGCCATGTTCTTTGACGAATCATGACAGCTTGAACAATCTTGGTAGAGGGTCACCAAAGAAACATTCCTGCTAGGTTATATTGAAATCGGTCCAGTGGTTTCTGACAAGAAGATTATTAAAGTTTTCTATATAGATATATAGGGAAAATAAGCCCCACCCGCTAGCGGCCATGTGTTTTTGACAAATCACGATTACTTGAACAATTTTGGTAAAGGGTCACCAAGGAAGGGTCACCAAGGAAACATCTCTGCCAAGTTATATTGAAATCAGTCCAGTGGTTTCTGACAAGAAGATTTTTTCAGGTTTTCTATATAGATATACAGGGAAAATAAGCCCCGCCCCCTAGCAGCCATGTTTTTTGACAAATCATGACGGCTTGAACAATCTTGGTAAAGGGTAACCAAGGAAACATTTCTGCCAAGTTATACTGAAATCCGTCCAGTGGTTTCTGACAAGAAGATTTTTTCTATATAGATATATAGGGAAAATAAGCCCCGCCTCCTTGCAGCCATATTTTTTTACGAATCATGACGGCTTGAACAACCTTGGTAGAGGGTGATCAAAGACACATTCCTCCAAGTTATATTGAAATCGGTCCATTGGTTTCTGACAAGAAGATTTCTAAAGTTTTCTATAAAGATACCTATATAGGGAAAAAAAGCCCTGCCCCCTGGCGGCCATGTTTTTTGACGAATCCAAATGGCTTGAACAATCTTGGTAGAGGCTCACCGAAGGAACATTTCTGCAAAATTATATTGAAATCGATCCAGTGGTTTCTGACAAGAAGATTTTTAAAGTTTTCTATATAGATACATAGGGAAAATAAGCCCCGCCCCCTAGCGGCCATGTTTCTTGACGAATCCAAATGGCTTGAACAATCTTAGTAGAACATTTCTGAAAAAAAAAATTATATTGAAATCGGTCCAGTGATTTCTGACAAGAAGATTTTTAAAGTTTTCTATATAGATATACAGAAAAAATAAGCTCCGCCCCCCCCCCCCCCCAGCGGCCATGTCTTTTGACAAATCATGACGGCTTGAACAATCTTGATAGAGGGTCACTAAGGAAACATTTCTGCCAAGTTATTTTGAAATCGGTCCAGTCGTTTATGACAAGAAGATTTTTAAAGTTTTCTATATAGATATATAGGGAAAATAAACACCGCCCCCTAGCGGCCATGTTTTTTGACGAATCATAGCGGCTTCAACAATCTTGGTAGAGGATCACCGAAGAAACATTTCTGGAAAAATTATATTGAAATCGGTCCAGTGGTTTCTGACAAGAAGAGATTTTTAAAGTTTTCTATATAGACATACAAGGAAAATAAGCCCCGCCCCCTGGCGGCCATGTTTTTTGACGAATCCAAACGGCTTGAACAATCTTGGTAGAGAATTACCAATTGAACATTTCTGCAAAATTATATTGAAATCGATCCAGTGGTTTCTGACAAGAAGATTTTTAAAGTTTTCTATATAGATACATAGGGAAAATAAGCCCCGTCCCATGACGAATCCAAATGGCTTGAACAATCTTAGTAGAGGATCACAAAAGGAACATTTCTGAAAAAATTATATTGAAATCGGTCTAATGATTTCTGACAAGAAGATTTTTAAATTTTTCTATATAGATATATGGGGAAAATAAGCCCCGCCCCCTAGCGGCAATGGTTTTTGATGAATCCAAATGGCTTGAACAATCTTGGTAGAGGATCACCGAAGGAACATTTCTGTAAAATTATATTGAAATGGGTCCAGTGGTTTCTGACAAGAAGATTTTTAAATTTTTCTATATAGATATATGGGGAAAATAAGCCCCGCCCCCTCGCGGCCATGTTTCTTGACAAATCCAAATGGCTTGAACAATCTTGGTAGAGGATCACCGAAGGAACATTTCTGCAAAATTATATTGAAATCTGTCCAGTGGTTTCTGACAAGAAGATTTTTAAAGTTTATAGTTAAAAAATCTATTTTTAGCTCCTGTAACCTAGATATGCAACGGACCGGAACTATTTGAACAACTTTGAAAGAGGACTAACCAAGGATCATTCCTGTGAAGTTTGGTCAAAATCCAATCAGTGGTTTAGGAGGAGATGTTGTTTAAAGATTGTAGACGAACGACGGACGGACATACGGACGACGACGACGGACGGTGAGTGATCACAAAAGCTCACCTTGAGCCTTCAGCTCAGGTGAGCTAAAAGTCAAATATTTTCACTTTTTTCCCATAGTAAAAATGAATGCAAAGTATGCAGAAATCTGTAGGGTAGGTAACTTGGCGGTAGATTTTCAACAAGTTCAATTTTTCTGAAATTTTCACAATATTATTGTAAAACTTCAAAAATTTAAATTCAGCAAAGAAAAGTAAAAAATATTTTCTAAGACAAAAATTCCAAAAAAATACTTTACTATAGAAATGGCATAGATCAGACAAATTTATGGCCGTAAATTTAATTTTAGAATAAATATTTGAGAACAAAACACAGAAAGAGAAAAGACAAATGGTTTCTGATAAGATATGGTCAGTCAGAACAAAATAGTTTCATTTCACATAGAATGCCAAGCAAAAAACGTCTTTCTGCATGATGTCGAAAGTACAGTAGTCATTACGGACTAAAAAGTAAAACAAGGTAATACACATTTAAAGAGATTAACTTAACATGCTATACGTCATATGTGTACTAGATACAATTTTCTTATTAGTTAGATAACGTAACAGTGAAAGCGAAAATCAAAATGACAATAAAATATGATCCGGGCAAAGATATTTCAATCACTATTTCTCCTATTAGGCTACATTTTGCTTCTTCTTTACAGATTCCCCGTTCTACTGCTAGATTTAACTCTCTGTTACCTACTGTTAACGTTTCACCTTTGAAACTTCACTCTGTATCATCTATAAATTTATATGGCGCTTCCAATTATAATATTTTCAGTAATCACCTTAGAATTAGACTTTCTCCACTTAAATCTCCTATACTTCTAAAATATAAGAATCCGCATAAAAGGAACAGTATGTACCCTAATATTTCTAAGTGCAATGCCAAGAGTTGCACCTGCTGCAATCATTTAATTTGTCGGTCAACTATAATTTCCTCAGTAAATCATAGAAAATTTTCAGTTGTAAACAACTCTGATTTAGACTGAAAATCAGAGGATGTTATATATGTTCTCACTTGCAGCGAAGGAGGCTGAGGAATGCAGTATGTTGGACAGACCAAACGGGCCCTTAAAACAAGGTTTAAGGAACATTTGCTTAAAATCAAAAAAGCAAAGATAATTGATACGTTTCTTTATCAACATTTCCGGAGTACTGGTCATACATGATCATCTAGTAAAGTTTTGATTCAACCTGTTGAAAAAATTATACACAAGTCCAATTCTACCGAAAGATTAAAAAATATTTTAAGACATGAACTTGAACATAAATGGATTAAACATTTGCAAACCCCTTTTCCACTTGGATTTAATGATAATATTTACCATGAAGGAAATATTTCTAAAATGCCGGATTTCGATGCTTTTTCCCTTTTAGATATTAAAAAACGTAATAAACGATCCCATGGTAAGCGCAAAAATGGCAATTTTAAACGAAAACATAAAACTGTTTTATCTTTTTTTGATTTAAATATTCTCTTAAATTCTGGACGTCATCAAATGCTTTCTAAACTAGCTTCACTGTCTGTTTCTTCATTACGTAAGTTAAATGATGAGGCAAATACATTTTATGATAGAAAACATGATTTGTATGAAGCAGCTCTCCTTACTAGATGTTATACTCAACATGCTCTTCGTCCTTACGTTGATTCTGAAATTATCCACATCAGACACTTCATCAAAATTCCATTCATTATTTAAGGTATTGGATTCATAGACTTACCTACCATATTTCGAGATAATAATGTTATATCAGCTATACCTTCATATTTCGAAAACACGGAATCTCCTATTATTTGTTATAAATATAACAAAAAAAGTAAGAGAAAAGTCCACGGAGTGCCACAATTACAAACCGTAGCCCTTCCCAGACCCCAAGAGGAAGAGGAAACCGACAAATCTAAACAAGCATAAACCGAACAAATGTACGAAAAGCACTAAGATTAGCTCTCTCTTCCCTAAGCGAGGTAATCGCAATACTAATAGGACTGAAAAACACAAGAACAAAATGACACACGGAAAGACATACAACAAATCGCCTCGTAGAATAAACCACAAAGCAACAAAGAGTAAGACTAACACCGGGACTACCGCCTTAGAACGGTCGTTAGAGCAAACCACCGGGGGGTTTAAAGCACTTTTACAGCTAGCTAACTTCACCCTGGGTCCCGATGCTACTCTTAATACAGAAATACATAAAAATTCGGTTCCTATAAAGGCTCCCATCCCAGTCAATGAATCAAAGCGAAAACATAAAAATCAAATTAATCACTATAATAAACAACGACGAGTACTCATGGCTAATTCTACTGTATGCCAGAGTAAATGAAAACCAATAGTTGAACCATGGCGGGCCAAGCCAAAGACATATCGTCAAGCCCCAACCCACTGGTTAAATTTTTTACGAAGAGGCCGTCATTGAGTCTGAGGCCCGAACCGCCGTCGTGCAATTAAAGAGTGAAGCATAGTCATCAACAATGACTGGGTTGACAACTAGGCATGCAGTCTGCCGCATAATATCCAGGCTATAGCCAATTCTTTTATAACGGTTAATAAGTTTTCTGAATTGCTCCGAAAAGTTAGATTTACCTACAATTTTTCTAAATCTGTACACTAAGTCACCGTAAAATTCTGGTTCCGATATACCTTGTTGCAGAAGTGTTTTCAGACTGACGCTATATTTTTCTACCAAGGCACTGTGTCTGCGATAAAATTTCGAAAACGCCTTACGAAGTTTAAAATAACGATAGCCCTGCCAAAGAAGATTGGCAGTAAGGGCATTATTACGGTAGTTAAAGTCATTAAGATTTGAAGAAGCTCTGGCGAATCTTATAACCTATCCGTAATACTATACTTAATTTCAATAAATTAGTTTCTGATCTTGATATTTAAACAAGTTTCCCTGATTCTTGAGATTGTAAAGATTCTAAATTTTGTTATCAACCAGCGGGTCATATTGTCAATAGTAACTTGAAGATTATAACTGATTCACGAATCCGTTCAGTTATTTCAAAAGGACCTAAATATAGATTCCCAGCCCACATTGATTTCAATAAATGTCGGGAAACAATTGCCAGTGCTTTAAATGATTATTGTACGCGTTGGTGTAATCGAGAGCATGCTGAGTCTAATGGTTTAAATAATTGGAAATTAAAGATTTTTAAGATCATTGATGAACGTATGTTATTTTACTCTAATAACCTTGATCTTCTCCCTCCTAAGCCTAAATTATCTTTTCGATATTTGAAACAAGGTATCCAAGAATTTCATAGGAAGTATGTTTTGGCTCCAGCTGATAAAGCTGCTAATAATGTTGTTGTTGTGTGACGACTTTATTATATCAATACTCTAAAACAAGAACTTGGTAGTACCAAAACATATGAACGGATTTCTACTGACGAGAGATCTATTGTCAATACCCATTCTATCGATATTACTGCTAAGTTTGCAGTGAGTATTAAAGAAAAGCAGGACAGACTTCTTATTGATTTAATTAACCGAACGTATATTCGGGAGAATACCCAATATTTGACTTGCAACGAAGAATGTGCTTTTTTCACTTCTGATGTATATAATAATCACTATTTATGGTCGTGTCAAAAAGTCTGTGATGCCCTTGTTTATTTTTTGGATAATATTTTTATTAGATTTGGAACTAAACTTTATGGACAAACTATTGGTATTCCGATGAGAACTAATTGTGCTCCTCCTGTTGCAGATTTGTTTCTATTTTGTTATGAGAGAGATTTCATGAAGTCTCTCTCACGTGAAAATCAGGCTGACATCATTGAGGCTTTCAATTCAACTTCAAGATACCTTGACGATTTATTAAATATTGACAATATTTACTTTGACTAAATGGTGGACCGGATATACCCTACAGAACTCCAATTAAATAAAGCAAATTCTTCCGATACCGAGGCACCTTTTTTGGATTTGAATCTATGTATATCTAATGGTACAGTTTCCACCACAATTTATGATAAACGGGACGATTTTGATTTTGATAGAGTCTATTTCCCTTTTCTGGATGGCGATGTCCCCCGGCGTACCTCATATGGGGTATACATATCTCATCTTATAAGATTCATCAGAGCTTCTTCAAATCTTAATGACTTTAACTACCGTAATAATGCTCTTACTGCCAAACTTCTTAGGCAGGGCTATCGTTATTTTAAACTTCGTAAGGCGTTTTCGAAATTTTATCGCAGACATAGTGCCTTGGTAGAAAAATATAGCGTCAGTCTGAAAACACTTCTGCAACAAGGTATATCGGAACCCGAATTTTACGGTGACTTAGTGTACAGATTTAGAAAAATTGTAGGTAAATCTAACTTTTCGGAGCAATTCAGAAAACTTATTAACCGTTATAAAAGAATTGGCTATAGCCTGGATATTATGCGGCAGACTGCATGCCTAGTTGTCAACCCAATCATTGTTGATGGCTATGCTTCACACTTTAATTGCACGACGGCGGTTCGGGCCTCAGACTCAATGACGGCCTCTTCGTAAAACTTTAACCAGTGGGTTGGGGTTTGACGATATGTCTTGGGCTTGGCCCGCCGTGGTTCAGCTATTGGTTTTCATTTACTCTGGCATACAGAAGAATTAGCCATGAGTACTCGTCTTTGTTTATTATAGTGATTAATTTGATTTTTATGTTTTCGCTTTGATGCATTGACTGAGTTGGGAGCCTTTATGCGAACCGAATTTTTATGTATTTCTGTATAAAGAGTAGCATCGGGACCCAGGGTGAAGTTAGTTAGCTGTAAAAGTGCTTTAAACCCCCCGGTAGTTTGCTATACCGACCGTTCTAAGGCGGTGGTCCCGGTGTTGTTCTTACTCTTTGTTGCTATGTGATTTATTCTACGACGCGATTTGTTGTATGTCTTTCCGTGTGTCATTTTGTTCTTGTGTTTTTCAGTCATTTTGGTATTGCGATTACCTCGCTATGGGAAGAGAGAGCTAATCTTAGTGTTTTTCGTACGTTTGTTCGCTTTGTGCTTGTTTACATTTGTCGGTTTCCTCTTCCTTTTGGGGTCTGGGAAGGGCTGCGGTTTGTGATTGTGGCACTCCCTGGACTTTTCTCTTACCTTTTTTACATGTGCGTCCAGGCTGATCAGAGACGCATTGATCCTTAGCTACTCATAGAGTGCCCTGTAAATATTCTGATCTGACTGCACGGGACACGCAGACTGATCTCTTTGTAGATGCACATGGAATCTTGTGACCTAGCTCAAATGATAACAATATACAGCAAACTAAGTTGTATCGCTTGCGCGCAGATTAATTATATTCACTGGTTCATAATTTATGAGCTCTTCCCTCGATTCCCTCTTTTTACAATTAAAAGGTAAAATAGGGGAGTTACTCTAGACAAACGAAACATTTTTTACAGAAAGCACGTTTGATGGGTTTGATGGGTTGAAAACAATATAAGTGAAGATACCCAGGAAATACTACAATCACGAAGCACAGCCTTCTCGAGGCACCCCTAAAAAGAGTTGGGTGGGGGGGGGGGGGGGGCGGGGGGTTGAGGAACAAATAATAACAAAACAGGCGTCACATGAAACAACCGATGCAGGAAACAAAATGAACCCCAACAGAGGATTAACCTTGAATCGGTCAGTAGAAAAACGACTGGAGATTGAAAACAAAGTAAGAGAAAAGTCCAGGGAGTGCCACAATCAAAACCCGCAGCTCTTCCCAGACACCAAAAGAAAGAGGAAACCGACAAATCCAAACAAGCACAAATCGAACAAACGTACGAAAAGCACTAAGATTAGCTCTCTCTTCCCCAAACGAGGTAATCGCAATGCTAAAAGGACTAAAAAACACAAGAACAAAATGACACAAGGTAAGACATAAAACATATCGCCTCATAGAATAAACCACAAAGCAACCAAGAGTAAGACTAACACCGGGACCGCCGCCTTAGAACGGTCAGTAGAGCAAACCACCGGGGGTTTAAAGCGCTTATACAGCTAGCCAACTTCACCCTGGGTCCCGATGCTACTCTTAATACAGAAATACATAAAAATTCGGTTCGCGTAAAGGCCTCCAAACTCAGTCAATGCATCAAAGCGAATACATAAAAATCAAATTAATCACTATAATAAACAACGACGAGTACTCATGGCTAATTCTGCTGTATGTCAGAGCAAATGAAAACCAATAGTTGAACCACGGCGGGCCAAGCCAAAGATATATCGTCAAGCCCCAACCCACTGGTTAAAAGTTTACGAAGAGGCCGTCATTGTGTCTGAGGCCCGAACCGCCGTCGTGCAATTAAAGAGTGAAGTATAGCCATCAACAATGATTGGGTTTACAACTAGGCATGCAGTCTGCAGCATACTATATCCAGGCTATAGCCAATCCTTTTATAACGGTTAATTAGTTTTCTGAATTGCTCCGAAAAACTAGATTTTCCTAAAATTTTTCTAAATCTGTACACTAAGTCACCGTAAAATTCTGGTTCTGATATACCTTGTTGCAAAAGTGTTTTCACACTGACGCTATATTTTTCTACCAAGGCACTATGTCTGCGATAAAATTTCGAAAACGCCTTACGGCGTTTAAAATAACGATAGCCCTGCCTAAGAAGTTTGACAGTAAGGGTTTTTTACGGTAGTTAAATGCACTAAGATTTGAAACCTTGGCTGCGTGCAATAAGTTAGAACAGTCGCAAATGCCTTTCACAAACTGTTTTGCATTATAATCTTTGCAAAAACGTCTCAGTTGACCTCCAATTAAAGAGTTGCCTTTTATAATAGATGAGCTTTGATGATAGATCGAATAAAATATTAATAATCATTCATTTTGAATAGACTCAAATAAATAATATCAACAAATAACAAAATAACAAACATAGTTTGGTCTGCATAGGGGCCCTCTACTTTAACAGTGAAACATAACAGTGAAACACATATAATCACAAACACTATGATGAAACAAAGCAAATGGCTCAATGTTTATCTAATTCCCCACCTCCCCCTACTCCCCAACCCCACAAAAAAAAAAAAAAAAAAAAAAAAAAAAAAAAAAAAAAAAAGAAAGAAAGAAAAGCAGACATTTTAAATATGTGTATCTTCTATTTAACAGAAATATGCTTTGATTTATTTTCTTTCAAAATCTTGATGAAATGTCAAAAAGAAAAAAAAAACATATAAAGTTTACCCTTGAAAACACCGAACACACAAAGAATAAAAACCGGTGTCTTAGTGTTACTGACACTTCATATAACAGTAAAGTAGTTTACAGGGCTGCATAAACCACTATCACTGGCTAAAGTGTAAAAGAATTTCCAAGATGATCACAAGAAAAGTAGAAATAAGATAAACTGCACAATTAAGAAGTATGGGTAGTCATTTTACGGACGCCAGACGGTACCGCAGACATTTTATGGACGCCAGACGGTACCTGACGCAAGCTGCAGTAAAGTCAAATAAAATCTATATACTGTGTTTTATCGGAGAATTAAGAAAAATGTCACTAACTTAAATCCAGTTGATTTAGCCTAAACGGTGTTTAAGTTCAAAATGTATGTGTGAAGGAACATGTAATGGAGGCGACAAGAGTGGTTAATCTTGTCATATAGTAAAATAAAATAATAGCTGCCCCTGTGCTTTGTAGGCAAGTGTTCATAACATGAGCCGGAGCACAACAACCTCTACAGGATTGCATGTCCAGCCAGCGAAGACTCAGCTCAGCCTGCGCATCCGCTGTCCGCCTGAAGACGCATTGAATGCTCAACTACCCACAGAGTATCCTGCAAAGGCTCTGATTAGACTGTGTGGATGCATAGGCTGATCCGAGTCTTCGCTGGACGGTCACGCACTTTTGTAGAAAATGTTGTGTCCCGGATCTTATATCAGAAAGAGGATGCCGCCATTGCAAATCAGTAAGTTTCTACAAACATGCCAGACGGTTAATGTTTTACTTTTTAATAAATGTATCATACTATTTCACATAAATTTAGATTTCAGAATAAAATGCTGGTATTATTGCAGATAACAGATGAGTGCATACAAATCAGTTACCTTAACTTCACAGGCGAACCGATTCCAAAAGTAACATTGTCTTTCATTCCTGTAATAGAAAGAACGTTTTATATTAAGAAATGTACATGTAGAAATCTATGAAAACAGTTAGATGTAAAATCTTTTTTACATTGTATTTGAATCAAATCAATGGAAATATCCATTTTCTACGTAAAAACTTGAATACTATCGCATTTATTATTGGGAACAAAATATTGTTTATGTCTAGAATTCCCAGCTAGCCTTCTGCTAAAATCCATATCGGACCTTTATCGGTCCGACAGGATATCAGCTCCGATTTAGATTTAAGCAGAATGCTAGCTCGGTTGTTTGCATCTTCGTCCAGCTATCTTTGTATATTAAAGATTTGCAAGATTACAGGCGTTTGACTCCTACCAGTCAGGTAATGGAGTGTGGATATCGCAACTATTTCACCCAGTTTTTTCAAAGTCCAGGGGTTTCTTTGGGTAATACCATTTGCATTGTGATTCTAATATATATTAAGAACGTTATCAACTTAATTCTGAAAAGCAAAAGCAGGTCTGGTCAATTATATCTGCTTATATAACAGAAGTCTATGCAGTTTTGAAATTGTAGCTGCAGTATTATGATATAGTTACAAACCGTATTTCAGTGAACTACCGCACATACTCTTATAAGCAAACAAACAATTTCGTAGTACTCAGATTACATACCGTTAACTTTTTTCTACTTCTTTATAAAACATAGGTTGTGGGTACTTATTTCAATTAAATCGACTATTCAAATAAATACCTACATGTGCTTTTATAAAGAAAAGCAGAAATAAAAATACTGCAAACATATAATTGAATACGCCCTTATGGAGTCCTCTGCTGATCAGTCTTGTATGTTTACCCTTACTAACTGAATGTTTTACTACAAGTTTTTTTTCTCCAGTAATTTTGAAAGCCTAAGCGCACAGTGTGGTTGTTATGTCGTACATTGCTTTCTGCGCTGTTTTCAATTTGACATCATAACATTACATATCACTCAGTACATTTCATTCGTTACGTCTAGTAAAAGATTAAGTAAAATTTAAATACGATAATTAAATACCATGTCAGTAATATATATAGCAGAGCGGTTGCCTTTATTCCCTTACTGCAGTTATCGGATTCACTTCCCTATTACAGCTATTGCGTTTACTCATCTGTTGCAGCCGTTGCATTTACTTCCTTGCTGCAGCTATCACATTTACTCCCTTGTTGAAGTCATGAAATTTTCTCCCCTGCTGCAGTTATCGGGTATATCAACCAATTGTAGTTATTATATGTTGCAAATATCGCATTTACTCTCCTGTTGCAGTTATCGCATTTACTCTATTGGAGTTATCGCATTTTACCGCATTTACTCCCATGTGGCAGCTAATGCATTTATTTACCCTTTGCAGTTATTGCATTTTCAGATAGGTCTGGACTTACTGAATTCGGCTATGTCTTCACCTTAAGAAGTACGGGGAATTCACTATCGTCTTTTCTCTAATTTGCTGGATTGTGTATTTATATAATAAATATCCCAAAATATCCAAATTTATCATAAAAGTAAAGAAAAATTCTGAAATTACTTATTCGATTGTTTCTGAAATTATAACATGAATTAATCGTGAATTTTTCCTAGATGCGTCTTACATACAAGCCAAGGCACGTCATTTCCTACAAGACTGATGTACGCCAAGCGAATACTCAGATCAGTTTGCGCTTTTGCAAAATCTGACAGTCTGCCCAGGACACTCTGTGGGTAGCTTAGGATCCAAAGTATCTTCAGGCGGGCAGCCAAATCCAATCAGGCTGCCTTCACTGGGTGTGCATACAGACGTAGGACATGTTGTGCCCCGGCTAATATGATAAAGAAATGGGGTTTCGTTTTGCATGCAAAAATTGCAGTAATGTCCAAACCGTATATGCAAAACGATTGTTTACAAAAAAGGTAAGAGAAAAGTCCAGGGAGTGCCACAAGCACAAACCGCAGTCCTTCCCAGACCCCAAGAGGAAGAGGAAACCGACAAATCTAAACAAGCACAAACCGAACAAACGTACGAAAAGCACTAAGATTAGCTCTCTCTTCCCCATAGCGAGGTAATCGCAATACTAAAAGGACTGAAAAACACAAGAACAAAACAAGAGGCCCACGGGCCACGGTTCGCTCACCTGAGTGACATAGCCACTGCAGACATGCAGATGTTCCCAATAATATATGCAAAGATTCAGCCATAAGGCATTCTCGGTTTTGGAGAATAAGATTTTTAAATGTTTTTTTTCCCATACAAATGCATAGGGAAGCAAACTTGTACGACCATTATTTTAGCAACTTTGGTATACCCCGTCCCCGATGATTTAAGCAAAAATTCAGCCCCAAGGAGTCCTCGGTTCTGGAGGAGAAGATTTTTAAAGGTTTTTACCATATATGGGCATGGCGGCCATCTTGGTTAATGAACTGCGACCATTTTAGCAATCTTTTATTTCCCCAACCTAAGGAGGCTCAGAGGCTCCAGAGGAGAAGTCGTTTGAATTTCTGAATATTTTTCCATTACAAATGCATAAGGAAGCAAAATTGACCTCACGGTAAAAAGGTCAAATGTCAATGTACGACCATTATTTTAGCAACTTCGGTAGACCTCTAGTTTCCGATGATATATGTAAAGATTCAGCCACAAGGCATCCACGGTTTTGGAGAACAAGATTTTTAAAGGTTTTTCCCATACAAATGCATAGGGATGCAAACTTGACCTTGCCGTAAAAAGGTCAAATGTCAATATACAATATTTATTTTAGCAATTTTGGTAGACCTCCCGTCCCCAATGACTTATGCAAAGATTCAGCCCCAAGGCATCCTCGGTTCTGGAGAAGAAGATTTTTAAAGGTTTTTACCATATATGGGCCTGGCGGCCACCTTGGTCAATGAACTGCGACCATTTTAGCAATCTTTCATTCCCCCAACCTAAGGAGGCTTCATATGGAGTTTGTGCAAAATTGGCCCAGAGGCTCCAGAGGTGAAGTGGTTTGAAATTCTGAATATTTTTCCCATACAAATGCATAAAGAAGCAAAATTGATCTCACGGTAAAAAAGTCAAATGTCAATGTACGACCATTATTTTAGCAACTTTGGTAGACCTCTAGTTTCCGATGATATATGAAAAGATTCAGCCACAAGGCATCCTCGGTTTTGGAGAACAAGAGTTTTAAAGGTTTTTCCCATACAAATGCATAGGGAAGCAAACTTGACCTTGCCGTAAAAAAGGTCAAATGTCAATATACAATATTTATTTTAGCAATTTTGGTAGACCTCCCGTCCCCGATGACTTATGCAAAGATTCAACCCCAAGGCATTCTCGGTTTTGGAGAAGAAGATTTTTAAAGGTTTTTACCATATATGGGCATGATGGCCATCTTGGTCAATGGATCGCGACCATTTTAGCAAATTTTCCTTCCTCCAACCTAAGGAGGCTCCATATGAAATTTGAGTAAAATTGGCTCAGGGCCTTCAGAGGAGAAGTCGTTTGAAAATGTTAACGGACGGACACATGGACGGACGGACGGACGCACGGACGGACGACGGACGAAAAGACACTTTTTCTTATGTATATAAAGTACTATTTAAATGCCTAAACTTCATATTCAGTTAAAAAATAAATGATTGCTAAAATTTTTATCAGTTCCAAAAAAGTGATGCATTTGTTGTTTGCTTTTTCAAATCTATTGACGGTATAGTCCAGTAACAAAGTACAAATCCTAGATTTTTAAAGGACTGTTGATACTTGATGTTAGGCAACATTGGACGAATAAAAGTCAGCTATAAGGAAAATGCGCCAATATTATTTGCATCTCATAAACACGTACCTGCTGGTGTTTGACAGAAATTCCACATTTTCACACGTGCACTCAAGCACAGATACACATTAAGGGGAGGTAACTGTAATAATCGTTTTACCCCCTTCTGAAAAAAGATCTACTCTACACAGAAATAAACTATTCTATTGGGAGTAAATCCTTTCTTCTTAGAATAGATCTCTCCTTTTCAGAAGGGACAAGGAGTGCAATAAAGCAAAAATTTAAGAAAGTGAAACAATATCTCCTTTTGTAAAATGGTAGAAACTATATCAAGTAAGTCTCGTGGATAAATCACAGATCTCAAGCCATTATTACATACCCCAATCATATTCGATGAACCATTTTTTCCAGCTGTGAGGTCCGAGTTTGAGTTCAACAAAGTAATCACAGGGATCATATCTAAACATTAAGGGCAAGGAAACGAAGATAGTGTCTGATGACAGCGGTATGTCGAATTCAAAATTTATACAGCACTGTATGCCCCAACAATGTTCTAACATTTTGCAGTTTAGAATCGACTTGAAAGCCTCAGGGATGAAACTATCAATTTGTACTTGGCAATCTGAAAAATAAATGTTTTTGTTAACAATAAAAATGAATAAAGTAAAGTGTACTATTGATAGGACTCACAACACTTTATAGAATTCATCACAAATAAAATATAAGCTGGAAGATCAAGAAATGACTCTTTAGACAATTTAGATCTGCTAAAGAAAACGAATCTTTAACTGTTGTGTGTATATTTGCGCCGTCTGATCAGAATCTTCACTTGGCGCATTTTAGATAGCCAAGGAAGCAATGTTTTTTCATGAGGACTGATCAGACTGCGCGAAAGTGCTGACATATTTGGTCTTTGTTGGAGGTACCTGTCAGATAGTACGTTTCTTACGTTGCAGCTAAAAACAATTTTTGTTCGGCTGGAAGCCTTACAAGCTGAAAATAATGAGGCGCAACGTCTGAAAGACGTGCGCTTTTCGAAAATTGTTCTTTTGCGCTTGTGTGTTCTATTTTAATTTCTTCGTTCTAGTGTTAAAACAGTGCTGTTATAAGTTGACATTTCATGTAATTAAACTTTTATTCATTCCGTAATTGTGGACTTTCCTTGGCATCTCCATATATAATTTTTCACAAAATTGTTCCCCTTTTTAAAGAAAAAAAAATCCATCAGATGAAGTAAATTCTTTCCTTTATATTGCGAATTTAGAAGAGTTGTTTTCTTTGACGTCGTACCTATTCCACTGTGATAGCATTAACTTCGTCTGTAAGCATCGACATGTTTTTAGCTTCTTATCCTTATCTAATAACCATTTTATTTCAAGCCAGTAGTTGATGTTTACCTATGTCTAAAATGAAATAACTACCTGTTGATATATCAGGCAAACTGCACTGCTTGTCACTGACGATATCCTGTAAAGCAAAATACACAAAAATCACTTTAATATGTTACAACCAGCAAAGTGTAGATTCATAATTTTGTATCACTTCTGATTTCTTATTTTCACGGGAAAACATTTTGAAACTGTAAGAATATAATAAATAAGAGTGCATATTGTAACAAAAGATGTAAAAGCAACCACTGTGTAGAAAACTATAAAGAGTTTTGATTGTAAAAAAAGTTAAGGAATCGCAAATATTTTGAAGAATCATGTATCTTTCATAATGTATATTGTGTCTTTGAAACTATTAATTACAACTTTTTACATGTACATTAAATACATGATAAGTCATTGGTCACGTCAGTCGAATGGCATTAGCTGGTACATGTACAATTAATATTAAGATTATCTGAGGGTGTTATTAATTGTATTTTGTTTACAGTCAAATCTTACCTTAATTCCTAGGGCTAAAAGGAACGTGTTAAAGGCTTCGAGTGACAGCGTCCCTCCAATATGTTCTGCCAAGGAGGCCAGGTCTCCTTTACCTGTCAAAAGTGACGG
Organism: Anodontia alba; assembly: GCA_964016985.1. Taxonomy (NCBI): domain Eukaryota; kingdom Metazoa; phylum Mollusca; class Bivalvia; order Lucinida; family Lucinidae; genus Anodontia; species Anodontia alba. The sequence continues at coordinate 60,312,028 of OZ024823.1, read as the reverse complement.
CAAACATACAACTACTGATACAAAGATTAATAAACAATCCTATTCATAGTGGGTTTCGAACAACCAATCAATTGAATGTAATACATAAATAGATATGTTGTCTGTTTTGACCAGGAGAAATCTGATGTAATAAAAACAAATTGCAATACATGAGTACTTGTAAAAAAATCTCCTTTCAGAATCTGTTGTAAAATATATTAATACATTACAAGAAAGCAAATATTGTTTTTCAGTATAATATTCATTTCAACCCATGTATGTGTAACTGCTATTACATATTTTATGTCTTGTTAACATTCGTCTTTAGTGATAACCGTCAGGCTAATAGTTACCTTTAATAAACTACTTTACATTCAAATGAAATGGTACCTGGAAGATTAAAATTCCCATTGCATCCGGGTATAGGAATCTTTAATGATCGAATGAACATAGTACTGATGTTGAATGTTTCCAATACCAATGCCACGTCCAACACAAATTCGTTTGTTTTGTTCAGTTTATCGAGCATCAAACTGAAAAGAAAGGAAAAAAGACCTTTATAATGTTTCGCCGACAAATGTGATTATGCTCTGACTGAGAGGACCGTGGTAGCCTCGGTTTCGATTCCTTCTGAAGAAGAAACAAATGTCAGGGTCCAAACAATTCCGATTAGCATCTTTTGTAGCCATGGAGTGCATCGGTCTTCAGGATCAGAACGTTAACTGAAAGGTCCTGTGACATTCCTTGCGCAGGTTCAAAATCCCAACATGAGACAAAATTGCCACTTATTGGCCCAAATGTTTACCAAAACCGACTCCTGTGGGTGATTGTCGAAATTGACCAACTTTAGTTATGATAATATGGAAAAAAGTAAGACTTTCAGTTTGCAATCGATTTTTGGTTCATCGTAGAGTTAAGTTCATTTATACTTTTATTTCTATGTTGATCCACTGATGAAATCCCTTCCCGGATTAAACACGTGTTTAAGCAGAGCTGTTTTGGGATTTAAAGTTGGATGTCTATAAAACCAGATTATTTCCTGTTAACCTTTCAAAGATGTAATTTCTGTTACTGATCCTCTTCTATTATTCCTTCTGGTTACGATCAAGAGCTGGTTTTAGTTGTTTGTCTTGTCAACCAAACATTATTAGCTGGGGAGGGGAGGGGTTCTGTGTTCCGTGACTTTGATATTTGCATTGTAGTTTCATATAATTTAAACCAAAACTGTACGGCAGAGTACTGTCATATAAATTTTCAAAAATCCCGGAATGAGCTTAATGATCCCAGAGCAATATATCTTACCTCAGATATGCAGATTCTGTCAACTTGACTTCCGAAACTGTCCCTGTATTAAAAGACATTGGAATTATAAAAACAGTTATAATACAAAATACAAATGTCTTCTTCTCTCTGTGTCTGTCTGTCTGTCGAGGTCCGTCTCTCACCCTTGAAACAGATTCGGGAGTCTCACTCTCTCTGCTTCCTGTCCATATAGGTCTGTCTCACTTTCAGAACACATCCCTCCATCTGGCCTGTGTTTAGAGAGAGAGAGAGAGAGAGAGAGAGAGAGAGAGAGAGAGAGAGAGAGAGACAGAGACGGAAGCGCCTTACCGACCAAAGGACGAAGCGCTGCCTTTCACATGCTGTGCCTAAATGCAGTGATCTCTACGTAGTAGCGCGAAGACGCCAACACTGTCAAGATTATGCATTAGTTCTACTGTTTACCTTTTTAATGGGAACGGGTGAATTTGTTTCTAGTCGTCGGGCAGCACCGAGTACCAGATGTTAAACTGTTACCAGTTTTTTGTCCAGCTGCTGCGGTGGGTGCACCTCTGGCATGGTCATTCTGCGCCAGTTTCCATCGTATACTGTGAGTCACTTGTTTGTAGATAATAACAAGAAAACTGCCGATTAGCAATCGGTTAACAGCCTCATACACCGGTTATGCAAAAAAACAAAAACAACAAAAAACAGTGCACCCAACACAACAAACGTTCACTATCTCAAAACACAGAACGAAACAACGTAAAGAAGGTAAGAGAAAAGTCCAGGGAGTGCCACAATCACAAATCACAGCCCTTCCCAGACACCAAGAAGAAGAGGAAACCGACAAATCCAAACAAGCACAAATCGAACAAACGTACGAAAAGCACTAAGATTAGCTCTTTCTTCCCCAAGCGAGGTAATCGAAATGCTAAAAGGACTGAAATCCACAAGAACAAAATGACATAAGGTAAGACATAAAACAAATCGCCTCGTAGAATAAACCACAAAGCAACAAAGAGTAAGACAAACACCGGGACCGCCGCCTTAGAACGGTCAGTAGAGTAAACCATCTTGTGTGTGTGTGTGTGTGTGTGGGGGGGGGGTTTAAAGCACTTTTACAGCTAGCGAACTTCACCCTGGGCCCCCATTCTACTCTTAATACAGAAATACATAAAAATTCGGTTCGCAAAAAGGCTCCCAAGTCAGTCAATGCATCAAAGCGAAAACATAAAAAATCAAATTAATCACTATAATAAACAAAGACGAGTACTCATGGCTAATTCTTCTGTATGCCAGAGTAAATGAAAACCAATAGTTGAACCACGGCGGGCCAAGCCAAAGACATATCGTCAAGCCCCAACCTACTGGTTAAAGTTTTACGAAGAGGCCGTCATGGAGTTTGAGGCCCGAGCCTCCGTCGTGCAATTAAAGAATGAAGCATAGCCATCAACAATTATTGGGTTGACAACTAAGCATGCAGTCTGCCGCATAATATCCAGTCTATAGCCAATTCTTTTATAACGGTTAATAAGTTTTCTGAATTGCTTCGAAAAGTTAGATTTACCTACAATTTTTCTAAATCTGTACACTAAGTCACCGTAAAATTCTGGTTAAGAGTGTACGGCCTTGACTGTTCAACAGCAAAGGTTTATTGGTAAAAGCCTTTTTTAATTCTTTCAGTGGATAAAGCTTCTTTTGATTCAATTTCTTAGTATATAAGTAAACATATTTTATTGTAGACAGTTTTTATTTATGAGAACTAATTATCAACTTAATGCAGCCCTGAAACCTGCTTTGCTGCTATGAGTATAATGAAGAATCTTAACCGATACCTTGATTTTTGCACTTTTGTGCGACCAGTTTATCAAAGGCAACCTTTTAAAGTCTTATTTTCTTCGTGATTGTGGCTTTTTCTGTGTAACGTCACTTATATTTTTGAAAACAATTCTGCAGCAAGAAATATCTGAATAAAATAAAAGTTTCACGATGACCTTGTCAATGAATTTAATTGTTTTTTTTTTCAGAAATATTATTTTTAGAACAAGTAAATCATACCAACTGTTGTAAAAATTATAACATAGATATTATGCTTAGTTTATATAACCAAATCATTGTTGATAGCTATACTTTACTCGTGAATTGCACGACGTCAGATCGGTCTACATACTCTTTGACGGTGTCGACATAATTCTTTCATTAATGGGTTGATGCCTAATGTTATGTCTTTGGTCAGGAGCTCCGTGGTTTCATAAGTCGTTTCTATTAGCTCTGGTGTCTGAGCAGCTTGCCACGAGCAGTCAATCTTGTCTTTCCACAGTGATTTAATTTCATTTACATGTTTTTCTGTGATTTTTCACTGATTAAGTTAGGGAGCTCTATGTAAGCCAAACAACTATTTGAACCTAGGATAAAGATTTGGTGCCAATAAAATCGATTAAATCCGCTCCGCCGTCCCACAACGGCATCGTAATTTGCTTATGCTTTCTCTTTGTGACGTTGGTAGACTATGTTCTGTGATGACAGCTCTTCCTGGTAATCCTTATTACTATTTACCGCCATGTAAATAAACAGCACAATTGAGTTTTCTGTCGACTTAATAAGTGAAGGCCGAAGTGTAGCTAAAATTGTCATACAAACGAACTTGCAAATAATAAAGAGTTTTATAAAGAGATTTTTGTTTTCGTATTTAAAAATTTTGCTTAAGCATACTGAAATGAAAATGTCAGAAATACTTACCCCATTTGTAATTAAACAAATAATATGTTCTCTTCCACTTTTCAATACCAAGTCTTATTTCGTAATTACAAGGATCTAGTTCAACAAATGCCGAAAATGTCTTAGTGATGTCAACTTCCTTAAAGGTCACATCTAGACAGGCTGTTATAGACATGCAGTCCTTTGAAACTGAATAGTAGAAGAAGTCTTTTACAGTATCATCTATTTCCGGAAAAATCAGTGTTGAACCATTCGAAGGAGAACATGCTGTTTAAAAAAAACAGTATCAATCAATTTGTTACACTCTTCTTTGTTTCTTAGGAATTTATTAAAATAAAAAATGTGCAGTATATGTGTCTGCGTGTGCGTTTATGTGCGCGCAAATGTGTATATGAGTGAGAAGAAGAAGAAGAAGATACAGAGAGAGAGAGAGAGAGAGAGAGAGAGAGAGAGAGAGAGAGAGAGAGAGAGAGAGAGAGGGTGGGACAAAGAGATAGTTGATTGTTTCTTAGACGGTATATGAATGTTTTATTAACTACAAGTACATGGGGAGCAGTTCTAGTCTTTACCATTTTTTCATACATACACTACTGGCAAGTGATAAAAACTTTATACAGGGAAGCACAAAAAGTGTTTCTTCAAGCATCAAGTTTAAATAAGAATCTTGTGCTCTTGCTTCTGTTGCTATCCATACTTATTCCATTAGTTAGTTTTGTTCTACTAATTAAAGACATTGGGTATTACTTAGAGTGCTATACAACCAATTCATCTTTTATGTGTTCTGCTTTGACTATACAGTGTAAGTAAGTAAGTACTCATTGATAAAGCATACTGTGTTGTCCAAAATGCACAGGGACTTACACATCGAATAACTGAAATACCTTGCAAAAGAGTGTACAACTCCTGAATATCATCATGTGATTGTACGCATGCGTGTTATAAATAGGTCCCAGCGTGATTCAGAATAAAAAGATAATGAAAAATAAAAATAAAAAAGGGAAAAATGCTTATTTGCGTATATATCACAGATTAACATTTGCTTTAACCCATTTTAGTCTTGAGCCCCTCAAATGGTAATTTGCAAACAGTGCTGATTCAGATCAGACGCCGCAGAATATCAGCGTCTGATCAAGGCCTTATGTTTGCAAACAGTTAAGTCATTTGCCTCTAGGAATATCTAAATCACATAGCCTGACATAACTGAAATTGACTCTTCCAATATTGAGTGTATGGGGAGAGTGTCCATTCAGTCTAAAATGGGAAGATTTTACTGCCAATACCACACCCATAGCGATACTGTTTATGGAAAGGACTGGATATGGATGTACTCTGCAGACTTACCACTATTTTACAAGAGAGACTTTTTAATAACTTCCGAATAGGTTTCCTACCTCTTCTACTCCAAAAGGAAAGAATTGACTCCGAAATTTTTAGAAAGGACGCAAAAACGCTTGTTTTTTGTTTGATTTTCATATCTGTTAAGCAACATAATGAACACACGGGATGACAGGACAGACCTCAAGTCGGTTATGGTGCTGAGCAAAAATATAAGTGAGGATACCCAGGAAATGCCACAGTCACGAAGCACAGTCCTCCCGAGGCACCAAAGAAAGTGATATGAGGAACAAATAAGGAAAATACAAACGCCATGTATGAAACCAAAAAGCCACAAACAAAGAATAACTGCAACAGAAGAACTGCTTTGGAATGGTCAGTAGGAAAACTAATGGGAGCAAGAAAACAAATGGGAGCAAGTCACTCAACCCCAGGGTGATGCAGTCTTCCAAGCAAATTGTGAAATGGGGCCCGGCTGTCGCTGGGTAGATAATGTAAATAACTTGTAAATAGTGTTATCTATATACATAGTCAAGACGTACTATCCTCGGAGGAAAAGTTGACAGTGAGGTCATCGATTGTTTATAATGTAAGACGAAGTTCATTTTATTAATATGTAAATGTCACCCGAATAGATATCTTCAATAGCTATTGTTAAGAGCGGTAACTGTAAATCCGCAATAGCCCAGTAGTAGTTTTCCCGGACTACAAATCATGACATTATAGGTTCAAAACTTAGTGTTTTATTTTATTATTATTATTTTTTTTTTGGTTTCATTTGTTTTTAAGAATTAACAATAAAAGAAAAATATGTTAAGAAAGAAAATGCATTTTGCAATTATCGATCATGGAACAAATTTAAAATAGTTAAAAAAGACATGACGTAAACCGGTAAGTTAAGTTTAACTTTTAATTTGAACTATTGCCACGTGCTGACAATCCCTGCACATATATATGGAGACAAGAACCCTGAACGCATGTCTTTTGTGTAAAAATGTAAGCAATGCCATAATAATGTCCAACAATATATATTTGAAATAATATATGTAATATGCAAGGACCGTGAGCGAAGTAAAAGTAGTTATAAAAAAAAGCTGAGGTACTGCTAGGACTCTTGCACTAAACAATCATCTTACTGTTCGCTCTACCAACTGCGCTTTCAATATACTAAACTAAAATACACTTACAGCATTATAAGATGGTATCCACATTGTTGGTCAACCACTATTTAGGGTAACAGCATATACGGTAATAAATACTGGCATAGCTCCAGATATAGTGCTGCTCTATTGGCCAAGTCTATTATTTAGGGTAACAACATATATGGTAATAAGTAAAGACTGGCATAGTTCTAGAACAAGTGCTGCGCTTAGCTGAAAGGTGCTGATATTACAAGTGGCAGACAGAGTAAACCTGGATCATACACTACAGTCTGAAGTGTCGGATCTGGGTCAACACTGTTTGCCCATTTCATTATATCCTAATATTTAGAGTATCAGTATATATGTTAATGATCTATGGGCTGGCACTGCTCCAGAGACCTCGATATGGGTCAAATGAAGGAGTGATATTGCTGATGGAGTGGCAGAAGGTGTGGACCCACAGCGGACTCCACAGAGACTCTGATATACTATGGTAGCAGCTGAGGTGTCTGATCTGAGTCCGCACCTTCTGCTCAAGCCAATCTGTTCCAATTTTTTAGGGTACTGTACATATGGTAAGGTGTAAAAGACTGGCATAGATCCAGAAAAGGTACTATGTTCAATCTAAAGGTCAATCTAATATTACCGGATGAGCGGCAGGCGGAGTGAAGACTGCTCAGACATCAAAGTCTAAGGTGTCTGATATGTCTGATATGGTTCTACATTGATTTGTGATGCCAATATCCGATATGGTACAGTTTATATGTAATGATGTTAAAATTGGCAGAGATCCTGATAAGGGCTGTGTTAATAATACTGATGTTCCTGTATATGTGGCAGGCAGGGCGGACCCTATTCTGACGCCATGGTATGAGGTGTCTGAGCTGGGTCTACACTGCTTGCTCAAACAAATCTAATCCAATACTTAGGGAAGAGTATATATGGTAATGATGGAAAAATTATGTAACGTGTTTACTGAGTGGCAGGCAGAGTTGACACCACAATCTGAGATGTCCGATCTAGGCCAGCACTATTCGCTAAAGCCAAATACTTTCCAATACTCGGGGTACAGTATATATGGTAATGATGTAAACCAAAATAATAAGCTATGTGTAAATAAAGGAACTGATATAGCTGGATGAGGGGCATGCAGACTGGACCCTGCACAAACACCACAATCTTGGGTGTCTGAGCAGGCTCTACATTGTTTGCTCAAGTTAATTTATCCAAAGACTTAACTCTTAAAGTGCCGATCACGGTTGCGGCAGGCGATATTTTGAAACACATATCAAACGAGAACGGCTCTTGATATTTCGTACCAAGCAGATGATTCACATGGGATGTCTGAACTTGAGAGATTTAAAGGAGAAATAATTATTTAAAATAAAATAAAATAAATTGTTGTCTATTGTGGTTTTTGCTTGGCGATTTGAGGAATGAGGTACAGTATGTGTGGTAATAATGTAGAGAAATGGCATTGATTAAGATAAGGTACTTTGTTTAACTTTAAGATACTACTGATGGTGCTGGATGAGTTGCAGGCTGAGTGGTCCCTGCTTGGACACCACGGCTGAGGTGTCTGATCTGGGTCTATACTGTTTGCTTAAGCCAGTCTATTCAAATACTTAGGGTACAGTATATATGGTAATGATATAAAACACCGGCATGGATCCTGATAGGGTGCCGTGTTTCAACTTAATAATACTGATGATGCAGGATGACCGGCATGCAGAATGGACCCTGCTTGAGCACCATGGTCTGAAATGTCTGATCGGGGTCTGCACTATTTGCTCAAAGCAATATATCCCGAAACCTAGGTAACAGGATAATAGATTATTATAATAGATAGTTTTTCTTATTTCTCGGATAACGTGTTTTTGTTGGTGGTCATTATAAGTGCCTCGGTTAGGCGATTCTAATGAGTACAAGCAGGATATGTTTTTATCAGTTAGATACATTTTGGTTGAAATGGAGTGTGTACCTTATTAGGATCTGTGATGTATGGGTGTATTGAAGTCCAGTTCCCATTAATGAAAATAAGATCGGAAAAGTGAAAGTCTCGACAACTTAAGCTTACTTTAGTATGGTTTGTCAATTCCAGGTTGCTCATGTTTTTAAAAAAAATATGCCAAAGATCTTAGAAAAAAGGAAAATAGAACGGCTTGGTTTGAAATGCACTTATAAAACTGAAGATACTGCACATATATCATTAGCAAACGTATATAGTCTGAAAAGTATATCATAAAAGAAGGTTTACATAGTAAACCCTTATTTGTTGGATCATTTATAGATATCCTGTCTATATGAAATTCTACTTATAAAGAAATTAACACAAATTCAAGCGTAAATGTGTACAGGATTGTTTTTTTTTTTGGTTCAGTGTTTATTTTATGTATTACTTTGTTAAATTTGTTATTTGAAAATGCCTGGCAGCCCTACCTTCCCCTGTTGCACAGAACAAAACCTGCATTATTTCATTCTGATTAAAAATGACTGATTTACGAATTTTGTTCTATAATACTCAAGGCCTACAGGGTGTTGAGAAAAGAATAGATATTTAAAAATACTTAAAAGACAAAAAAACATACTTATAGCTTACAAGACACACATTTCACAAAAGAAAATGAAATGAATATCAAAGATCAGTGGGGTAATAGTAACTGCATATTTAGTAATCATAAATCACATGCAAGAGGAGTTGCGATACTTTATAGAAAGAATATTGATTATAAGATACACACAAAAATTACAGACGATAATGGTAACTATATTATCTTAGATTTAACAATTGATAATCAAAAATTGATAGTAAACCTCTATGGACCACACCAAGATAATTCTGCCTTTTTTCAGCAAATTTCAAATTACATTGATGAAATAGGAAATAATGATATTATCATGTTTGGGGATTACAACTGTGTAATTAACCCAGATTTAGACTACTATAACTATAAATATGTTAACAATGAAAGAGCTCGAAACAAAGTCATAGAAATTATAGATACAAAATACTTAATAGACCCCCTTAGAAAAACATTTCCATTGCAAAAAAAGTTTACATGGCGAAAAAGAAACCCTTGTAAACAAGCAAGATTGGATTATTTCCTGATTTCTGAAAGATTTATGCAATATGTAAAAATAACTCAAAAAAAAAAAAAAAAAAAAAAAAAAAAAAGAACAACCTAGTTACAGATCTGACTATTCGCCTATAACCTTAGAACTCAATCTAACAAATTTTAAAAATGGAAATTCATACTGGAAACATAATAAGTCGTTACTAACCGACCTTGTATATTTGAAGCAAATAAATGAAACGATAATGGAAACCAAATAACAATTTGCTTTACCTGTCTATAACTATGATGAAATAGACAACATTCCAAATAAAGAAATACAATTTATGATAAATGATCAACCTTTTTTAGATACTTTACTGATGGAAATTAGAGGAAAGTCAATATCTTATGCAAGCTTTAAAATAAATAAATTGTAGGAAGAAACATTTAATAAAGAAAATAGCTGATTTGGAAGAGAACACAGAGATAAATAGCACTGAACAAATAGAAAATCTCAAACAGAACTATATGATATAAGGTATGAAAAACTGAAAGGATATATGATAAGATCTAAAGCTCAGTATATAGACCGAGGAGAAAAACCCACAAAATATTTTTGCGGATTGGAAAAAACACAATTATGTTTCAAAGATTATAGGCCAATTAGAAAAAGATGATGGTACAACTCTAACTAAACAGTCAGAAATTTTGAAAGAAACTGAAAATATTTACTGAAATTTATCTGTAAATAAAGATGAAAAAAAAGGAAAAATGACATAGAACAATATATGAATGATACCAATATGGCCTAACTTAAGAATGAAGAGGCAAACAGAATAGAGGGTATGTTTACTTATAAGGAAATATCAGATATTTTATATAATATGAAACATGACAAAAGTCAAGGGCTAAGCGGATCTTCTGCTGAATTCTTCAAGTTTTTTTGGAGACAGTTAGGGATTTTTGTTCTTAGGTTACTTAATTTAGGATATAAAATTGCAGAGCTATCAATTACACAAAGGCAAAAAATTATTACATGTATCCCGAAGGAAAATAAAACAAAACAATTTCTTAAAAAATGGAGACTACTTACACTTCTTGATATAATGTACAAAATTGCCTCTGGTGCAATAGCTTACAGAATTAAATCACTAATAAACAAATTGATAGATAAAGACCAAACAGGCTTTATAAAAGAAAGATACACTGGCGAAAATACTAGATAAGTATATGATTTAATGAAACATACAGAGCAAAACAACATTCAAGGACTTTTATTATTAATAGATATCGAGAAAGCTTTTGACTCCTTGTCATGGTCATTTATCCAGAAAGCATTAAAGTTTCTTAATTTTGGTTACTCCTTAAGAAGATGAATACATACATTTTATAGTAATATTACATCAGCAGTCATTCAGCGTAGCTACTTATTAGCATTTTTAGTATAAGTCGCGGTTGTCGACAAGGGGATCCATTATCTGCTTATTTATTTATCATATGCGCAGAATGTCTGTCAAACTCAATAAGGAAAAATAAGAATATAAAAGGCATATTTTCAAATGATACAAAATTTAAAGTTACACAATTTGCCGATGATACAGCAATATTTTTAGAGGGTTCAAAGGAATCTTTAAATAGTACATTTGAGGAGTTAGAAAAAAATTGCAAAATATCAGGCCTCAAAATAAACTTTGATAAAATACAAATTGTTTGGATAGGCTCCAAAATACAGCCACAATTAAAACGAAATGGAAACTTGCATGGGGACACCATAAATTCTAGCTGTTGGGGATAAATTTCAGTGTTGATCTTGACAGTATGGTAAATGAGAATTTTGCAATAAAAGTATAACATCTTCAAAAACTAGCCAAACAGTGGACAAAACGTTCAATTTCACCATTAGGTAAAATAACAGTTATAAAAACATCTATGATAGCAATATTTAATCACCTTTTCATAATGTTGCGAAACTCAAATAATGAAATAATCCAAAAATATAAATGAGATACTCAGGCTGTTTGATTTCTTATGGAATAACAAGACTAGTAAACTGAAACAATGTACAGTAATCAAGCAGTATTGTGATGGAGGACAAATGATTAACTTAAGGGCTTTTATATATGCTCTCAAATCTACTTGGATGACGGCTTTTAACAACTGACAGTTAATAGCATGTTTTAATAACATCAAAAATTAAAGTTGATGGATTAACAGGATACAATACAAATAATGTAGAAAATAGAATTAAAAGGACAACTAATCAATTTTGGAAGGATGTCCTAAATATAAATAAAAAAAATCTTTAGTTACTGAGGAATATGTATTGACAAGTCCAAAATACTAGAACAAAATATACAGATTGGCGGAACACTCATACACTATAAATCTTGGTTCGACAATGGTATAAAATATATTACTGACTTAATAAATGAACATGGGGAATTCTATGAGCAAATCAAATTTATGCAAAAAAAAACAAAAAACAAAAAAACAACAACAACAAAAAAGAGGCATTCAAACAAACTTTTTGCAGTACAATGGTTTAATAAAATCAATAAAAATGTATCTAAAAATATAAATATACAAATTACTCATAAACAACCATGTCCATTCACTTCCTCACATATTTACACCATGCTACAATAAAAGAAAGGGATACAAGCCATGTATAACATCTTAAATAAAAGTAAAGAAATACCTACAGGACAGTTGACCTGGAATAATTATATAATATAACAATATATAACAAATGTTCACATCAGACTATGCGGGTTTGATTTCTGATCTTGATCTTGTCGGTTTGTATATATATATATATATATATAAGTTGGGAAAAGGAGCATAACATCTAACAAAAAATCTTTTTGGTAGCACTGGATCCAGAAAGGATGCTGAAATGATAGGCGTTAAACTATATGTTGAGAGTTAATCATTAACAGTGCAAATAATTTGTTTACCTGAGGCCTTTCGGCTTTCGCCTTCTTCAGAGGATTTCTATTTTAAACAAAAGACATAAAAATGTAAAATTTACGAATAAAAGACAATCTTTTATTCGTAAATTTTACATTTTTATGTCTTTTGTTTAAAATAGAAACCTCTGAAGAAGGTGAAAGCCGAAAGGCTTCAGGTAAACAAATTATTTGCACTGTTAATGATTAACTCTCAACATATATATATATATATATATATATATATATATATATATATATATATATATATATTCAATGTTAAGCAGACTATATATAGGCAACAGGCAGACTAGGAAATTAGGCAGACTAAACTCAGTCTGCCTAATATTTGAGAGGCAGGCATTTGCAACATAAATAATTGGGGTGCAATTTTAGAGAGGCCGCCTTATATTCAAGCAATTTCTGATAAGATTAAGCAGTTATTTCAATATTTGTTGAAAAAATGACTGGTTTTAAGTGTCTTATATTTTGACTGACTGTCACGTCCCTATTTTATCTTGAATATATTTTACATGTACATAGTATAAAAAGAAGTTTGTATCGATTTTTATTAACCAGGTTAGATTAATGCATTTGTAACTGGAGCGCTGATTATGATGACAGTTTTACTTTTTAAGCAAGTAGGTACACTTCAGCTTTCAGGTTACGGTATTACGGTAATCACGAGATAGTTATGCTGAGGGTGTATTTGATTATTCACGTCTATATACTTGAGCGGTTACCAGAACACTATATATTCCGAGTGAACCTAGGTTGGTGATCAATATCTTCACTGTTCTGGGATTGATTTTCGTCTCAAGGCTATCTTTTGAAAGGGGAGACAATTTTCTGTCGTAATTTTGCAGTTTTGTAGCGTTCCGAGAGAAAAATGTTTTTTGCTTCATAGTTTTAGCAGTTGCTGTATGAAACTTTGCACCGTTCGGACAATCGAACAGGTTATTTTAAATCTTGACTATCACGGTATTCTTGTGAATATTATTTTTAGATCTTGAATTTCACGGATTACTTGTGGACATGTTTCAAAACGTGCCACATTACTATAAAAGTTCCCTAGTTGAATAGAACGATACACACTACAAATTCATTTCATCGAAGACTGATCCTTGTCTTCCTTTTATTAATCTTCATGTTGTGTTGTATCTGGGGAATCTGACCATGGTAAGTCAATAATTTATTTTAATTTTATTCTTGCAATATTCTTGCTCGTCTTTACCGCAGCTAAAATTCGAGTAGGTAAATTTATTGCTTTACTACGTTGCGATTTTATGTATCATTCGTACTTACAAACCCGGCATGATAAGTAGATAGACCCTGATCAGATGTGTATACTTTGGTTATATGTGTAGACCCTGATCAGACGAATAAGCCGTGTCGGGTGTGTAAACTATAAACCGAATAGGAAGGTTAAGTTTGATCGATTCTATGGATCCTGATCAGTCTGGTGAGTCTGATAGGTTCTGTAGACCCTGATCAGAATGCAGTCATTAATATTTTTATTTGAATAAGATAAATGGATATTACATATTCTCATCTGACATGTACATACCAGACATACACGCTTAAATGTAAGACACAGTTAGGCGTTATGTTGTTATGTTAACCGCACACACCGTACATATACGCGTAAAAGTACGCTACCGTAGGCGTTATGTTAACTGCATACACATTCATTAGTTAGCGCGATTTACACAAATGAAAGACTATATTCACCTTGAATACATATACAGAGGTCCTTTTTATTTTAATCACAAGTCTGTTTACTAGAATATTTTACGGTGAAATGGCTCAAGCAGCGAGGAGTCATGTTTGAGGCTATGACGATGGCATGTTGATATTGTACTCAATGATTACGTGGGGACGATGTGTGATCGTGTAATCATTGTGGTATAATGGCAGTTATAATTTATTTTAGCCTTTAGCGTTCTAAAGGGATTCTTACAGTGGAAGGCGCATGGGTTCTTCCTGTAAGAATGTGTAATCGTCGAGATGCCATTCCTCCGATTAATATGAATGTCAGATATATTCTGACTGTGTGTCTGCCTGTGTTTAATTGTTTTTACAATATTATATATGTCATTAACAGTGTCCATGTGGTTTTAGGATCTGATTTTGCTATATAATAATCAATTGCAACGGACTTGTCGCATTTATAACATTTGGCGTACACACTCTGTATATCTAGTGGAAATTGATAAGGAAATATCTTGTCATGTTTGATATCGAGAGTTCTAGGACATGATACTTATTTTCAGGTCCCGTATCCGTATCTGTATCTGTATCCATATCCATATCCGTATCATGTATCTGTTTCACCACTGTTATCGTCACTATGATTGACCATCAAATGTTTTCCGGCAAGCTTTGTTCAAAGTGCTATGGGAAAAAGTGTTAGTGATAACCGGAAATATCATGAAGGATACATCAGTGGACAAGTTTCTTCAAGTTACGTAAATTTATATTATATTTAATTATGTAAATATAATTAATTAGATTTTTCAGAATATGAAGTTTAACAGTACCTATGGATTATGGAATCTTCGGAACATAGAAATTAGAACATGGAAATTTGAACTTTTAATTATAGTTGTTTTTTTTTTTTCGAACTTTTTAAATACATGCTTGTTTTTATTTTACAAAGTGTTGTGTTTATCCTCTGATTGCTTGTGATTGCGTCTAGTCCATCGTCACCGTGCCCAACGCTCGTCCGATCACGTGACACTGACATATAACTTCAAAAATGTTAGTTTGCAGCTTAGGCAGACATTTTTTAAACCTCAATTTCCAAGTAAAGATAAATATATATTGTTATTTTTACTTTGTAGTATTTGATGTTCTCGTGTTGACTTTATGATATCGAGATCAAAATCTTCCAAAATAAAATATTTAGGAAATTGATATTTTGTGTACACAAATTCGCGACTTTCCAGTTCAGCGCCCTCTAGCGGTTGATAGCGATATGCGTAATATGGCGGCCGATGGTTTATAAATGCGAAAAGCCAGTATTTCATCAATATCCTTACAATTAGCCCGGAATAAAGATAAAAGAAGGTAAGAAATTCTTACTAACATAAAATTCCACGCATCTCATGATCTGTTTAACAGTATGCAGCAAAATCAATACCAGTATGCTGCGAAATACTTCATTTTGATTTATAAGTTCGGAAAGAACTAGTAGTCGCACATAGTATAATAACTCAGTCTGTCTCTACACCATAAACTAGTGGTGCATAAAAAACGAATTGTTATATAATGCAGAAATAAAAAGAGTTCCAGTTACATAATTTTTTACAGTTTTATTGTAGCGGGTGAAAAATGCATAAGCCCTGACCAGGAATCAAACCAGGGACTGTTTGTATGCTAAGCAAAGACTCTACCATGTGGCTGTAAAAGCCGTCTCCCACCACAAGGCAGTACAAGTGTGCTATTTACATATACCCTGTGACATTCTGTCCCTTCACATTGAAATTCATTCTCGAACTTCAATCCGAGAGTCGTGGGAAATGAGACTCAAGTAGATGTAATGCACGTATGAGTTACTTACAATGGTGCCAAATGTAGCAGGTGAAAAAATTTATACAACCTGGCTGGACCTCTTGTATGCTAAGAACAGCCTTCGACGTCACTGTAAAAGCCACCTTGTACCACAAAGCAGTTTAAGCAGCTATATACCTATGCCCTGTGACAGTATCCTTGTATTTGACGGAAAATCAGTATACTCAGGTCTAAGAAAGTCATAAAGTTTTAGATAGTCTATAAAGTCAAAGACTATTTGACCTTAAGATTTACAGACTTGGTCAAAACGAAGTCATGTAAATGAGGCAAAATTAAAAAAATCGCGATCAATCTTTCCGTCTACAGTGTTATTTGAAGCACTAGTAACAGGTCAGCCACTTGTAGCCGTGCTGAGCCCGATAGCTCAGTCGGATGCTTATTCAACCGATAATCAGGAGGTCGCGGGTTCGATTCTCCGGTCTGGCAAAATTCTTTGGTAAAGATTGATCATGAAATTGTTTCTTAGGTCATTCTCTCCCTTCCGCTGATTCATAGAACATTAATTTGTCTGTTAACAAGACTGTGTGTTCCATGAGTTTTGCATAATGTTCTTTTCCTTTTCACACATACTGCTCTACCATGGGGAAGAAGAGAAAGGCACAAAGTGAAATTGATACAGATACATGTAGGAGACTGTACTGCGTTTGCCGTCAGCCAAATGATGAAAACAAAATGATGATGTGTTGCGACTTCTGTCAGGAGTGGTTTCATCCAGCTTGTGTTGGAGTGGATGAAGATGAAGCTGAAGCTGTAGCTAGATGGCACTGCCCAGGTTGTATTGGCCTAATGTCAGAGAATCCAGTCATGTCAAAAAAAGGTACCCAAATTTTTACATGGAACAGTTTTTATCCCTTTTATGAGCTGAATCCAGAGGGGCTGCTGGTGGAGGGGGAGGAAAGCTAATATGAGAGGAGGCGTTACTACTTCTTATTGGGGGTCTCCCTGGAATTGTTTTATTTTTATTTTTTTATTTAGTGTCTGGAGAATGCATGTTAAGCCATTTTTAGCTTGTCTGAACGAAAGTTCAGGAACGGCTGTTGCACTACACATGGCGATGGCTTTGTTTGTCTGTTGAGGTTTTACGGCCCAGTCAAACCAGTGGGGTCATGTCGAGCGCGGTCAGTTTACCTAACCACACGTTTACTGGGCAGGCTTAGTTCTCTAAGCGGTTAACCAGTATTGTGCACATTCTTTCGCCAGAAACTGACAACTGCCCTTCTTGAATCAGCGGAAGGGAGAGAATGACCGTAGAAAATATTTCATGATCAATCTCTACGAAAGAATGTTGCCAACCTCATCGGGGGTTGAAACCGCGACCTCCTGGTCTCCAGTTGGACGGCGCATCCAACTGATCCACCGAGGCCGGCGTTCAGGTCCATAAAATGTTTTGATTTTAGCCCATCTGGTAAGTGGCTAGTCTAGAATACGAGGGGCAAGCCACAAAGTAACCCTTAAGTTTATCTAACATCAGGTCCAAGGAGGCTGGGAACCACTGCAGTGATGGATCAAACAGATAAAAGTCTTTGCTATTAACTATTAAACTTGGCTGGCTGCTGCTGAGATGCAAAGACACAAACAAACTGATGCTATGATTACATCCAGTTTTCATGTACATTTGTTTGTTTGTAAATGTTATATTACAGCATTTGCTTAAAACCCAGCAGGCCGTTCAAGGAAATAAATAATCTTCCCTAACACATTTTTGCCATCAGTGCAATAATACTGTAAGACCATGACCTATATTTCATGGTCCATTGATTTTGTTAAAGTTGACATGTTGTTTGTATCAGTCCCAGCATTATTTGCTCAATCTTTAGTAAAAGAATATTATAAAAATTATACAGCCAACAGTCTCCAGACCCCACATACATTTGAGTCACTTCATATAGAAATGTGCCTTATGGAATATTAACATGGCAGTTTTTTTTAGCTCACCAGAGCCAAAGGCTCTGGGGGAGCTTATAGGATGGGCATTGGTCCGTTGTTACCGATGTCGTCAACATATTTAAAATAAATCTCCTCTGAACCACTGGGCCCATCAAGGCCATATTTCATATTTAGCATCTAGGCAAAGGGGAAATTAAAGTTTGTGTTTCTATGCAAATCCTTTATTCAAGATGGCTGCCATGCTCGTATATGGTAAAAACCCTTCAAAAATCTTCTTCTGGACCAAATTTGGCATGGAGCATGTAGGGGCCATGATGATCATATTTTATATTTTTCTTAAGGTTTGGATAACAAATGTCCCTGCTATACCCTACAGACTTTGTCAAAAATTATAAAAAAAAAATGGTGAAAATTTCTGTTTTAATAATTTTTCAAGGAATTGGTTTGAAAAATGTGAGACGTGATCAATGAAACAAATTTTTAAGAAAAAATGTGCCTAAAGGCATGTAAGCCCCCAGCTTAAGCCATATACATGATGACAGAATTGCACTTTCAAACAACATCTCCTCTGAAAGAATTGGGCCCTTTGGGCTCATATTTCATATTAAGCATCTGAGCAAAGGGGGGATTAAAGTTTGTGTTTTTATGCAAATCCATTATTCAAGATGGCCGCCATGTCCATATATGGTAAAAACACTTTCAAAATCTTCTTCTCCAGAACTGCTAAAGAGATTTGGACCAAATTTGGCATGAAGCATGTAGGGACCATGATGATCATATTTTATATTTTAGATAACATTATACAGTATAACCTCAATGGCTCGAACCTGGATGGCTCGTTTACCCTGGATGGTTCGAACTCTTTTTTTCAGTCCCTACAAAATCCTTCCAATAGCTCAAGAAAACAAATATTTAGGGATTTTTTCTTATTTTATCATGGAATTGTATGTTGTATGTACTCACTAGAACCGCCTCATCGAGGTAATTCTAATGAATACACTCAACATACAATCATTATGTAGAAAATCGAAAAGATTTCCCTAAATTATCGCTATTTGCTTCCTGAACTGGTGCCATGATTAACCCTCAGTGGCTCGAACTACCCTTGTCTCGAACAATTTTCTATGGTCCCAAAGATGTTCGAGCCATTGAAGTTCGACTTTATATATCATAGGCCTAGATAAGAGTGGGTCTCAGGTAAATATTTTTCTTATTTCTCGACGAAAACATATGTTGTGGGTACTCATTAGAAGTGCCTTTGCGAGGTGTTTCTAATGAGTACCCACAACATATGTTTTTGTCGAGAAATAAGAAAACTATTGATATTTTTTTGTTGGAAAAAGCGCCTTATCAAGAGCTATGTTTATATTCATTATAAAATCTTGGAAATTCTGGAAAAAGTCAGACTTATTTAGAATAGATCAGTGACAAAAGCTTGTTATTACCAAAATTTTGTTTGTTTTGAGGTGTATATGGCAAAGCGTAGGGATGGTACAGCTTTGAACGGGCTCGGACAGATGAGCAATTCAGGGCCTAATTCCCCCTGGTTTTCTTTTAAATGACTCTTTGAATGTTTTCAGGGCTACTAGGATTTCAAGGCAGAGTTGCTCCTAAAGAAGGATGGGGAGAAGACTTGTGGATAGAAGACATAGACGAGACAGTCATCCTTGAACATGTTACAACAAAGAGACACAGAAATGAGGGTTACAACCTCTGTCGGGAAGAACGTGTAAAAAGTTTATCAAGTAATAAAGTGGGAAAGTACATTTATTTCCGCAGTGTTTGTGCACCAAAAATGAAACCAAATACGTACACAGTGTATCTCTGTTTTAAAGATGGAGGTAAAAAATTAAAATGGGCTACCTGCTCTTGTCAGGCTGGAATAAATGGGCAGTGTAAACATGTGGTGGCAGTTCTTTACACATTGATTGATTTTGTAACCTCAATTCCCCAGATGAAATCGTGTACTGATAATCTTCAAATGTGGCATGTGAGGAAACCACTGACAGATGATCCACTCTTATTCAGTGATATTAAGCTTGTTAAACATGATCCAAACAAACCAATTAAAAGAGAGCTGAGTTCTACTGTGGTGAACCATAATCCTGTTCCTGATTTTGCCAAGATGGCAGACCAGAAAATTGAAAAGTTAGTAAAGCTGTATGATGCATCTGGAGTCAAACTTCCTGTATTGGAGACTATTCGAAGTAATGAGTGTACCCCTGTGCTCACCAAACAACAAGAGAGCATTCTAAACCTGCATGAGAGACTCTTTGCTTCAGTAAGAAATACAAGTTTCGATATCTCTTACTACATTGATCAACTTGACGAGAGCACTAAACTACAGTATAGTAATTTGGTTGATTTGAGTGACAAAGTTTACCCCTGTGCTCACCAAACAAAAAGAGAGCATTCTAAACCTGCATGAGAGACTCTTTGCTTCTGTAAGAAATACAAGTTTCGATATCTCTTACTACATTGATCAACTTGATGAGAGCACTAAACTACAGTATAGTAATTTGGTTGATTTGAGTGACAAAGAGTTTGAAATTATTGAAAAAAGAACTCGATTGCAAGTAAAAATGCTTTCTGGTTTAGACAAAGACAGCACAGAATCACAGCATCTACTTTCGGAACATTCTGTCGTCTGAAAAATTCTACAGATCCTGTGAAAACTTTTGAACAAAAAAGATCATTTTTCACAAGTCAGAGCGTAAGGCATGGTATACAGTATAAAGATGTAGCGTGTGCTTTGTTCCTAGAAATAAATAAGTGACGAAAGTCCTGTTGGATTGCTTGTTAATTATCAGATTCCATTTCTAGGTGCATCACCAGACAGATTGATAATAGAAAATGGAGAAATTAAGTTGCTAGAGGTGAAATGTCCGTACAGTGTTTTTCAAAAAAAAAGTCCAAGCTTCAAAAGGAAATAGATTCAAACAAATTTTAGATAAAAAAGGACAGTGCTGGGAAATATTTTCTGTCAGACAAGCATGATTACTATTATCAGATCCAGGGACAGCTGAATATCACTGGTATATCTGAATGTATATTAATTGTTTTTGTGCCACCAAAGGATATTATCACTGTGCCTGTTAAAAGAAATGAAAACTTCTTCAAGACAGATATGCTGCCAAAATTATGTTCTGTATATTTTGAGAAACTGCTTCCTCACTTTCTTGCCTTAACTAGTACACATAAGTGACACACACTTTCTTGCCTTAACTAGCATACACAAGTTACTTGTATTTGGGCGAGATAGAGCTGTGGAATTTATAACAAAATTTTGCACTTGTCCAAGGGCAAGTAAATCGTGGAAATTCACTTGTCCTACCGCTTAGAGGACTAAGCCTACCCAGTAAATGTGTGGTTAGGTAAACTGACCGCGCTCGCCATGACCCCATTGGGTTGACTGGGCCGCAAAACCTCAACACAAACAAAAATTCACTTGTCCAACCAAAAATGTACACACCCAGAAAAAACATATGATAAATTCTTCAGATTTTAAAATTAAAATAAATGTTGTGGGTACTTGTTAGAATTGCCTCAGTGAGGCAATTCTAACAAGTAAACACAACATATGCTCCATTCTTCTTCTGACCTATTTGTTGATTTATCAGATGTATAAATTGGAAGAAAGAGCAAACTTACAACAAACTGTTTAAAAAAATTTATTGCTTCTTTGTAAATGTACACTGTCAGATATTGAACGAAGTAGTGACTGAATACATAAAGGAGCATTTTGAAAAAATTAAATAAGAAGCAAAGACTCCCAATATTCTCCCCAGAAATTTCAGAAAGCATGTCCTATTTAACAAAAAACCCAGCTTCTAACATAGCTCCAGATTAGGCGCTTTTTTCAGCCAGATAGTTTTGATACTTTTCTTATTTCTCTACAAAACCATGTTGTGGGTACTCATTAGAACTGCCTTGGAAGACAATGCTTTCTCGAGAAATAAGAAAAATATTAGGCGGATACCCCTTCTTATCTGGAGCTATGTTCTGACATGTTGACCAATTTTTAAAATCCTTAATATATCGATACCTTGTCAATATTAGCCAAAATATATATCATAAATAACTTACTGATGCATCTTTATGCATTTAAAACTTTACTGACTAAGAAGTGAAATAACAATGACTTGTATAAATTTTCATCATTGAAATGTAGTTAGAAGAGGCAGACATGTTAGAAGCAACATGCCTAAATGGTCTGGGAAGACGACTGGACTCCTATTAGTAGATAGTAAAACACAATGTACATGGAATGTTCCATGTACAGGTACCAGCTCTTGACATTGTGTTAACATGCCCATGCAGTTTAAACAACGCAAACCCCACTTTATAGTGAAAAGTGGGGTAAACAGGGGTATGGGTCATTTTTATTATTTTTGTTTAAAACGTAAATTTTGGGTGCTCATTAGAACCGCCTCATTGCTAGGGCATGTTAACGCAATGAAATACAGCCAAATATGAATGTTTTTTAGTGCTTCTGAGAATTGTCATTATTCAAGATGCAGCTTCATGTATATAGTGAAAAAACTTTTTTTCCATAAATACATATGTTGTGGGTACTTGCTGGAATCGCCTCTGGGGAAGTGATTATAACAAGTACTCACAAAAATGTTTCATGGGGAAATAAGAAATTGAATTGATCTCTCTAATACATGTATTTATCATGAAGACAGTGAACTGAGCCGAACTCACTATACAAGAAAATATACCTTTGTACATGTGCAGTGATAAGATTCAAGGAAATGTGGAAGAGCTGAAGCAATTCTTATTTCTTATAGGATGTATAAAAATATGTATAAAAATATATATGTACATGTATGTGTTTCGAGTTTTCCAACCATACTTTTGCTGTGACCCTAAAAATTTTATTGTGGAAATTTGACAAATATACTGAAAAAATGGGAAAATGTGTGTAAAGTATTAAAAATCCAGTCAAAGATACCTAATATTTCCCAGTCTGAAACCTAAACACATACATATCTTTTTTGTGTTTTTTTTCCAGGAGAGGGGTCTAGGTTTAGAGAGAGTGGTCTTACTCCTTTTTGCTTTGTGGTTTATTCTACGAGGCGATTTGTTGTATGTCTTTCCGTGTGTCATTTTGTTCTTGTGTTTTTCAGTCCTTTTAGTATTGCGATTACCTCGCTTGGGGAAGAGAGAGCTAATCTTAGTGCTTTTCGTACGTTTGTTCGGTTTGTGCTTGTTTAGATTTGTTGGTTTCCTCTTCCTCTTGGGGTCTGGGGAGGGCTGCGGTTTGTGATTGTGGCACTCCCTGGACTTTTCTCTTACCCTTTTTTAAGTCTCAACAGAAACATTATCATTTTTAAAAATACTGTCAACGCTCTTTCCGGACATTTGATATGACAGCAAAACTCTTCATAACGATAGTATGACTGGAACCAGTTAAGACTGGCACGATTAATCAGGTAATCGATTAATTGATCGATAAATACCACAAAATGATTATCATAACAGATTTGCTAATAATCGATCATTTGATTTCTGTGTCTGTTACTTTACCGTATTTACCAATAGTATTCAAACACCTCAACAATTTTACCATACTTAGTCTAAAATTTGAACAAGTACAATTTACTACCCACTTTAATGTCTTGAATAGCTGGATGAGTGGCAAACAGTGTAGACCCTGATGAGACGCCGCATTTGCGGCATCGTCTCATCTGGATCTACACTGTTTGCTTATGCTTGTCTGACCAAATGCATACAGTAAAATATGTCATGCTCAGTCAGATAGGCAAAATTATTACCAAATTTTCAGTGATTACTAATCGATTATCAGTCACAATGGCAGGACTGATAATCAATTATTTTTTTAGCTCTGATTAGCCAGTCTTAGAAACAGTCCTTACATGTAGCTCAAGATGAGACAGATAATAAGAAATTATTCAACAATACTTGATTTAATACTCTGAGAAACATATATTGCAGATATTTGTTAGAATCGCCTCACCGAGGTGGTTCTTATAAATACCCACAAAAAATATTCCGTGTGTAACTAAAAAGAAAAAGTCCTTTAACAGTGTAATACCTATTATACTGCTACATGTTCGGGTCCTTTAAAGCTGCAAATTCTTATTAACAGCAAAATCTTAGGGAAAAATGCTGCTGTTATTTTAAAGTCCTCTGTATAAAACTGTGTAGATGTTTGTCCAGATGCTTGGTTGATGTAATAATAAATAGAAACTTTAATATCAACATCTTAGTATTTAATAAATAGTAAATTTATCGACATCTTGTTTGTACTTTTTATGCATCTGTCAAAATTCCACAGCATGGTGGCTCTGAAAGCTGGATAGGTCTCTCAGTAAAGTGCAATTAGTCTAAATAGGTACTTTCACAGAGACAGCAAAAGCTCAGATGTGCAGCTCTGTCTGAGCCTTTGCTGTGAGTTATTATGAGTCTGTCAACCCATGTCAAGATGTATCATTGCAAAATAGCACACTGAAATATCCTCAGTGCTCCTTTAAGTCAGTCATTCACTATATGCACACATATCAACAGGTCTTGCTGGCAGTTCCACAAGACCTGTCAATATGTGTAACTGCGGTGGACAACTGACTTTCAGGTTTATTTTCTTCTCTATTGTTTTGCAACTGATCAGGCCCATCAAATCGTAAACATTCCAACATATGACCGGAAGAGTATAAAAGCCGAGACTTAGGTTGGCAGTCGGGACCAAACCTTAAGTCAAAAATATGGTATTTTCTAAAAGCGGTCTTGTTCCATAGGATAAATTTAGATATAACTCTTTTGCCGATGAAAAGACCATTTTATTCTATGTCTTGAACGTTATGTTCACTGAGGCAAAGCTAAACAATTAATGTCTGCTTAAAGCTGATTGTTTGTACATGTATAAAAAATTGTATATACATGTATAGTGTCTGCTTATGTAGTATTGTACACATTTATTTTTTACCAAGTCTCCCTATGGAAGAAATACACACAATATATATGTATATTCAGCAAATGAATGAATAAACTTATTTTCTCTTAGGCAGTGGCTATTTAGCTGGACCCAGTCAAATAGCCCTTAGGGGCTATCCTGCCGGGTCCGGGTAAATAGTCCTGGGCATATTCAGATATAAGAGGAGTGGCTATTGAACCGGACCTAGGGGCTATTTTGCCGGGTCTGGTTACATAGTACATAGTATTAGGGATATTCAGCCAGACCCGGCCAAATGGCTATAAGGCACTCGCAGGCTATTTAAACAGACCATTTTTCTTTTATTTTATATTGTGGCAGTATATTAAATTTTATTGACTGATTTCTTGCGCAGTTTTCATTATGACCACTAACGTAAAGGATTCTGTGCTAGCATCTCCTTTTTGCTACCTATGGACAATAGTATAAAAAAGATAACAAGATAAGGAAGCGGGAAGAAAGTTGCATTTTTGAAACAGACAACATAAGCTCTGTAGAGCTTTACTGCGACAACAAATATCCTTAACCAACACTTACCAACCTTCTTGTAGCTTCCTAGCACTACCCTTTATGTAATGCATTTAGCATAACATTTAGATAAAATTTTATATGAAAATGTTTATTCATTCATTTGTGTATGATGGACTTTTCTTTTTTGAAATAGATACATATCTCTCAAAGTCAGGTCTTGGTCTGCCTACAGTTTGACTGCCTAAGGCTCAAAATAGACTTGTATAACAGGATAGTCAGGGCTGAGCATCAAAAGCTTTTGCCAATATCAGGCAAAGTTGAGGTGAACATCACTTCCAATGGTTGGCAAATCCTGTTGTTGACCAGACTCCACATATCTTTTGGTTAGATTAGCAGTAAACACCCCCCTCCCCCCCAAAAAAACAAGACCTGTCGCCAGACAGGAAAGCTCGCCTGAACCATGTGAACTGTCCTTTGTCTACATGTATAAAAGTCATATTAGTCCATTCGCTTGACCACAAGGGATCAAGGTTACAGTTTGCATTTAAGAAAGTCATCTTAAATTTTCTTAGGGCTCATTGTCAGAAGTTTATTTCAACTATAAACTTTAGCAGTAGTGTTCAAGTTAAATTAAAAATCAATTGATTTCTCTATTTATAAATTCTTACTTTTTCATATTATGAACTTATGAACCTCTTCTGACAAATCCCCAACATCATGATCACACAAAAATATATGTTTAGCTCACCATAGCTGAAACCTGCCAGCATATAGCAATGGCCCTGTTGACCAACAACATTTTTAAACGTGCTGGGCTTAAATCAAACAACATCCCTGAAGCTGTTATTAAAGATCCTCATTAAGTAGACTGAATGATATATGTATACAGTCCTCATAATGATGGTCTGCTTAATGGCTTAATTGTATGTTCCAAAATTTAGGCAGACTAAAAAAGTGTATGTCTATTACTATTAGCCACATGACTTTGATACGAGAACAACTTTTTTCTGAGCATATTTAAAGAATTGTTTAATTGCAGCTGCAATGTTTCTCACTGAAATGCAAAGTCTGGTCTTGGTCTGCCTAAGGGTGCTTTAAAAGAGGTGACTGCCTAAGGTTGAAAAAAGAATTATATATATATATATATATATATATATACATATATATATATATATATATATATATATATATATATATATATATATATATATATATATATATATATATATATATATATCCCTTCAACATAACCAAATGTCCAGCAATGCAATGGTTTCAAAAAGCATAAACCATGACATACTTGTAACAAATAAATTTCTGTATCAAATAAGAATAAAAAAATGACTCATTATGTACCTTCTGCCAGTAAAAGAATGAAACAATTATCCATCTATTATGGAAATGTGATAAAATCCAAAAGTTTATTAGAGAGATAGCAAGGTGGTTAGGTACTTGCAATATTCAATGTAACATTACTGAAGAATATATTTGGCTTGGAGACGGTGAGAGGCCTTCAGCAAAACATTTAATTTCATATTGCTGTATGCAAAATATTGCATGTATCTGGCTAGATGTAAAAAGCTGACTCTAAGGGTTTTTCAAAAGAAACTGAAATTTATGTACAAATTTCATAAGGATATAGCTTATTCACATAAAAAAGAAGATGAATTCCAGAAGGACTGGAGCCGATATCAGACACTAATTAATGGAATTACTTAACGTAATGATTCAGAAATATAGTAATAAAAATAATGATAGCTATCTGACATATAAAGATATTCTGTGCAACATCCAACATACCCCGTCTCGCCCCCACCCCACCTGCCACCCCTCTCCCCTCTCCCCATACCAGACAGCCAGGTATAAAAGAAAAATGACAAATATGATCTGTACACAGTTAGGAAAATATAATGGATGAGTGATTGTAAAGAAGGTGCAGTATCTTATCTTTCAAAAGAAATACAATTTATATATTTATAAAGGTATGATCATATGAACAAAAATGAGAGAATAGTGCACATGCGTGGCAATGATGGCTGTAAGATGGATAAAAGAAATTGTTTTTGTATCTTTTTGGATAGCCCGGATCCAAAAAAGAAATTTGTAACGGGTAAAGAGAATAAAATTTACAGATTATATATATATATATATATATATATATATATATAAAATGGAATACTTTTTACAATTAATTTGTAACGGTTTTCCAATACTTCATGCAAAACCTGATTTACCCAGGTAGAGTGGTTTTGTTTGTGTTGAGGTTTTACGGCCCAGTCAACCCAATGGGGTAATGTCGAGCGCGGTCAGTTTACCTATCCACACGTTTACTGGGCAGGCTTAAAGTCCTCTAAGGGGTTAACCAGTATTGTACACATTCTTTTGCCAGAAACTGACAACTGCCCTTCTTGAATCAGCGGAAGGGAAAGAATAACCGTAGAAAATAATTCATGATCAATCTTCACGAAAGAATGTTGCCGACCTCGGCGGGGGTTGAACCCGCGACCTCCTGGTCTCCAGTCGGACGGCGCATCCAACTGAGCCACCGAGGCCGGCCCAGGTAGAGTGGTAACTGCCATGACGTCACTGTCAGATTATCCTCCGAGCACTATAGTAAAGCTCATTAGAGCTGATTTTAATTCTTGATCCGAATAAACGACTATTAATTAATAAAGTTTATTTATTTAATTTGTATCTTTGTAACAAATTCGAGTTATAGCCTTTGAAGACGCACCCGTTACCCTTAAACTAATTTTGTTGCGCATGCGACATATTGTCCAATTTTTATGTGTTTCTCTTAAATATTAATTTATATATCATTTTTATTTCAGCATCATTATGTGTAATGATAAGACATCCCAGATGGGCAGTCTACAACAATTCTATCAGTGTGAATGTGTTTTCGAGCAAATATGTCTATTTTTATCTGTTTTATGCCCTGATTTATCGTAGGTGTCTGTACTTTAACGTAGGGTCTGTGGCTTAGGGCTTAGGTCTGGTTCAAGGGTTTAATTACTTGAGCAAGGTACTAATACATGGTATATTAACCCTTAAAGCGCCAATCACAGCTGCAGCAGATGACACAACTCTTGGCATTTCATGTGAATCGCCATGTAGACGCACACGACTTCTTGGGGAGGTTGCGGTCGTGATTGTCGCATTTCCTGGATAGCTTCATTTATATTAAAAAAAAAAACGGTTATGGCAGTACAAGTTAGAAGAACATATATACGCACTTCTGTATTAATATAGAAAACAAGAGCTTTGCCCGTTTGCTATTATATGTTATATGTCGTCCTGACCTAAAACACATTCCTATGATTCCTATAAAACTGCATGATCCACAATGGTTACTGAGTTCTGCACATACAAGAATGTTTGGAAAACATTAATCAAAGGGGCATAACCTGGAACAAAGAAAGGGGGAACAATTATTCTTGTGCGCACCTCACTGTCCTGACCTAATACATACTCCTATAAAATTGCATGAAGATATTCTGAAAGGTTACTGAATTGTGGACACACACGAATGTTTGGAAAAATTACTCAAAGAGGCATAACGGAAAAAAGAAAGGGGGAACAATCATTCTTATGCACGACACATTATCGTACCGTAATACATATTCCTATAAAATGCATGACGATATCCCTAACGGTTTCTGAGTTATGGCGCGTACAATAATGTTTAGAAAAAAAATTCAAAGGGGCATAACTTGGAAACTAAGAAAGGGGGAATAATTTATTCTTGTGCACGACACGTCATCCTGACCTAATACATATTCCTATAAAATTACATGAATATATTCTTAACTGTAACTGAATTATGGAGCGTACAAAACTGTTTGTAAAAAATACTCAAAGGGGCATAACTTGGAAACTAAGAAAGGGGGAACAATCATTCTTGTGCGCGACACGCCATCCTGACCACATATTCCTATAAAATTGCATGAAGATATTCTGAACTGTTACTGAACTTAGGAGCGTACAAGAATGTTTGGAAAAATTAATCAAAGGGGCATAATTTGGACAATAAGAAAGAAGGAACAATCATTCTTGTGCGCGACACATCGTCGTGATCTACAACATATTCCTATTTAGTTACATGAATATATCCCTAACGGTTACTGAGTTATAGAGCGTACAAGAATGTTTTGAAAAAATAATCAAAGGGGCATAACTTGGAAACTAAGAAAGGGGAACAATTATTCTTGTGCGCGACACATCGTCCTGACCTAATACATACTCCTATAAAATTTCATGAAGATATCCTGAATGGTTGTGGAGCGAACAAGAATGTTTACGGACGAACGGACAGCTCCATGCCATAATACGACCTTTTTTTCAAAACGGGTGTATAAAAAGGAGTATTCACAATTCAATCCAACTATGAGACAGGATTTGGGTCAGCATTTTTCTTACTTCGATCGGCAGTTCGCATTATGTTCTCTAGTTCAGTTCTTGGTCCATCTGTCGGCAGTCCTTTTGTATGTAGTTCCGCATTGAGATCTGAGTCTGGAAGGTTCTCCGGAATAGAACATCGAGGATTATTTTCCAAAAGCTCCTAGAAAAGAAATTAACCATCTAGTCTGTTAACAGAAAGGATACTCGGACAAGTACTTTGATATGCTGGTTTTAAACGATTCTTATATCAAATTCCAAGGGACAAGAAGCTTTGTTTCAGATAAGAGGAGTTAAAATGCAAGGAACTTAATGGTAATCTAAATAAGATAACACAGAAATTGATTAAATCAGATCCACATCAAGCCCCCAATTGTAAGTAAACTAAACCAATGTTGTTCATTATTTAATTTTATTTTAATGAACAATAGTTTTATTTATTAGAGTTTGAGATATCGAGCGTGTATATTACCTATTGTCGCAACAGACTAATTGATTTTAAATCAAGAACTGGGGAAAAACGTAGTAAAAAATATAAAAAAAACTCACACAAAAAAAACAAAAAAAAAACAAAAAAAAAAAAAAAAAAACGGAAAAAGTAGCATTTTTTTTTAATGAAAATTTCCGTAAATGTTATATTAAGGCATATACTTCATTAACAACATTCGTTTGTAGGGAGATCCTAGAAATATGGATTCATCCCTGTATAGATATATATACATTCCAGTTAAACAGCAAAACTCATGGCCAAGAAGCTGAGAATTGATAAAACGGCAAATTCTCCCCTTTGTACGCATGACTCCATCTGCAAGTACAGTCATCCGTTTTGATCATATACACAAATTCTTTGGTGTGTCCTTTTCTAAGACATATAACTACCTGTTTGGAACACACACACACACACACACACACACACACACACACACAACACACAACACACACGCACGCCGGCGCACACACACTGGGGTATTCTAAAGATTTAATGAAAATCATCTTCAGCTTAAGCCGGTACTAGGGGACATGTGCAGCTCTGCACATAACATTGCTGTCATATGAACTCTGAATAAAACCGGGACTCCGATATTCATTCTTTTATGTGATGTTCTTTGTTTCCAAGTGCAACCTTTATAGATTTTATTTGTTAGTATTAAATATATTTAGATTTTGTCCTAACTAGTGTTGAAAACAAGTTAAGTCGGTGCAATCGTCAGAGCTTAGGAGCATCTATGCATTAAGAAACAGGATGGAGAACCTGAACGGAAATCTTCTTTATTTTTCTTTTTGCTATATAACGGACGATGAAATGTTTCGTGGTTTAGTTATATAGGGTATGTTTTCTTTCTATTCGAGTTATAAAACTTGGCAGACTTGAGCAGTGTATAAGAGAAGAAGTTAAATCAAGAAAAGCAAGTAAAGCCTTTGTTAGTGATTTCCGTTTGTTTATTAATTCGAAACGTCTTGTTGTGATTTACCTTGGGAATGTTTAATCTTGCTAATACATCATCGACAATGACATTTACGCTCTCTTCCACTATACTCTTTCCAGCATCTTCTAGTTTTGATTTTACTGATTCCAGGCTGAAATAGTTTTCCCAGTCCACTGTAAATAAAGAGGGCCATTTGTATTTTACTAATTCATTAGACAACTTGGCATGGTTTTGCCTACGGTACAGATTCCATGTCTCGGATGTAAATACAGTCAAACCACGACAATTCAAATAAGTGGGGATCGCAATATTTCCTTCAAATTACCCTTTCTTCGATATTCGAAGTCGGTAACTTTCGGTAATGTTCGGAATTTGCCTTCGGCACAGTTGTTTGACCAGATCGGCATTTCAGTGAGATACATAAAAAGTCTGTATAGTATTATTAATAATGAGTATCTCCAATTTCATCTTCCTTTATGCTTGACAGATCAGCGTCAAGCAGAAAAAAACCCAAACAATTTTATTTATATCCGTCAATAAAGGTGACAAAGAAAGTTAAATGTAAGACAAGTAATTTTGTACTGACGTATTAATTTACCAATACAAGTACGGTGCAGAAATGGCTCACGGGGGTAGTTGGCGAGGATTTCTAACCGACTGCAAAATACAGATCTGAGAGGAGCCAATCACACGTTTTGGTCAATTCTGTGTCACATTTTGCTATTTCTACTTTTACTTTTTTGCAAT
This sequence comes from Anodontia alba, assembly GCA_964016985.1. Classification (NCBI taxonomy): domain Eukaryota; kingdom Metazoa; phylum Mollusca; class Bivalvia; order Lucinida; family Lucinidae; genus Anodontia; species Anodontia alba. Next base: position 60,280,129 of record OZ024823.1, on the reverse strand, counting down.
AAGTCATAGCATTAACGTCGGGACCGTAAGCGATCTTTTAAAAAAAATCCGGTAATTTCGAAAAATAGGTGTTCGAATCACCTAGTTTCTATTGTATACTGTACACTTTTGTTTTCTATTGTTGTTTAAAATGATAATTTGATTATACTAAGTTCCGACTATATACTATTTCCGTGCGAGGTTTTACTCATTGAAGTTACATCCCCCAAAACCAGGCTTTTGTTTTGGAATATGGGTTATTATTATATTTAAGGTTTAGTATGTATACATGTATGTTTTAACCCTTTCAGCAGGCAGAACAAAACAGATACCTTTGCAAACAGTCTAGAGCCTGATGAGATCTAGGCCTCATCTAGATCTATACTGTTTGCCACTCCAATTTGATTTTTAACTTACATCCTTGTTTGCAACAATGGACATGTCCGAATTCAATGAACTCAGGATGGTTTCTCTGTAGAATTTGGTCTGTATGAATTTATCAATAATATAAAATATTACTTTGCCGCATCCTGTACATTCCTTATAATTTCTGACCCATCTAGAGTCCCTCCTTTTTGCTATATAACGTTGTGAATAGGAGGATTTTTTCGTTAGTAACATGCTTACTACATATTGATAAGAAATTTTCTGATCAAACTGTCTGTACTATTTTCAGGGAAGAACTTTTAAAGACCAGTTAAATCAGGCGAAGCCTCTGATACAGATCCTTAAAGGCTCCATATTCCTCAAAAATAGACATTCTTTTTTCGAGAAAGGTTTAATAAATAGAAATATAGTATTGATACGATCATAAAATGTGGCATCTGACAGCTTGTAGAATTTCAGTTAGTTTCTCGTTTTTGATCTGGATCATAAATGTCATGATTTTTTTTTTATCATATCTCTGAATTAATGTTGGCAACATTAATTCAGAGATACGATAAAAAATCATTCCATTTCAAGAACAAGAGACTAACTGAAATTTCACAGGCTGTCAGGTATCACATTTTATGATTGTATTAATACCATATATCAATTTATTAAACTTTTCTTGGGAAATAAAATTTCTATTTTAGAGGAATATGGAGCCTATAAAATTTATGTAATGATGTACTCTCCACTAAAATCCATGACAAGCGGGATGACTGACATCTGGATACTGTTATTTATTTCCGTTTTTGGCGGAAACGTCCCCGTGCTACATCCTTTGACGTATATAGTTCTCATTTCATTCGAACCGTTTGAGCATCTACTCAAGTCAGAGACTTGAATAATCGGGATAAATGTTTAACTGCAAAAGTTCTGAAACATGGATATCAAAACTGCGTAAATTATTTACTGGGTTGTATCGCCATCATTCTGGATTATTTTTTAAATATATCGTGGAAAGGGCTAACATTCATACTGTGCTTTCTGTCAAGTCAGATAAGACATCCTGGCAAAACATTGGTCATCGATAATGATCTTGATCAGTTAAAATATGTATTCTTTTCCTCAAACGAGAATGAATTATTTTAGCTGGGAAACAGCATTTCCTACAAAATTGCATGTGCACCCAGTGAAGACTGATCAACCTGCGTATCTGCGGCTCAGTCTGAGTATTTGCAGTCAGAGTATTTGCTGTCCGCCTGAAGAGAGTTTGGATTTTTAGCTATCCATAGAGAGTTCTATGAAGTCTGCTCTGTTTATTGCGCAACTGCTCTAAGTCTTCACTGTGCGCACATGAATCTTGTAGAATATAAAACGTAACGAATGAATTAAATGTTCCTGAAAACAAACGTATGATCCATAATCACACTACGTATGACTGTTTATATAGTATCAATGATGTTAAGCACTTCATATATACATCGCTACGGCAATATAACGTCGTTATTGACAGTTTTACGCTTCGTTGACTTCTTTTAATAAAGTCAGTTGAGCCGCAACAATTGAGAACGTACCTTCGGACTTGTGCCGAAGATTCAGCCTGCGCATTCGCCTAGTCGGATTAGAATCTTAACTTGGTGCAATTTGGACAGCCAAGGATGCAAAGTTTCTTCATGCGAACAACAAAGACTCTGATCGGACTGAATAGATGCGAAATCTAACTTGAGTCGTCATTAAGTGCATGTGCCAAAAAGTAAGTTTTCTTTTTATGTTATGGCTCAACTGGCGTCAGGTAGATAATTTTTTAGTGACGGATACAAAGGTTAAGCCAAAAATTCTAATCTGCTACTATCGGTATCACAAAATACTTAGTGCGCTTTCTAAATTATGCAGTAAAAAGGTTGCTAGAAGTACAAACACATTAATAAGTTCGTTTAAAAAGTGCACATTTCTGAAAAATCGCCTAACAATGTAGACCCTTGCAGAATCTTTTCACTATATATTATGAGGGGATATTGGGGTACACATAACATATTGGCGTAATAGTTGATGCCTTTACTACTTTTATGGGCCTCGGGTATCTATTTTCATTAACTGGGGCTTTTTAAGGGTATCCTATATTCTACGTTTTCTTAATTATCCACAAATTATTCTTTAAATTATATGTAGCAGTATCATTTTATAGAGATAGTCAGCATTATATCAAACAATTACCTTTTGGCCAAGATACAGTTCCATTTTCCATAATCGTAGGAATTGGTATAATAGCATCTTCGACAATGTTCACAAAAGCAATACATTCGTTTCGATCTGATGAAGAACAAAGTCCAGCTCCAAATGTAAGAATAATGCCCGTTTCTGTCTTTTCTATTTTGTAACTAAAAATATATGACATAAAGTAGAATATTACGAATTATGCTAAATGTATTACATATCAGAAGCAATTTTTGCATGCGCGATATATAATATATAAATCTTTAAAGATGAAATTTCCTCCAAAGGCGAGAAAATATCATCTAAAAATGATACGATGTCCTGCATTGAATGAAGGCAAAAACTTGTTGACGTCATGTGAAAACGTTGAAACAATACAAGCAGATTCTAATGAAAAACAAAATCATTTTATGGCATGTAATAAGCATTAATACAAGTTAAATAAAATAAAATAAAAGTTTAAAGTGAAGTACTCGAAATGTCTCTCTCGAGACTTCCAAATCTCATTATCAAATTTGTACTGTAGCGTCCGTTTGTTTATCGGATTTACAACGCCCTCAGGAAATATTTCATGTATTTTAAATTTAACGTGTTCTGACCTCTACGTAGAGACGAAAGTCTAACGGCATACTTCACTATAATGGTGTTTCTGATCTTTTTTGTTCAAATAACCTTTTGGATTAATTTGTAAACAGTATAACACTAATACCGATGAGCCGTGATAATCATGTCAGGCTGCAATAGCGTTTACAAAAAGATTCAAGAAAATCGAATCTGTATTTTTATGTGTATGTGTGTGTGTCTGTGTTTTTCTATGTGTTTGTGTGTGTTATTTGCTTTCAAATGATTCGGTTGTTCTAACTTTTAGCACAGAATATTCCAAACAGATAGATAGATAGATTTCTTTATTTCCTCCATAACTTTTAGCACAGAATATTCCAAACACCTGTTTAATGTGATTTCAAAGTAAGACTTAAACTACATTTTGCCTTTTAAAATATGCTCCCGGAAGCTGATATTAAATCTTAGAGAAAAAGTTGTTTTTTTTTCAATACGAGGATATATGTAATACAAATAAAGCAGTTGAACCTCATTCGTTCAAAGCTAATGGTGATTGATGTCAGGTCCACCGTGGTCCTCTTGTAAATTTATATTTGCTCAGCGACTAGTTTATTATCGAGTCCTAAACTTATTTTCAGATTCTTCCATTTTCGTGTGTTCTCTACGGAGATGTTGCTCTTATAAGTAATAATATCGTCAAACAGCCGATACATTAAAATGTGCATAATAAAAATCTGAACGGTTGTCTTTCGAAACAGAGAACACATTGAAAAAGGGAGTTTCGGTTTTTATTGAGACTCTTCATAAACAATAATGCAGTTTCTAACACTGCGTACGCCAATGCACTAAGGGAAAGGGCGGTACGCCAATGCACTAACGGCAAGAGCGGTACGTCTGTGCACTAAGGGCAAGGGTAAGCGTGAATTCATGTTCAAATATTGCTGCAACGGATCGTAACAAGGTCGTTTTATTTAGTTATTTTATATGCATCAGTCTAGTTATTCTTTCCTTTATCAATTATAAGATGAGTTATTGTGCCTTTATATATTTATCTCATTGGCGGTTTGGAATGGCTGTTCGCTATTACTTTTGGCTCAGTAATTTCTATTGTTCTGTTGAATAGTTTATTTTTGCAAGTAATATAGTTAACATGTAGTATTATAGAAATATATGCATTTTCTTTATATTTCACAGAAATTGTTTTTACCTGCATAAAACCTCCATGTCAAGCAGTTTAAACATTAACCCTGTATTGACTGTGTCTTGAATCACTGAAAATATATATAGATTAAATCAGAATATTTAAACATTCTCTAAATAAGTTTGGTAGTAAAGAGTTTAAGATATCAAAAAAATGTAGATAGCATCCCACAGAATTAAATAGAACATTATAGTTTACCATTGCAATAGTTGTTTCATTTCCCTCTTCAAAAGCACCAGTTTACCAGCATTTCTAAACTAGTATAGAGTAATCACCATATTTATAATAGGTTATGTTACTGGTAAACACATCTCAAAACAGAAAACGAAAATGATTATCTGTAAACAAAAACTATCAAACATTGTAAGAAAGGCAAAATCAAGACCAAAAAACCTTATCTATTCTGTAACCGAATTAAAGGATATATTTGATAAGGTATATGCATACATTTGATAGATTTTGTCGCCATTTTGCAAATGGAGACACCTTTTTCAGACAGATATCTGATAACGTTTCAAATCTGAAGCTTATTCTCCGAGAAGAAATTTGCACCAATGAATGCGAATATTACCCTGTACCCTGATTGATGCAAAATATTTGCATATAATATTTATTTCGAGATATGTTTTTAAAGAGACTTGATACACCTGGGAGATCTTCTGCCAAGACAGACAACAGATCCCTTTTGTAAAGGGGTCAAATCTATAGAAAAAGAATGCGCCCTCACAAAAGATAAAGGAAGAAAAAACAATTTGAAAGAGTTGCCTCCCCTGAAAGTATATATTATTTTCCTTTAAAATGAGAACATACACAAAACAGCCATTAGAATTAGACAGATATATGACATACTAGTACATACATTCGTAGTCTGAATTAAGTGCCCAAACTTGTTTCCAGTCACCAAAGGCTATCGTCAGTGACATAACATCAACATCAAAGACAGCATAGGCCTGGTAGGACTTCTGAATAATGTCTGCAATATTAAGGCTGAGACAACACTGTATCCCTGAACATCCAGAATCAAACGCGCAGTACAGGTGGCCCGTTTTTGGTAATCCTATAGCTAACAGAGGACATCCTGGAAATATAATACTAAATCAAGACACCTTTGTCTCTTTCACCCCTGAGTTTCTTAAGTGGACTCTTTTATCTTTGAATTTGGACATTTCAATTTTTACCAAATGGGGATATCATTCCAAAATGAAAAATTGAAATGGCAAACGAAGTAGATCCTGATGAGACGATCATTTTAGGTTGTCAAAGCTTATTTTTGTTTCTTCTAAATAACTGCTTATATCGCTAATATTCATTAACCCACCCCCACCCCCCCCCCCCAACAAAAAAAAAAAAAAAAAAAAAAAAAAAAAAAAAAAAACAGCTGGGAGAGTGATTTCATTATTTAACAAAATGCTGATTATTATAAATACTTATTTGTTGCAACATATTATAATGAAACAAGTGTCCTAAGGTCATATGCTGACAATGAAGCAGGATCCGGCGGTCCATCCACGCAGCCTGACTCGGTCCTTCCTTGTTTTTTTTTTTTGTTATATTATTTAATATCTAAGCATTATGTAGTCAGACTGTTATGACACTGATTATGTAAAGCAGATACAAGGTTTTAATTTGTTCTCATATGACATAGGGACATTTGCCTATGTTGCAAATTAATTTTTAAGGGAAATTGATACACTTTAAGGAAAAGCAACTTTGTCTTAATTTATTTTGCAACCTTTCTGAAAAAGGGTCTTAACTTTAAGCAAAGCATTTGCAAATTTTCCGTTAACATCACGAACACATGCCTGTATAATTTTGACCCTCTTGAACGCCACTTTATATAGTAAACTGGGGTTTACAGGGGTAAACATTATTTTTCTATGTTTTGCTCGAAAACATAGATGTGGGTACTCATTAGAATCGCCGTGCCAAGGCAGTTCTAACGAGTACCAGCAATCTATTTTTCGAGCAGAAATATGAAAATATCAGAGATTTCCATCTAGTAATTTTCAGTTTTTTGGAGGTGAAATTTTCTATATATTTGAATAGGCATGTTATCGTAATGAGATGAGACCCCTTCCCAGAAGGGATTTAATGTGCAGTATAGCAAACAGGTAGTCACGAAGGTTGTTTCCCTTGTACAAAAATGGCGCAAAATCTACCAAGTGTATCAAGTCCCCTTAATAAACGCTACCGAATATTTCGGTATATACTCACTCCATGTGTGTACGGTAGCCTAAAAGCTTCGCGCTCGTGATTTATCTACTTTTACAACTGAATTTCAGCCAGTGATCTATAAAACAGAAAATCACTTCCTACACCAATCTGATTCTTAATTATATTCACTCCACGTATGTATATATAGCCTATATAGCTTTATTCACAAATACTTTTCAGAACAAAACAGATCAAGTATATACTACATTAACGTATATACGCTATAACCTATAAAGTGAGTTATTCACAACTACTATTCAGGCTAAAAAACAAAAACAAACAAATAAACAAAACAAAAAAACAACAACAAAAAAAAAACCAAAACCAAAAAAAACCCCCCAAAACAACAACAACAAAAAAAACAACAAAAAAAACACAGTTCCACGTGTCGATGGTAAACTCAAGAATGATATCATCACAATTATTGTTCAGGACGAGGATGAGAAACAGATCAAGAGGGTAAATTCTCTACAAGTATATGGTATAGTACAGAGGGTAATAATTACAACTTCTGTTCAAGATGCATGATAATGTAACCATTCCACGTGTATAAGGTATGTTCTAGAAGGTCATAATCACAATTTCTTTTTATACTTTACATCATAAGAAAAAAAGTCGCATATACAATCACTCAACATATGTATTGTACAGTCTACATGGTAAAAAACATCACAACTACTTTTCAGGATATTTTAACAACTGTTCAAGATGCATGATAATGTAACCACTCCACGTGTATAAGGTATGTGCTAGAAGGTCATAATCACAACTACTTTTTATACTTTACATCATAAGGAAAAAAGTCGCATATACAATCACTCAACATATGTATTGTACAGTCTACATGGTAAACATCACAACTACTTTTCAGGATGTGTCATAAGAGAACCTCTCAAGTATACAATCACTTCACACGTGTATGGTACAGTAGAAGTTTTATGCATAACTACCTTTCAAGTACGCATCATGAGAAAATGCATCTAGTATATTTCTCACTCCACGTGTAAAGGTATACACGAGCAAGCTATTTTAACAACTATTATTCAGGATGCATCAGATGCAGGTAGGTTCTTATCAGATTTAGCTGTTATTTCTTATTAACGTTTAAAGGTTTCATATTCCTCAAAATAGACATTTTATTATCCAAGAAAGGTTTAATAAATTGATATATGGTATAAATACGATCACAATGTGGCATCTGACAGCCTGTAAAACTTCAGGTAGACTCTCGTTCTTGAAATGAAATGATTTTTATGGTATCTCTGAATTAATGTTGTCAACACATACAAAGATACGATACAAAATCATTTCTTTATGACCCACATCAGAAACGTGAGACTTATCTTCTTATTCAAAAAAGTAGGCTCTGACTCTTCAAGCATATTGTCTTTTTGCGCCTTATTTCTGGTAAAAAAGAGAAAAAAAAAAACAAATTTCAGTTGCTGAATTTACCGTGAGAGTAGTAAAGGTTAAAAATGTATCATGCGGCATTTGTTTTAATATGAGACAGTGATAGTTAAAAGAACAGTATGGTCTGAACGCTAATAACAGTTGCTCAAGAACCGTTAGCAGTTTAAATATTTGAATGTCTGAGTAAACAGTGTTGACCATAACAAACTTAAACAGTTTGAGCAGTGGCTGCACAGTTTGCATTCTGCCAATACACTTGACACATCATTGTGCAATCAAATGCGTATAGTTTAGGTAAAATAAGGTAAGGAGCTAAGTTAATGGAGTCATTACTACGGCTAATATGGTTAAACACATAAGCTACGCCATAGGAAAAGAACCGTTTAGGCATATACGTGCATAGAGTCAGGCCAGCCTGCGCCTTCCTGCCAGAACCTATGCTGTTCGCTCTCAGCCAAAAGAATTAAACGTGTGGCTTTGCTAATGTGTCGGGCTAAAAGATTGATTCGACGGCAAGTCATTTTCCCGCAACGAAGCTTATATGGTCTGTCCTAGTTTCTCACGACCGCTTTATTCTAAATTTACTTTTGTCTCCCGAGTACAGTGCTGCTGTCATTTTTTTTCTGCCGCCATTCGCAGGAAGGCCGCGTGAAAGCAATTCTGCCTGTAGTTCGTCATCTGTCATCGCGTCTGGACTTTTGCATGGCTTATTATTGATAACATCCTAAAACACAAAATAACATTGACATACACATATCAGACAATGCATTAACAAGGAGTATCATATAATAACATCGTCAGCGTGTAAGTGAAGTGGATACACTCAGTAGCATTTCTTCAGTCTTTTTTTAAAGGATACAACATTTGTGACTTCCTCTTAGCTCTCCTGCACTCCAATCGAAACAGATTCTGATCATTGTACAAGTTGTTATTGCTATGGTATACACAGACCTAGCCTCAGAGTATACGTTTTGATATATTTGCTCTCGTCGTTAGTATATGAAGCTGACACACGCATTTGCTATGTTGATTCAGTAACTTAGTAATTGTTTAAAGTTTGACCTTATGCTATATAGTGGAAAACAAACCAATACATATGTTGCTCGGATACAGAGGCCAGCCTGTCTTGCACTGTTCTGTATCCAACGTCACTTTCCACTTGGATAGTTCTGTTTAAAAGAACAACAAAAGGAACTTAACAACGAGCCGCCAACGAAATGGATAAAGCTTTGCAACATGCATAAGGCGAAAGTCAGTATCTTTCTAGAACCTTGACTATGGCATAAGACCCTTTTAAACTAGGTATTGTTTATTGCTTTTTGACCATTTTTAAAGTGGAGTTGTTTATTCTGTGTAAGCATATAAATGAAGATACACGTGCAGTTCTGTATGCAGCCCCCACCATCCCCACTCCGTTTATTGTAAGACCATTGTTAACAAGAAGTTGTTTATTTCTTTAAGACCACTCTTAAAATTGCGCTTTTTATCAGACTAAGAGTTCTCCTTAATGTGCTGTTTATGTGGCCAATATTCAAAGTTAAGCTATGTAAGTTCTCTCCTTTTACCTTTATTGTCAGTACAATGTCTTGTAATTTATTTCTTGTTTCATCCAGCCCAAGAGAGTCTGCAAACTCTATCATATCTCCCATAGTGATGCGTGTGATTGAAAACTGTTCAAGGAATGCTTCTGTTCTCTCTAGCAGCACATCTAGCATTTTTTCTAGAATATAATGCAGTGGTAAAAACATGAATCTGCATAATATTCTACATTTCATTTGGTAATAAAATATTGTATTTTTTATTCGTTTTTTTTCTAGTACAGTAAGACTACAGCAGCTAGAGTAACTATATTAAGGAAAGAATTTCTAAGAATGTTGTAGGTATCCTTTAAGACATCGGTTGCAGCTGCTTTGACTTAATTATTGATTAGTACACTTAGCTGCGTAGACGGTTCTTAGATGTCGTTATTTTCTTATAAAATACAACTTTCTTCATTTGGGCCCCCGCCTGACAACAGGACCTTGAATCATTCTGCGGTGGTTGTAATAATAATACTTGTTTATAAATTGTTAAAAGTTGTATGTTTTTGTTCAATGCAAAGTATCACATCATATCCGATATGAAGAGACTCAATAAACCGAGCTTCCGATTTTCGTTCTTTTGTGTGTTCTTTGATTCCAAAGATCTTCATTTAAGATTTTTAACATCCTATAACTAATTAAAAGCACAAATCTCTCAATTTTAGGATAAATCAATGAACTGTTCAGAAATGATTCTGTATGGACTGATATTTCAGAATATATAAAAGTTACAAATTGCCGAAGTTTGCCGTATAGTCAAACCGTGGCCCATTTATACTGTTAAATTTAACACAATGTATAACCGCCAAGGTTTATTTACATTCAAGATATATTGAGCCACAACGTCAAAAACCGTACCTTCTGGCATGTGCACCAAGCAAAGATTCAGATCAAACTCCACATTCCCAAAATCTTCACTGGGTGCATTTTGAATACCCAAAGGGGTAAGGTTTCTTCATGCAGACAACAATGACTGATCAGACTTCACGAAAGGCTTATTTGAGTCTCTGTTTCGCGCGCATGTCAGAAGGACGTTTTCCTAAAAAACGGAGATACCTAGGAAAAGACACAAACCCAAAACAATCACAGCTTTCTCAAAGCATCGGATAAAATTTGAATACATGAAACAACACGACCAGAGACGGTTACACATACGACCCGGACAAGCAAGATTGCATGTGCGCCCAGCGAAGGCTCAGATCAGAGTCTTCCCTGTCCACCTGAAGACGTCTCGGATACTTGGCTACCGACAGAGTGCTCTGTGAACTCTGATCAGACTGCGGGGATGCGCAAACTGATATGAGTTTTCACTGAGCGCTCTGTGAAGACGCTGATCAGACTGCGTGGATGCGAAGACTGATCAGAGTTTTCACTGAGCGCACATAAAATCATTTAAGACTGCGGTACGTCTGCTAATATGCTATTAATAATAATTTTAACCTACTTCCTGTGCCAAGAATGTCCCGTTTCCTCCTCCGTTTTCCTTGCTTCACTTTTTCGTACATACTTCCACCATTATCTAAAATACAATAAAACTTCAACAGAACAAGCACCTTACTTGTCTTTGCTGAACATCCTGTTAATAAACCAGTGTTGGACGTCTGTATAGTTTGGCTTGGCTAGAGATAAATTCAAGACAAATAATATTTTATATGTATTTACTTAACAATGTCAGTTAAAACCAAAGCAATATGACATGTACTTGCTTGTAGGTGCAATAAAAAAATAATGAACATGAGAATGTCAAAAACATCATTTCTTAAGATTTTCTAAAGGATTAGTTTAGAAATATTTCCTAGACTATATTAAAATATTCTTTATACATGGTATATCACTTTGGCATCATCAGGACAAAATTTGTGCACAGGCATATGCGAAAAGCGGGTTCTGAGACTATATACGCGGTCTGGTATTAAAAATGCTCAGTTTGCTAGAGCTAATTTGGAAGTTTACAGTTTGCATAGTCCTAAAGGCACTCGTTACTATGCTAAATATACTTGGTAGATTTTTAATTACTATTTTACAGGAAGGCATCTTTTGTGACTGCTTGTGAAGGCCTTCCCCGAGAGGTTAACTAAAAGAAAGCACTTTGCCCACAACATGACAGAGTCTTCCCTTTACGAACATACGAGGATCGGTCACAAACGATCCGGACATTTCATGCGCCTGTCTTAGCACGTGCAGCTACCTACACTTATTATACATGAGTGAATTTTACATTTTATCGTCTATAAATCAGCTAATTTATTTACTGAGAAGTGTATACACACGAAGTTTGGAGTATTTAAACGAGGTAAGTGTTGTGGCTACCGTCCACGCTATGGATCCTTGACAACCAATGGAGTGCGCTGTGAAGATATTGATCAGGCAACATGGACGCGCAGGCCGATCGGAGCTTTCACTGGGCGTAATCTCGTAAGAAATGCTGTGGCCTGGCTCGTATAATACCAAAGATATGCACGCATATCAAATATTATATTGAACATATCATCAGTGGAGCTGATTATAAAGGAAGCTTCTTGTACTATGACATAACTCGGAAAGGCATTCTATGACTGGCGTTTCATTTTTTGTTTCTTTTGTTTTGACGGATCATATCTTGTCAGACACAATTTGCCTTTCTGGTGTTGTGTTTTATCAATATTTATAAATATCTACACTAAAAGTAAAGTTTTTGGAATTTTTATCTGAGAAAATATTCCTTATTCCTTCACTATCTATGCTGATATTAATTATTGACGTATCACAACGACATTGTGAAAACAGTAAATTTAAACAAACGAAAAGGTTGAAAATTTGCCTTCAATTTATCTACCCTGCCAATTTTGCATAGTTTGCAGCCATTCTAAACTGAAAAAGTGAAAATATTTATTAGTTTAGAGCAAAAATAGATTTTTTCTGCATAGGTTTCGCATTATATCATGACAAAAAATTGCAAATGTGCTTTTCTTCTGTGTAAAGCGACAAGCAAAAACGACTTTCTGAAAGATGTTAAAAGCAGAGGAGTCGCAACTACAGTTCTGTTGATGTAAAGGCTGATAGTCCTTATACGTCTGTCACTTTGTTTAAAGATGCAAATATACAAAGTATTGCCTCTAATCGATGAAGAAAATTTCCGTCTTAAATTGGGTTAAGTATTGATTGCACTGTATTTGAACCGCAACGTCAGGAAACATACCTTGGGATATTTGCACCCAGCGTTTTGGCGGTCAGACTCTTTGTTTGCTGTACATGTTTGAAAGTGCGTTTTCTCATGTTGCAGTTCATAAACTAACTGCTGAAAACATTTCTTTTTTCTTTGAGCACTCTTTGTGTGAGCTTAGAACAGGACTACATATATATGAATAGTATTGCGTATATCTTTAAAGGTAGACTGGTTAAGTACACACACGAAATCAAAACCATATAAATCGATTTAATAGTTTCATCATTTATGTTGTTTTCTTTTTATTTATTTCATACATTAATTTATGTTTTAATTCCTAAATAAGTGTACCATATACTGGTTCCTTATCCGAACTAATTGAATTTGGGCTCTTTCCGTCATCTGGAACATGCCCAGACGTGTCTTCCTTCTTGCGGCCATCCAGTCCAACAATGGCTCCTGCGGCAATTGTCTCGCCCTTTAACGCATGAAAAACAATATTAAATACCAACAGGTCAATAGGATAAATAAACAGTTATAAACTAATAAAGTAAGCTCAAATAACTTTAGTTCACGTGGCTACATTTCACATTATAGTTATGAAATATGTTACTTGTGTTTCCATGATTTTTAGTATTTTCTCTTGGAAGCTAGATACATGTGTATATGAGCATCCGTGCAGTCTGATCAAAGCATCTAAAGACTCATCAGGCGGACTGAGAAGACTCTGATTAGTCTGCGTGGAGTCGCAGGCTAATCTTAGTCTAAACTCGGCGCATATACAATCTTGTAGTATCCCGGCTCATATATTACTTTTAACGTGTTAAACAATTATAACATGTTGTGTGCGAGCGTTTAATCTAGCTAAATACACAGAGCTAGGTGAAGCTGAGATACGACAATCTAAATCACACGATGTACAAATTACAATGTCATTTTTAACTACCAGCACAAGCTAAGGGGTTTGATATACTTCGAGATATTTCGCCTTTTCCGCGAAGGGCGCTAACATTTGTGACCTTTGGTTAGCTTCCTTGTCATTACGAAAACACACCTATTCAAATACATTTAGAATTTTACCACCAAAAAATGAAAAGATGCAGATGAAAAATTCTTGTAGTTTTCATATTCCTGCTCAAAGCATACATTGTGGGTACTTGACAGCGCGAGGCGGTTCTAACGAGTGCCCACAATCTATGTTTTTGAGCAGAAATAAGACAATTAATGTATACCCCTGTAAACCCAGTTTACTGTATAAAAATGGGGTTTAAGGGTCAAAACTATAAAGGCGTGTTTTCGTGATGATAACAAAATAAGCCCCACTTGAAAAGGAGCCTACATCAAAAGAAAAGAATATGCTTTATAAAGGTGTATTCATTCGACATTACACAATTATTATTGCTGCCCCCCTGCCTTTAAACACATACCAAGAAAATCCGGGTATTGTATAGTTTGGTATGTAACATTATAACACAAGTTATAATAGTTAAAAAGGTGAGAGTACAGAGTGCATATAACATTATCGTTTTTTTCTTCATGATTATGCAAGAGCTAAACACATTCCTGCTGGATATTTAGTTTCAGTCATTGGGGACCGACACATTTTCGCATTTCGGACAAACATTTAGAAAATAACAAATTAATTCAGAGATTGTCCAGTAAACGTTTATGAGCAATTAATACGCTTTCAAATTGAATTGTGTTTGTTTGTGTTGAGGTTTTACGGCCCTGTCAACACAATTGGGTCATGTCGAGCGCGGTCAGTTTACCTTACCACATCTTTACTGGGCAAGCTTAGTCCTCTCAGCGGTTAACCAGTATTGTGCACATTCTTTCGCCAGAAACTGACAACTGTCCTTCCAGGATCAGCAGAAGGAAGAGAATGACCGTAAATATTTCATGATCAACTTCCACGAAAGAATGTTGTTGACCCGGTGGGTGTCAAACTCGCAACCCCCTGATCACCGGTCGGACGCGCATCCAACTGAGCCACACAGGCCGACATCTTTCTTGTGAAAAAGCATTAAACCAAACGGAAAACTAAGCACCATTTTGTAGAAAATTCCATTCTTTTAGAGTAGACCTCTGATCGAAAAGGCTTGGCATGCAGGAAACCCAAACAGAAGATCACAAAAGTTGCTTGACTTGTTAAACTGGCGGAAAATATGTTAAGTGCATCCGGTCTCGTTAATCCTAAACAGTGTTAACCCTTGTCATGCTGAACAAAGTAAGACGCCACGCCAACATTTAGTTGCCAGCCAATCAGATTACTTGATCTGGGTTGTAGATAAAAATTTACAAACTAAACGGCAAACAATGTAGATCCAGATCAGTTGACTTCTAAACTTATCTGAGTCTACACTGTTTGCAAAGGCAGGGAATATCCGGGTTCAGCAGGACCAGGGCTTGTATAGAATGTAGAATGGCAACAGTAATTCTGAATACATAAAAGCAAAAATAGAAAGAACAGCGTCGGAAATTATGTCGCACCTGCGTGCTAAAATGTGAAAACAAGCACCTGAAGAGTGGGAGTTGTCATCTCTGTTTAGCTCAGTGATCAGTGAAATGAAATAGAATGTAAAGGTTTACAGTTTGTAGACTTCATTTAGGGAGGTCGCTAAGATGGACGCTGGGTGAACGCTAAGGTGGACGCTAGGGTGAATAAACGGACGGAAGGAAACTTGCACAACTAAGTCATCTATGCTAACGCAGGTCGACAACAAACCTACCTTGTACACAACCTTGTAGTCATCACACCTCTGAATCCATTCAGGTTTAGATGGAGGTCTTGGCAGCAGGAAACGTGATGGATCAACTGGTCCTCCGTTTTTAATTACCGTAAAATGGATATGACTGCTTTTTGATCCACATGATGAAGATTGAGCTATACCTATCTTATCACCAGCAGCAACCTTCAAAAACGTTGGGAAAACATATATATGAGGTCTTGTTATTTTGATTAAACATAATAAGGTCGTAATGATATCTCTGTACTTCTAGCTGAAACATATATCCTCAAGGCGTAAATAAATTTCTTTTTCTCCACCAGAATGATTTAATTAGTTTTGTTAAAACACTTATGTTCCCTCATGTTTAAGTTTTGGTATCATTTGGTATTTTAGCACGCCTGTCCAGAAAACTTCAAATTAAAAAGTTAAAAGAGTGCGCTGACACTAGAGTACTGCAGTAACTCTTCCCATAAGTTACCACTGGTGAGCTGGGGCGAAATATATAAACTGAACAGTTACATGTACATTATAAGCTACTGATAAGTGAAGACCACGTAGATTGTAGTCAGTTGTTTGCATTACATCAACATATCTATGCAAATAAACTCACCTCTGCGACGACACTGTCAAATCCCATCTAAAGGAGTACCTTCACTAAAAGGAAACAATTGGCTTCCTATGTGGAAACGATCCCCACCCCCACCCCCCATGGGAGCGAATTCTTACCTTTCACACATCACGAAAACATGCCTATATGATTTTGACCCCATTAAACCCCACTTTTGTATAGTAAAAATGGGGTTTACAGGGGTATCCATTATTTTTCTTATTTCTGCTCAAACATAGATTGTGTGCACTCGTTAGAATCGCCTCTCCAAGGCGGTTCTAACGAGTACCACAATTTATGTTTTGAGCAGAAATATGAAAAATATCAGAGCTTTTTATCTGAACATTTTCAGTTTTTGGAAGAGAAATTTTCTATATATTTGAATAGGCGTGTTTTCGTAATGAGTAGACTCTGCTTTAAAAGAGACATAGTTTGCTAATTTGAAGGAAAGCAGAGAGGAAGTCCCAAAAGTTGACATCCTTGAAGAATGACATAAAATAAACCAACTGTATCCAGTCAGTTTAAATAAGTCCCAATATCTATGTAGTCACATTGGTCGATTTGTTCTGCATGAGTTCGTATCCCCTAATTATATGAATGAATAGGTGCAACCCTTGTTGGACTTGGCAATGCCACAAAAGATCCTGATATGTGGTTGCTAGATTTTGTAATCGTATATTCTTGTGAGATCCATGCTAGCTTATACGACTCATACGATCTCTATATATGTATCTCTCTATACTGAGTCGATCAATTTCTGATCATTACCTAAACATCTCAAATAACTTCTAAAAGAGCGCCATAGATATCCAGACTGTTTATCATATGAACGGAAGTATTTTATTTACGCATAGACTTAATTGCATTCCAATGTGGGAATATAAACTATATGCTTAAGGGATGGACATTTGTAAAAAAAAACTAAATCACGGATAAAATTTCTACGTCGTAGAACAAGATATTTGGATGGATAATTAAATGATTTATCTATCAAATACGTAAATATATCAATGACACTGCTTCGAAAGTGTTTGTATTGGATAATATATAGGCTATTACATCTATAGAGCCTTCTCTTGTTGCATGTTAAGACTGCGTGAATTATAATCAAATTTAACTTGGTATGATTAATGAGTGGCGACAGCATTCTACATTATAATATACGTGGCAAAAAAAGTTAGGGATATTTTTGTTCTTGAGTGAAATGTATAACAGGTATTAATCCAATCTATTATATTATGGTGTAATAATAAAGTTTATTCAATAACAATAAATTTTGTAGAACTGAAATCAGTTCACTCTCTTGTACTGAAAAAGACATGCACAATACAACAGTAGGGTTGAGTGAAAAATGTCACAAATACACAATGCTCAATTTTCACCTTTGCTCATCACCTGAATTTGAGCGCTAATCCTTTCAAAAGTGAACAAATTTCTGGTTAACAAATCTATTGCTTTACTATTGACAACATCTGTTCTACTAGCGTTAAAATGCCACAACGTCGACATCTGCCAAACGACGCGCGCTTACGCGCTATTGGAATGCTCGAAACTGGCATGAGGTAAGTCGAAGTTGCTAGACGCTTGGGTGTTTCACAGAGTGTGATCAGCCGCCTACGAACTCGGTTGGCACAAACCAACAGCACGTTAGATCGACGTCGAAGTAGGTGCCCGAGGTCTACGTCGCAAGCCCAGGATCGGTTCCAGCGTACGTCAGCCTTGAGATCACGATCAGTAAGCGCCGAACAACTGCGCGAACGTCTCTCAAGAACTGGAACAAGAGTGTCTGTTCAAACCGTGCGGAATCGACTTCACAGCGCTGGACTTAGAGCTCGGCGACCTTACGTTGGGGTGCCACTTTCCCAGAGACATAGACAAGCCAGGCTAGCATGGACAAGGCAGCATCGTCGATGGACTAACCAACAATGGGCGACTGTTCTCTTTACCGACGAGTCACGGTTTCTGCTGGATATGCTTGACAGACGACGTTGCGTTTGGCGTCGCAGAGGTGAGAGGTACGCGAACTGTGCCATTGTTGAACATGACCGGTATGGAGGAGGAAGTCTTATGGTATGGGGCGGCATATCTGTTCGTTCCCGTATAGAGCTGCTTGTGCTTAACGGAACTCTGACAGGCCAACGCTACATCAATGAAGTGCTACAGCCAGTTGTTCTACCTTTTGTTCAACAACACCACGTAGTGCTGCAGGATGACAACGCAAGACCTCATCGGGCGAGGATAGTACAGCAGTTCCTGCAGCAGAACAATGTGGATCATCTCGATTGGCCTGCTCGATCCCCTGACTTGTCGCCAATCGAGCATGTTTGGGACATTCTCGGTCAGCGTGTACGACAGAGAGTTCCACGACCAAGAACGCTCCAAGCTTTGGGCGCAGCCTTGCAGGAGGAGTAGAGGAGGATACCCCAGCTACAGATTGCCAGACTCATCAGGAGTATGCGTCGTCGTTGTGTGGCCTGCACAGATGCAACAGGTGGACATACGCGATATTGACTGATTTGTGAGGTTTTATTGGTGACCCTAGTGATCTTCCATATAAATTTTCTCATTCACATCTAGTGCTACAGATTCCAACGGATGGATTTTTGTCTGTAAATGAAATGATGTAATCAAATATATCAATTTCAGATTTCAGATATGTCTTAGTTTCCTTTTATTTCACCGTACATACAAATATCCCTAACTTCTTTTCCCACGTATATATTCTTGAATGAACCTATAACCTGACTTAAACAAAATTCCATCTATATACGTTTTAAAATAAAATGAGCGAGGACACAGTATTTCCTACAAGACTACATGTATGCCCAGCAAAAATTCAGATCAGCCTGTACATCCGGAAGGTCTGATCAGAGTCTTTACACGCCGTCATGTGGGTAGCCAAAGATTCACTGCATCTTCACGCAGACAGCGAAGACTCAGTTCTGAGTCTTCAATGGGCGCACATGCAATATTTCAGGAAATGCTTACTCCGGCGCAAATGCTAACTGTCATCAAAACAATAGCACAGTGAAGTGTCTGTTAAAACTATCATAAATGAAACATTTGCACGTCTAGTCTCTAGGTCCCACAATTCCAATATAAAATATCTTCATCAAATAGATATGATTTACTCAGCAATATTTACCCGCTTTTCAATGTAAAAGTTGTCTGAAGGATGGTAGATTGTTTCTTCGGGCTGAACGTTAGTTATGATGACTTCACTGCCTGTTACCATTTCTGTTATTTCTGTCAGTCTAACCTGATTGCCTGTATTAGTAAGCATAACTGTCCCGCTAAAAGGAGACACCACCTGAAAAACATATTGTTTGTCTAATACGCGTTTGTATCCTGATCAAAATAAGGTTTACTGAACGTTATATAGTAAGCAATTCCTGGGATTAGTATTGCATTTTTGTCATTTGTGACTGTATATGGCATAAACAGTTCAGAAAGAAGTTAAACCATTTCATGCCAGCTGACTAGTATAGATATCTGCAAACAGAGCAGTCAGCAATCGAAGAGCCAATTGTTTCCTTTTAGATGGGATTTGACAGTGTCGTCGCAGAGGTGAGTTTATTTGCATAGATATGTTGATGTAAAACTCCACATTCAGAAATAAATTGTATGCGAGGAAAAGAATCTTATATTGGGGTGAGGGTAAACAGATAAATTTCATCCCTATGGAACACAGTCTGGCATCACTCGGCAACCTTTGTGATGCCAGACAGTGACCATCGGGACGGATATTTCTATCACCCCTGACAACCATTCCATAATCTTATATTTTTTGTATATTCTTTCACAAGTGTTGACAAATCTTATCTTATTCCATATATCCAACCCGTGGGACGGATAAAAAGGACGATTATAATATGCATTCAATAGATTGGTTGTATAGGAGGTAAGCATTTGCATCGTCAAGACATTGGTTATGCAGACAATTGACGTCAAGAACGTGAAAAATGACGTAAGTTTATGTTAAGCTGGACGTCGACGGGAAGAACCGACTGCCAGTCATCGATGGCGTGTGCTTCTTTGAAAAGTAAAAAGACACCCTTACAAACGCTAGAATTTTGACTGAGTCAGGTCTAAACAAAATCTAAAGCTTCATTATATGAAAAGGTAGACAACAAGAGAATCTATCATGGGTGATCGGAGAGTCAAAAATCCGTTTGTCGGGATAACCGTTTGGAAAGTAAAAAAATACCTTTCTCGAGATAACCGTTCTGCATCACTCGACAAGCTCATGATGCCGAACTATTACCCACGGAACGGATTTTTCAGACCACACCTCGCACTTTTAAAGGATTCTTATAACCCGATCACTGGACATGCTTTAAATGACTATGATGAGATCGCCCGAGGTCAATAGTGCATCTAATCAGCCTGCGCATCTGCAGACTATTTAAAGTCTTCGTTGTCCCCATGAGAAAACTGCAATCTTGGCTATCCGAGGATTCTGATCACACTGCGTGAATACGTAGATGTGTAATGTTTGTAGTCGGCATTAATGTCTTCGCGTTAAGATGAAGCTGAGGTCACCATAACAAAATCGTATATCGGTAAATCAAAGTCGAAAAACACAAATGCAAAATTAGGACTGTTCAGACAGACAGACAGGGATCCAAAGAAAAGGATGTAAACAGGCGTAAATGGAAAGTAAGCTTTAGTCTAGACAGTAATTAATGTTCGGGGTTTAAAACGTCTGTTCATCGCTCTGTGATAGAAACATCAGATATAAGTCTGGAAGCAGCCATATTGCAGTCTTCCGTATATAAAATATTTTCGATTAGCATTGTAGGGACTGACAAGGTCATGATGCCTCCCGTAGAACAAGTGTTGACACAAGTCTAGTTCTCTGGTATCACTGAGTCATCAGTCATGTAGTGAACAGTCTTCCTCGTTCGATATAGTCCTGATACTCAGAGCAGGCTCTAGCGTAACGGATTTACTGTGAAACGTAAACATCGTTTGCTGTTGCAAAAGGAATATTGCTGCTCAGAAACGGATAATTAACTATGGGGAAGTTGAAGTCATCCCGTTAAGACGTCATTTTAAACGGGACACTGGCGGGCTGATAAATACTGCAGAGATTCTTAATTGTTTTGTGTGGTGCGGTAGGACCAAAATCAATTCTTATGGTCATACTCACAGTACGTGTACCTATCTGGAGCAGGAAACAATTGATAGAATAGACTGGCACGATCGTCGGATCTCAGTTCTATCCAGCATTAATTGGATAGTATTCAGTATACGATTTAAGTTTGTGTAGTTCAACTACATATAAAACTTTCTTCTTGCTCAACTCATGTGAGCATGAAATTAGTCCCGCTTATAAATCTTAAATTACTAATAATTGCAAAGTATTTCTTGTTCAGAATAGCTGAAAATGAAAATTTCTCTGCTAATAAATATGAAAATGTCGACTATTCTTGGCATTTTCATATTCATAAGAAGAGAAAATTTTATCCTCAGCTGAGCTTGAAAAGTTTTATAACCTCAGGGCCAGAGTAAATCACCAGGGCTCTAGAATGAGTTACTTGAGGAATAGATCGAGTCAATGACAAAAGTAACGAACATTGATTACGAGCATTAGTAGACGATGCCATGCTTTTAATAACGCACGGGAACATCATCTTCCCTGGCACCGTGATGACCTTGTTGGAGAAGAAGAAGCTGGTGTGCCAGATTTACTTGCCCTTCGTCTTGGTGTTACTGGTAGGCGTTTTCTGTGATTGTGTCTCTTCCTGGACATCTTTTGTACTATGTTTCACTATTACAAATGTCAGCGTTCAAACATAGTCTTTAAACTAATCACTTAATGTGTTCTTCCCAAATGTTTATCTTCCTATCTTGCGCAATATGTTTTGACTTTCATATTTTGTAAAAAAATTATTCAATAAGATAGTAATTATTATTATTTTAGTAGTACAACATAGTGTTAGATAAAACGATTTTGAAATCTGAAAAGCACTGACAGTTTTTCTTATATCTAATAAATACGCACAATATGAGATTTCGTGGAGAAAAATATTATGCGGATAACAACTTTAATCTGTAGCTTTGGTTTAAGCTAATAAGTCATTTAAGACGTAGCTTCAGGCCTAGTTTGAGCACAGCCTCACAAAAAGTAGGCTGTGCTGTATAACTGAGCCTTTCCTGGGCAACTTCACTCTGCATTTGATCAAAAACGATCTGGTTTTCGTTACGTATATTTGTGGTTAATGTCTAATTGCTTACTACAATGTTTTCTTAGCTTCAGTGTTTTGTTAATCGTGCATTCTAGATCAGCGTTAATATTATTTCTTTATTCACACATTTTAAGCTGGCCGAAAATACAAATATATATTTAAATCATGCATGCTGCAACATATTTGATGTATGTGCAGCATAAAAATAGCAATATTTAACATGCGACAAACTTTGATAAACTTGGAGATACCTAGGAAACATCAAAACTGTTGGGTGTGGAGAAAGTGAGAGGTTAAACTTATTTTATGAGTGTTTAAGTCCCGCTCTTTACTCTGATTCAATTCCAGCTATATACAGTTGTTCGGTCGATGAAAGAGTTCTTCAGCTCATCATATTGCTTGCAATTATCTGCATGCATAGTGTGACAGCTTGCGTATGTATATACGTAAATGTAAATTAAAAGTATACAGGATCTATGGATGCAAACATTTCGAAGTATGTGGTATTATATGGAATTTAATAGACAAAAACAAGATTAATATAAATGACGTTATGGCAATTGGAATTGGTTCAGGTAAATAAATTACGAGTCCCAATGTCAAAAACGTAACTGCCGCCATGTTCTTCCAGCGAAGATTCAGATCAACCTGCATGTTTGCGCCGTCTGAATCTCCGTGCTTGATTTTTGATAGTCAAGGATGCAAAATTTCTTCATGTGGACAACAAAGACTCTGATCAGACTGTGCGGATGCGCATGCTGAGTTGAATCTTTGTTAAGCGCTCACGTCAGACGGTGGGTTTTCTCATGCTGCGGCTCATACCAGTACAACCAGTAATACAACAATAATTCAATGACATGCTTGAGATTGATCATGAAATATTTTCTACGGTCATTCTCACCCTTCCGCTGATTCAAGAAAGGAAGTTGTCAGTTTCTGGCGAAAGAATGTGCACAATACTGGTGAACCGTTTAGAAGACTACTAAGCCTGCCTAGTATAAGTGGGGTTAGGTAAACTGACCGCGCTCGACATGATCCTATTGGGTTGACTGGGCCGTTAAACCTCAACACAAACAAACAATGACCAACAAATTGTAAAAGTGCTTTAAAACCCCACCCCCACCCCGGTGGTTTATTCTACTGACCGTTCTAAGGCGGTGGTCCCGGTGTTACTCTTTGTTGCTTTGTGGTTTATTCTACGAAGCGATTTGTTTTATGTCTTACCTTGTGTCATTTTGTTCTTGTGTTTTTCAGTCCTTTTAGCATTGCGATTACCTCGCTTCTAATCTTAGTGCTTTTCGTACGTTTGCTCGATTTCTGCTTGTTTGGATTTGTCAGTTTCCTCTTCCTCTTGGTGTCTGGGAAGGGCTGCGGTTTGTGATTGTGGCACTCCCTGGACTTTTCTCTTACATTTTTTTACCTGTTCAGACTGCCATGTTATATTAAAATAAATGAACCGGAGCGCAGCATTTCCTTCAAGATAGCACGTGCACCTAGCAAATACTCAGTTAGCCTGCGCATCCGCGCACTCTGATCAGAATCTTTACAGGGCACTTTGCAGGTGGCCGCCAAGGATCCAGTGTGTCTTCAGGTGGACAGCAAAAACTCTGTTCAGCCTGCGCCGATGGGTGCGCAGGCTGTCTGCAGGCTGATGGGTGCAGATGCAGTCTTATAGGAAGTGCTTGACCCGGCTTTAATGTTAAACAATATCATAAGAATACCGACATATGGGCCGCGTTGAGCAAAAAGTGCCTTCGAACGTGCGCAAAGTGTGCAGATTCACATCATTCTGCTCGTAAGCAAAGTATCATCCTGGACTTTGCTCTCCATTTATACATTTTGTAAAACCAAATTATTATGTTGGCAGACAGTGAAGGCCCTGATCAGACTGTGCGGATGCACAGGCTTATTAGACCTTTGCTGTCCGTATATGCCCGTAGACACATTTTTGCGTGACGTGGCTCATACGACTTATATCTGAAGTAGGTGTCTGTTTCAGAATATTTCATAAACAGTTTTAATGAATATAAATGTATTCTGTATGTGTTAATTACATTTCAGTATAAACAGATGGATTACATATCGAACAAACACGTATTGGACAAATGAAGACTTTTAATCTCCCCAATGCAATATTTAGGAATGTGATTGAGGGACGCTAAAGGAATGATTAGGGACAAATGAAATTACAACAAAGTAAAATATAGAGATAGACACAAGCATTTCCAACTGAAATGCTACCCTTCGCATGTGCAAAATATTCAAACGTTTGAATCAGGTACACTAACTGACGACAAGTTAATACAAATACACTCTTAAAAGAGCCTGAAGAATAAATAGAACGGTTTACCTCAGCTCCATTTTCTATAATGAGATCAATTCCTTTGTGTTCATATTCTGTGTAGGTTCCACCAAGTCTTGATGGATAAAATCCATCACCTGAGCAATCGTCATCTGATAAGCGGTACAAACGTGGGAACTCTTTATGACATTTAGGCCCAAAGATTGTGTCAATCGCTGCACGGGCTTGTTTGTAGCTGAAATAAATACACATTTGTCTTTCTGCAGTAGAGAGTCGTCTGTGTATAAAAGACTTTTGTTTAGCATTGTAAGGCACTGATGTTAAATGTAGGTTAAATTAAATAAGTTAAATTTATTAAATTCAATTAAATAGTATTTTATGGTAATGTTACTGATTTACTTATCATGTTCTGAAACCCGGTTATCAAGTAAGAATCGCTAACTGACCCATGTAATCCACTAACTATAGAAACACATGTCTATCTGTCTGTTGGGTTACTAACTTTAACAACATTGGCATCGAATCTGTTAGCAGGTAAATCAACGTAAACCATGTTATTTTGGAAGACTTATATAGAGGTTTTGAGGTATACAAATATATAAATGGAGATACCTAAGAAATACCACAGTCACGAAGCACAGCCTTTCACCAAAAGACAGAGAAAGTATAAGCAATGACAAAACAAACGTCAAACATAAAATCACTAATCTTGTGGAGTAAGTAGGTGGTTGGAGAGAGATGTGAGAAGAATACATATAATTTACGTACTATATTTTTAGAGGAAGGAAAACAAACTAAAGAAACACTGAGTGTCCCAACCTTAGATCGAACCCAATATCCCTGGACTACAAAATGAACAAACTACCAGTAGGTGTAGAGGTCGAGGTCAGTTTGACCTGGTAATTTTGTGTTCATTATTATACAAATATCTAAACAATATCTATTTGATCGTCTGCTATAGACATTCATCGTTCAAAGAACAACATGTGTTAAATGTTTATGAATTGCACGACCCGCAAAAAGGTCGATCGATTTGACCAAGTGAAATGTTGACTTTCAAAGATTGCCATATAATCACCTTGTGAGTCCATCTCTCTGTCCATTGTCAATTCGCAAAAATGGCCTTAGCCTTTAAACTGTTAGAATATATATTTTTATAACTGCTGGATACCGACAAGATCTAGCAAATGAACTTGCCAAATATGATTTTTTATTGACAGAAGCTAAGGGTATATATATATATATATAATGAAATAAAATAATAAAAAATATGAAAATGGCCGTGACATTTAAAACGAGTGGAATACATTAATATTTTTTTGTTACATACTGATTGATGCCGACAGGAACTATCCAATGGAATTGCCAAAAGGTTAATTTTATCGAACCGAGGATGTGCCGAATCGAAAAAATGAAAGTTGCTTTAATCGATCCGTTGCTGAACCAAAAGATGAAAGTATATAAATGGCCATAACTCTTAAAAGTCATGACCATTTTGGTAATTTGCACAGACCGCTCAAAAGCTTATAAAAATTTTGATATGTTTTACATACTGATTGAAATGGAAACGCTGTTGCCAATGGACTTGCAAATCCCAGATTTTATTGCCAGTCTAAGCCAGTAAAAAGTTAAAAATGGCCATCACGCTTAGACCAAAACTATGTAAATATGAAATTGCATCGAATATTAGCGAGAAAAATTATCATTTTTCCCAACTTCTAAATGTTCAGTGCTGCAGGACAGTTATTGCATAACATAGCGAATTTATACGAAAACGACATGCACCTCTGCTGAAATTTGATACGTTATCATTTCTAGATATGTTCTTACTGCATAGCTGAAGTTTTACCAACGGAGTTCATCTGTAATAGTTACCCCGGGGCGAATATTATAACACCTATTACATAGCTAAAAGTATTGAATGATTAAATCCCAGGAACAAACGTTCAGATATCACTCGACGTCGGCAAGTTTACTTGATATAGCACGTTTGCTCGGATGTTATCGTTACATAACGTTGTTTTGATGGCGTCTTAGGACAATGACGTCGCACCATGTGTCACGCATTTGTGCAGGCTCTGAATTTGAGGTGATAAAAAATGCCGGTTATGGGGCTACAGAAAACTGAAAATGATGTAAAATATTTGTAGCTCTGTAATGAAAGGTTATTGCAAGCTAACGTGCTTTGATATTCAAGCTAGGGACAATATTTACCATTATCGGTGCAACAACCCTATAATACTCACAAGGCTGATTGGACTGGCCATTCGTTATGAACCCTGTATACATATTCATACATTTTCACACATTATTTAGCGACTATTCTACATCATGTATAACTGTCTCTTGATATTCATTCAAATGGAATTATTTTACATAGACAGTACATTACCCAAGTTTAAGCTTGTTGTATGCACTTTTGAACTTTGTGATTAATCCAAATAGCTGCGAGAATTTCTCTGAGTAGCGCTGTCCCAAATTCCACAAATCAGTAAAAGGTTGAAACAGCTCTTCAATAATGCCTTGTAGCTTTTGCTTCACCCGTTTCCGTATATCGCTCTGGAAGAAAACAAATAACACCGACTTACGTAGCAGAGAATGTCACGATGTGAACGATCAAAGCTCTACTTTTGTAAGAAAACCACATCGGTTAAACACCGTTATTTTGATATCAAATAAACATATTCCTTTTTTTTGACAAATTAAATGTATGTGAGAAAGGCGCGTAATACAGGAAGCTATATTGTGTAATTCTGAGGTTCTACTACAAGTCGTAAATCTTACAAGGACAGTAAACGCTGTCTCAACAATATAAATTACTAGCCTTCTGTGGTCATCTCATTGCTACAAACTTTCTTTTCCGAAAAGAATATGTATGAACAAAAATTGTAAAATTATGATTGTTATTGTTCCTTTTATTGTGAATGCATGAGCTGTGTTCAGTACGCAAAGCGTTCGTGGACATTCACGAATTTCCAGCTTACCGTTGCGAGAGTGTTTGGCCGACAGAAGCGAGTTTCTACTATATATACGCGGAGTTGCTTTTTGGTTAGTTGTCACATAAAGATGATAATGTTTACTGCGTTGAAATTATCTATTCGATCCTATATTTAATTAAAAATTATAGATACAATTTATGCGATCTAACATCAATTCCCATTAGCAAAAATAATGGCTACTCACTGATTTGACGAAAAAAAGATGGGTTTACAATTGTTTAGAAGTTGAAAAATAGTTAATAACATTCACGAACACCCGTAATATCTGTGCGCAAACTTGATAAAGAAAATATAATCCGAAGCAGAATTAGTATGGCTTAATAAGACTGGGTCTCCGATCTTTTTTTTTCTTGTGTTCTTTGTTCCCAAAACAACTTTTTTTTATAATTTTAATTGTTACCCCACCAGAAATTAGAAAAATGTATCTCCATGACTGATGACTGAAGGGTTTTGAAGTTGTGAGCACATAAAACCAAGTTAAAGCCAGAACAATGTTAATTTTGACGGTTTCAATGTGGTTTTTCTGATGCAGCTCTTCTCCGATTATTTGTTTTGTTATCAATAAAGTGCTGCTTTGTGTAATGACTTCCTACATTATATTTCTCTTCCGGTGTGCGGGTAGGCGGTTGTTTGTCACTATGGCAGTTTCCTGGTTATTTGCATATCTATTTGTAATCTAGATTCAGAAGCTTTCTCACAAAAAGTAAATAGTATTTTATTAATGACACATCAAAATTACCGATCAATGTATGCATATCTTTAAAACTGGAATTAGGACCCCTATTTGGACCAGTTTCAAATACATGAATAATGGTGTAATCTGAAGCAACACTTTTTAATTATTTCTTGTCAGTGCGTGTCATAATAAGATAAACTATGCATATTCACATACAGTGGTCATTCTTCCATCCGTTACAGAAGCTATTATATCTTCGCCATCAATAACTTCCTCAAACCAAGCAGCTCCATCATGCACTATCGCATTATACGCATCATGTACCATATCAATCAGTTTTTCATATTCCGTCCGCAGGTTTTCCCAGAATGGTAATACTGTAATAGAACAGAATATGTTCTTTCTCGTTATAAAAGTTCAATTTTCCACCCTAAGTTTATGACATGGACTTTTTCATCATTAAATTTGGACATGCCCGATGTTGCATATAGGGATGTCAGTAAAAAATCAAAACTGAATGGCAAACAGTGAAGATCCTGATAAAACGGCTTATTATGAGCATCTTATCAGGAACCACATTGTTCACTGATATTTGATTTGATCTACTGGGCTAAAAAGATCAATATATTTTTACTTTCGATTAATAGAAAGGATTTTCAATAATATTTCACATACAAAAACCAAATTGTTCATTTTCAGTTAAAGTGTCTTCCAACATATGCAAAATCGCAGCTGCCGATCATACTGCACATTCAAAGAGTCTCAACAGAACACTCACAACCACTGATGCAGTCTGTAGTACCTAATGAGACTATACACAGGCATTAAAGGCCATGAACCGCCTGTGCATATGCAGAGGCCAATATAGAGCTGCACTGTTGATAGATGCCTCGTAGACCTTTGAACCTGGCCCTGTCGTACAAAAATCTGTCAAAAGTTGTAATTAAGCAAAATATAGCAGATAGTGAGCAAAGCCCACATACCCCGGCCACAGCAATTAGAGGTATGTTGAACCCATTATGCAGATGCAAATTTCCTTTAGTATTGTATGGGAGAGGTGTGCAAAAGAAATCAAGCTCAGCATCTTGTTTTTTTCTTACACTTCATTATTCTTCATTATTGTCAGTGGTACGCAAAATTTAAAAAAAAATGGCTCTAATAGCAGGTGGGAAATCGTGAATGGATTTTTATGAGAAAGACAGAAAAATGGACAAATAATGGAAATGATAAGCAGGAGGATGCTAATTCTGTCTTACATAATACAATAAGTGAACCCCAATGTTTGAACAAACTTTCAAAATTCTAAGTTTTACAGTTTCTGAGAAATATTTGACACAAATTTCCTTATGTCAAACATTTGAATGACAGATGGGGAAAAAGATAAATGGAAAAAGAAGGCAAAATTAATGACAGTATCTTGCTTTTCTTTTACACAATAAATTTCAACCCTTTGTAGGTGTATACAAAATTTGAAGACTCTAGCTTTCATACATGATGGCCAACCTCAGTCAGCAACAAAATTCCTTCACTTTCGATAACTTTTATTTTTCTGATAAAATTGTAGTTTTCCTGACCAAAAGCGCTGAAAATTTTAACAGACGTTTCCTTATCATACCATAGATAAAATATTAATTCTATATTTTGCACATACAAAATAAACCACTCTGATCGTTCAGTTGAAAAAAATCAACACTGTTTTTCCAATTTTTTGTACATACATTTTCTGAAATGAACATTAATTTAGTAGCGATACTGAGTTAGCAAAGCGAGCGAGAACAAAATACAAGGCTTTCAATTGTTCATATTTGCTAAAATATTTGCCACAGCCAAACAGGTTTGGCCCAAAATTAGAAAATTTCCTGAATTTTCCCTTTCCTTGTATTTCAAATTTCACTGCCCATTTTGTAAAACTCCCTGACTTTTCCTTGACCTTGAAAAAATCAACGAAAAAAAAAAACTTGACTTTTTCCATAACCAGTTGCCACCCTGTCATAGGACTTGAAAAATCTAAAGGAAATTTATATTGGAGAGAAAAAATGGACAAATGAAAGGAATGATAAGCATGAGGATGCTGATTCACTCTTACACACTACAACTAGCGTACTCAATGTTCTTAGCTAGTCGTACTCAATGTTCGTGGCGCATTTCAAAATGCAGGGTACAGTAGTTCTTGAGAAATCTTTGACATTAATACCCTTATGCATAACATTGGAGTGAGAGATGGAAAAGGGATAAAGATGGCAAAATTAATTTTAGCATCGTAGTTTTCTTTCACAAAATATACTTCAACCCTCTATAGGTGTGTACAAAATGTGAAGGGTCTAGTTTTCGCAGGAGCTGAGTAATATGTGACAAAAACTTTTACTGGAGAGAAAAAAAAATGACAAATGAAGGGAATAATAGGCATGCAGATGTTCATTTCTGCGCAATACAGCAAATCATACTCAATGTTTGTACGAAATTTAAAAATTCCAGTTGAAGTAGTTCCTGTGAAATTCTTGACACAAATTTCTCTATACATTACATTGGAGTGAGAGATAAACAAAAGAAATGACATGCAAATAGAAGATAAAATAAATTTCAGCTTGGTGTTTTTGCTTTTACACAATATACTTTTGTAGGTGAATTTGAAGACCTTGGTTCTCATAGGAGCTGAGCAATTGTTGATGAAATCATTTATTGGAGAGAAAGAAAAACTGGACAAATAAAACGAATGATAAGCATGAGGATTCTGATTCTCCCTTACACAATACAACATGTCATACTCAATGTTTGTACCAGATTTTAAAATTGTACGCAGAATAGTTCCTTAAAAGTCTATGAAACAAATTTCCCTCTGCATTACACGAGAGTAAAAGACGTAAAAAAGGAAAAAAAAAAAAAAAAAACGGCAAAAAAGCAAAATAAATTTAAGCATGGTGGATTAATTCTTTTACACAATATTTTTCAACCCTCTATAGGTGTATACAATATGTGAAGACTTTGGCTCTTAAAGGAGCTGAGCAATTTGTGACGAAACTTTTTATTGGAGAGAAAGAAAAAATGACAAATAAAACGAATGATAAGCATGAGGATTCTGACTCTCTCTTATAAACTACAACACGTCATACTCAATATCTGTCCCAGATTTCAAAATCGTAGGCAGAGTAAACCCTCAGAAATCTTTGAGACAAATTTCCCTCTGCATTACACTGGAGTGAGAGATAGAAAAAAGAAAAAAAGCAAAACATGCAAACTAAATTTTAGCGTGGTGGTTTTCTTTCACACAATAAAGGTGCATACAAAATTTGAAGACTCTGGCTCTCAATAGACTCATGGGAGCTAAGAAGTCTGTGACGAAAAATTTTATTGGAGAGAAACAAAAAAATAAACAAAAGAAAAGGGCCATGATGGCCCTATATCGCTCACCTGAAAAATCTTATGCATAGCATTGCTAACAGAGATGCGGTTCTAAAGGTCATGGTGTTCTAGTCCTAGGCCTAATCATTGCCAATGGCCTATTTGCTCTATGTTAAACAAGTGACCCGACCCCGCAACCTCTGGGCGGGGCCTCTTTTCACCCAAGGACCATTATATGAACAATCTTGTTAGAGTACCTCTAGGCAATGCTACATACCAAATATCAAAGGCTTAGGCTTTGCACTTTCAAACATGGAGATATTTTAAGATTTTCCTATATAAGTCTATGTAAAACAAGTCGGCCTCGGGGCAGGGCCATTTTTAGCCCCAGGGCTATAATTTGAACAATAGTGGCAGAGGTCTACTAGGTAAAGCTATGTACCAAATATCAAAGGCTAATCTTATCTGATTTCAGATAAGAAGATTTTTGAAGGTTTTCTCTATATAAGTCTATGTGAAACATGTCGGCCCCGGGGCGGGCCATTTTTGGCCCCAGGGCAATAGCTTGAAGAATCTTGGTAAAGGTCCACTAGGTGAAGCTATGTATCAAGTATCAAAGGCCTGGACCTTCTGCTTTCAGACAAGGAGATTGTTTTAGTTTTTTCCCTATATGAGTCTATGTAAAACAAGTCTTATAAAAGATAAACTTATTGATTTAATTAACCGAACGTTTATTCGGAAGAATACCCAATATTTGGCTTGCAACTAAAATGTGCTTTTTTACTTCTGATGCATACAATAATTACAATTTATGGTCTTGTCAAAAGTCTGTGATGCCCTTGTTTATCTTTCGGATAATATTGTTATTAGATTTGGAACTGAACTTTATAGGCAAACTATTGGTATTCCGATGGGAACTAATTGTGCTCCTCTTATTGCAGATTCGTTCTATTTTGTTATGAAAGAGATTTCATGAAGTCTCTCTCAAGGAAAAATCAGGCTGACATTATTGAGGCTTTCAATTCAACTTCAAGATACACTGATGATTTATTAAATATTGACAATATTTACTTTGACCAAATGGTGGACCGCATATACCCTACAGAACTCCAATAAAATAGAGCCAATTCTTCCGATACTGAGGCACTTGTTTTTGGATTTGTATCTATGTAAATCTAACGGTACAGTATCCACCAAGATTTATGATAAACGGGACGATTTTGATTTAGGTACAGTCAATTTCCCTTTTCAGGATGGCGATGTCCCCGGCGTACTTCATATGGGGTATACATATCTCAACTTATTAGATTCGCCAGAGCTTCTTCAAATCTTAGTGACATTAACTGCCGTAATAAAGCCCTTACTACCAAACTTCTTATCGTTATTTTAAACTTCGCAAGGCGTTTTCTAAATTTTGTCGCAGACAAGGTGCCTTGGTAGAAAATATAGCGTCAGTCTGAAAATACTTCTGCAACAAGGTATATCGTAACCAGAATTTTACGGTAACTTAGTGTACAGATTTAGAAAAATTGTGGGAAAATCTAACTTTTCGGAGCATTTCAGAAAACTTATTAACCGTTATAAAAGAATTGGCTATAGCCTGGATATTTCGCGGCAGACTGCATGCCTAGTTGTCAATCCAGTCATTGTTGATGGCTATGCTTCACTCTTTAATTGCACGACGGCGGTTCGGACCTCAGACTCAATGACGGCCTCTTCGTAAAACTTTAACCAGTGGGTTGGGGTTTGACGCTATGTCTTTGGCTTGGCCCGCCGTGGTTCAACTATTGGTTTTTATTTACTCTAGCATACAGTAGAATTAACCCATCAGTACTCGTCTTTGTTTATTATTGTGATGAATCTGATTTTTATGTTTTCGCGTTGATGCATTGACTGATTTGGGAGCCTTTATGCGAACCGAATTTTTTTTTGTATTTCTGTATTAAGAGTAGCATCGGGACCCAGGGTGAAGTTGGCTTGTTGTAAACCCCCCGGTGGTTTATTCTACTGACCATTCTAAGGCGGTGATCCCGGTGTTAGTCTTACTCTTTGTTGCTTTGTGGTTTATTCTACGAGGCGATTTGTTTTATGTCTTACCTTGTGCTATTTTGTTCTTGTGTTTTTCAGTCCTTTTAGCATTGCGATTACCTCGCTTGGGGAAGAGAGCTAATCTTAGTGCTTTTCGTACATTTGTTCGATTTGCGCTTGTTTGGTTTTGTCTGTTTCGTCTTCCTCTTGGTGTCTGGGAAGGGGTGCGGTTTGCGGTTTGTGATTGTGGCACTCCCTAGACTTTTCTCTTACCTCTTTTTTCCTTTTACACAATATACTTTAACCGTCTTGATGTGTGTACAAAATGTGAAGACTTTGGCTCGCATAGGAGCTGAGAAGTCTGTGATGAAACGTTTTTTCTAGAGAGAAAGAAAACAAGAGGGTCAAGATGGCCCTGCATCGCTCACCTGATTACCAGACAAGTTTCGAGTCAACTGATCTTCCGGTTCAAGAAAGGAAGTTCAATATAGATTTCCAAGATGGCGACTATGGCGGTCATCTTTGATTTTCAATCAGAACGATTTTAACTACTTTTGATCTACAAGTCACCCCGATGATTCCAATGAAGCTTCAAGTCAACTGGGCTTTTAGTTCAGGAGAAAAAAGTTCGAAATAGATTTTCAACATGGCTGCTAAGGCGACCATCTTGGATTCCGATCAGAATGATTGTAACTATTTTGACCTACAAGTCACCCGATACTTCCTTTCAAGTTTCAAGTCTTGGCCTTTCCGTTCAGGAGAAAATTAAAATGGATGTTCAAGATGGCGTCTGTGGCGGCCATATTGGATTTTTGATCAGAACATTCTTGCTTTGATCTACAAGTCATCCAGACACTTTCTACTAAGTTTTGATTGGCATTTAGTTCAGTAGAAGAAGTTCGAATCTGATTCTGAAGATGACAGCCATGAATTTCCAATCAGAAAGATTTTAACTATTTAGATCTGCATGTCGCCTTGATACTTTCTACCAAGTTTCAAGTCAATTGGCCTCTCAGTTCAAGAGAAGTTCATAGATTTTCAAGATGAGTGCTATGGCGGCCATCTTGGAATTCCGATCAAAAGGAGTTTAGCTAATTTTGATCGACTAATTGCCCCGATACTTCCTACTTAGTTTTGAGTCAATTGGCCTTTCGGTTCAGGAGAAGAGGCGCAAAATAAATTATCAAAATGTCCACCCTAGCGGCCATCTAGGACTTCCGATCAGAACTCTTTTAACCGTTTTTTTCTTCTGCCCGTAACCTTGATACTTCCTACCAAGTTTCGAGTCAAGTGGCCTTTTGGTTCAGAAGAAGAGGTTCAAAACAAATTTTCTTTTCCGGTTGGAACGAGTTTAGCTATTTTTTTTTTTTATTTTTGAGTCAGTTTGCCCTTCGGCTCAGAAGACGACGGGCAAAATAGATTTTTAAAGATTGTGGCAGCCATCTTGGATTTCCGATCGGAAAGATTTTAGCTATTTTTGATTTACAAATTGCCCCGGTACTTCCTACCAAGTTTCGAATAAAGTGGCCTTTCGGTTCAAGAGAAGAAACATCATTACGGTCATCTGAGATTTCCGATCGGAACAATTTTAGCTTTGATCTACAAGTTGCCCCAATATTTCCTACTAAGTTTCGAGTCAGTTGGTCTTTCGGTTCAGGACATGAAGGGCAAATTAGATTTTCAACATGGCCGTCATAGCAACCATCTTGGATTTGCGATCAGAACGGTTTTAGCTAATTTTGACATTACAAAAACACGCCTATTCAAATATATAGAAAATTTTATCTCCAAAAACTGAAAATTTTCAGATGAAAAACTCAGATATTTTTCATTTTTCTGCACAAAACATAGATTGTTGATACTCGTTAGAACCGCCTCTCCGAGGCGGTTCTAACGAGTACCCACAATCTATGTTTTGAGCAAAAATAAGAAAAATAATGTATACCTCTGTTTTACTATATAAAAGTGGGGTTTAAGGGTCAAAATTACATAGGTATGTTTTCGAGATAAGCTTAAATTTGCCCCGATACTTTCTACTAAGTCTAACTGGCCTTTTGGTTCAGGAGAAGAAGCGCAAAACAGTTTATCTTGGATATTTAATCGGAACAATTTTAGCTATTTTCGATTTGCAAGCTGCCCCGATTATTCCTATTAAGTTTTAAATCAATTGGCCTTTCGGTTCAGAAGAAGAAGCGCCAAAAAGATTTTTAAGTTGGCGGCCATGGAGGCCATTTTTGATTTCCGATCGGAAGGATTCTAGCTATTGTTGATTTACAAGACACCCCGCTGATTTCTACTAAGTTCCGAGTCAATTAGCCTAAGGGTGTAGAAGAAATAGGCTTTTAAAGTACATTGCTGACGATGCACAACGTACGACGCTCGGCGCACGGCGCACGACAGACGACGGACATTGACTGATCACAACAGCTTGAGTACTTTATACTCAGGCGAGCTAAAAAATACCAATAAAGGGAATGATATGCTGATTCTCTCTTACACAACAAGTCATACTAAATGTTTGAACCTAATTTCAAAATCCTAGGAAGAGTAGTTCCTGAGATATCTTTGAGGAAAAAAAGTTAACAGACAGACAGACAAACACACAAACAGACAAACTGTGTTACGGAAAAAAAAGCTATATGCTTCGCTATATACTTCGTATGCCGGGGGTATAATTATCCATAGCCCTTTTAAGTAGTGAGCGAAAAGTAATAAATGTGGATAAAATATATAAAGTAATAAATCTGGAATGCCTAGGAACTAAAAGTCAAAAAGTAAAAAAAAAAATGCCTTTCGAAACAAAGAACACACAAAATCACGAAAAATCGGAGGCTCGGTTTGATTGTTTGATTGAGTCTCTTCGTATGCAACACTGTAGTTTGCGAGGCGTCCATTATCACCAAACACGGATCTAAATTATTACTTCAGTTACTAGGCTATAATTAGATGTTATTACAGAATTTCTGTAAATTGAGGTATTCAGACCAGTAACAACACCATCACAAAACATCAGTTAGAGAAAACATTAACACTACAATGAGAAAAGAAGCTCTACGTTTAGACCACAATTCACATAATAAAAAAAATAAAAGATTGCCTATGCATATACTGAAAAAAAAAATCTTTTTGAAGCAAAGAGAAAATGAATTAAACGAAAGTAGATAATCGGGCTCAGGCAACTTAGACGACATTTCAGATATTTTTATTTTTGTGACTGTATGCATAACGCTCAAGGATCATTCCTTTAAGAATATATTTTTATTAAATACGATTATGAGTAGTAATGTAATATGCAACATTGCTTCTCGGCCATAGTTGAACGATATTGTATTTTTTAGTAAAATAAAGCCATAAAGGATTGCCTTTGGAAACAAAGAGTAAATCCTAATCAGCTCAGTTATCCCACAGGAAAAGACAATATAAACGACAAAAAAGTGAAATATGGAAGTACGTTTACGACCACCACACAGTACTCAATATTCCGAAGTAGAGATCCACTGGAGCTATAAAACAATTCAAACTCAGAAAATGGCAGACAGTCTAATTGAGTCTGTTCACAAGGAAAAATCAAAATGCAACATGCCTAAAGCCCCCGCGCCCCTAGCAAAAGTCTATTTTCAAGTATAATGCATGAGCACAATAGCACCAAAGGAGCATTTTTTATGCCAGCATTATATCGGAGTACGGACATGTTACAGCCTCGGCACAAGCACTAAACGAAAGCTGCAGATATTAGAAAATATTCGGTAGTAGGAATCCTTTGGGAATATATAATAAAGAAAACAAATGTTGAGTCTGTTCATGAGAAAGGATGAAAAACGCAACCTTCCACAAGCCCCTAAACAGATTTTAGCGAACTTCTATTTTCACCTTACCAATGAATAAGTTTGAAATTTAATACTGAATAGTTTTGCTGAAAAATATACCATATTTACAATTTAATTTTGCGGTTGCATAATCTTTAAAGTATACTCAATTTGTATGCGACATTTACTAAAATCAATATGGTTTAGGATATTTATATTTAGGTCCTTTGCAGATAATAGATTGAATATTCTAATCGAATTTCTGTTCAAATTGCCGGTAATAACATGACCAGCTGCTATGTACCTTAATTTAGCAAAATAACAAAACCATACTTGTATAATTATCATCATTCTCTAATATATAAATAAATATAATGTGTCAATTTAATAGTGTTGCAGGAACAGTTATTTCTGTTTTTCATCGGTAGCACATCTTCACAATTACTCAAGAACCAATAAATCGCAGACATCGAAGAGGTGCTCCCTTAAACGAAGACCCTCGATTGCATTAAAATAAACCAAAGGCAGTTGAGCCAAAACACTAAGATAAAAAATATGACTTCTTCAATGAGAGGAACACCTAGGAATAAATAGATTTTTAAAGCAATTACCCTTAAGAGCAATACACACACATAAATGAAACTAGGTGAGTTTCTGAAGCTTTCCAGGCTAGCTTGGTTTGGCCAACGAGTCTAATAAGTGATCCTTGTAGATATTTAGAAAATCCCGGAATGGACTTAATGATCACAACTGACCAGAAAAAGATAAACTATGCTAAAATAAAATGTAGGTAGACATTTGACGGCCAACAAACAACATAATCACAAGCTGTAGTGAGGATAAATGAATTCTAAAAGGAATAATATTTAATAGAAACTGACACCCACATACATGCATCCGCTCACACACTCTCCAATCCCCACACAAATACACAGTAATGAAAATCGATGTAGTGAAACATTGCAACGAAGATTGTGACTTTATTATTACTTATCTTATACATTATGACGTGAAGAATATAACAATAAAAGTATTGTAATTATAGTGTGGCATTCGTTTATGTGGTCACTGAAAACCAAATTCAAGAATTAGGCATACATATTATGTTCTTATTCCTATTAAAATTAGAATAAACATATACAACCTTTCAGGGTGGTGGCTTCCACAATTTTCTTCTTTGTCTTCTGCAACTGTTTTATCGTTATGGCAATTCTGTGATATGAAATGAAAAAAAACAACAACAACTTATTAAGGGATTGGATACACTTGCAAGAGTTTCTGTCAGTTGTTTTTATTACTGAGACAACTTTTGTTACTTCCTATTTACTTTTCGGCACACCATGCCACGTGGAGCACATTATTTATTTTTTAAAGTAGAACCCGTTTTAGAAATAATTTTGATAGAGTTAGCACTCAGAATTTTGTCCATTTACAGCACATAATTTGCTTTAATCATGCTATATAAGCCGGGGCACGGCATAGACTACAAACTGGCAGGTACTCCCAGTAAAGCTCAGATCAGGCTGCACAATCGTGAAGACTGATCAGTTTTCGCTGTCTGCTCGTAGACACTTTAGATCCTTGGCAACCAACAGAGTGTCCTGCGAAGACTAATACAAGACTGCGCGGACAGGCTACCTATTTGATAGTTTATCTTTATAATGGTGTTATGTTGTGCTGGAAAAATGTTATATGAGTGAACGGAAAACTAATGATACCCATAACAATTTACCTTGTCACACCTTTCCCTATTCGTGCTACGGCAGCCATTGGATCCTTGAATAATGTTGGAAATATTTCTATGATACTCTTAGCCGACTGAAACAGGTCCTTTGCGGCATTAGGTATGGTTGTTTTAACTACTTGAACAATCATCTGAAATACAACATTAGCGAAATAATATGAAACCCAACTGTAATGAAGTGAGGTATTTTTAACAGCTCATTAAATTTACTATATTATAGTTAAATAGTACCTTATTGAATAACAGGTATAATGTAACAGTTCTAAAATATATACTCTATAGAGATCTTAAACCTAATAAGACGTAAAATGAACGTGTTGATAGATACATGTTTGATGTTTCATAAGAAGTGCAACAGAGACTTACACTTTGAATTCACACTATAACCGTGTTATAACTATCCATCACAACTCCATAATAAAGTGTACTGTTTCAGGCCTATAGCAAATAAGTATTATAAACGTCCTTACACTTATATGTAAAACTGATATCCTAAATTTTGATCATATCATATTCTGTATGTCTAACTTTATCCCCAACGGTTAACATCTGAACCATCTGCATATATGTGAAGATATCCAGGAACTGCTACAGTCACAAAACACAGATACTACGGAGGCAGGCAACAAAAGAAGGAGAGATGAGGAACGGTAGGATGATTAAAGAAACAAGAGCCCATGCGCCACGATTCGCTCGCAGCATATTTGCAAATGCCATGCAACAGTCTTCCAGTATTGCCACAGCAACTGGGATACACATTTGACCATACCATAAAACGGTCAAAGATCATCCTAATCTCGTCATTTTTACAAACTTGGTAGACCTTGAGTTCTCAATGCTGTATACCAAGATTCAGCCTCAAAGCTTTCTTAGTACTGAAGAAGACTTTTAAGTGTTGTTACCATATATGGGCATGCAGCCATCTTGTTCAATGATGTAGAACCATTTGAACAAAGCGTCAACAGCCCTTCTGAAGAAGGCCCCATGTGAAATCTGGTAAAAATTGGTCAAGTGGTTTTAAAGAAGAAGACATT
Organism: Anodontia alba; assembly: GCA_964016985.1. Lineage (NCBI taxonomy): Eukaryota > Metazoa > Mollusca > Bivalvia > Lucinida > Lucinidae > Anodontia > Anodontia alba. The sequence goes on along the minus strand of OZ024823.1, from coordinate 60,240,001 downwards.
TACAGATCTAAAGGTTTTCTACTTGTATATAGCACAGGGGCAAGGGCAGCTAATCCCCAGGGGCAAAAGTTTGATCCTAACTAAAACATTTTACAATTTTAATCATACATTGTAAGGTTCAGCCATTAGCTATTAAGTACATTTTGAGAAAATGACTTTTCAAGATTTCCCCATATAAATGTATAGGGACGCAAATTTGACTTGTCGTAAAAAGGTTAAAGGTCAACCTACGGTCATCGTTTGAACAAACATGGTAGACCTTGAGTCCTTGATGCTATATACTAAAATTCAGTCCCAAAGCTTTCTTGGGTCTGGAGAAGAACATTTTAAGTGTTTTTACCATATATGGGCATGGCGGCTATCTTGTTTGATGGTGTGAAACCATTTGAACAAATTGGCAATACTCTTTTGACAGAAGCCCCATGTGAAATATGGGGAAAATTGTTTAAGAGAAGAATTTAAAAGTAGTTGCGGTCATGGTACCTAAGTCATAATCCAAACTCATAAATCCGTAAACGATTGACGAATCAGAATGTTCAGACCAATAAACTTGGACCCCAAAATAACGTGTGTAATCAGGCGTCCGCAGGTAGTAAGCATTACTTGGTAAGTAAGCTTCGCCCACCATGCCCATAGACCTGAATGAAGAAAATATCGGTAGAAACGTATGTCCGGTATTTGGGAAGTCTACTTATGGCGCGTCATTGGCAAAAACATCAGAAACAATTCTTGAAACTGCCACATTGTAGGGACTGACCAGATCATGATGTCTCCCATAGAACTTCTTAAGTGTTGCTACCAGTTTGTTTTTTTTTTGATACCCCTGGTTCAACAACTTTGTAGTGAGCACTTTCCCACGCTCCATGAAGTCCTGATAACTTGAACAAGGCTCTGGCATAACGGATTAACTGTGAAACGTAAACGCCCTATGCTGGTGCAGAAGGGATATTACTGCTCAGGAATGCAAAGTTAACAATGGGAAAATTGAAGTCATCCCGCTTGTCGTAAAGTCTATTAGTAAGCTTTCCATTGTCAGTGTAGAGATAACAATCCGAGTATGAGGAGGAGGCTGCAGTCTCCGTTGTTTCATTTATTTCAAGTTCACGTGGATAGATGAATTTCAAATACTCTGCAAATTTTGTGTTTTTCAGAATTACACAATTTTGTACATGTATATAGCATAGGGGCAAGGGCAGAAAACCCCAAAATTTTGATTATAACCAAAATGTTTTACTACTTTAATTACTCATTGTAAGTTTCAGCCATTAGTCTTTAATACATTTTGAGAAAATGACTTTTCAACATTTTCCCCATACAAATGCATGAGGTACGCAAATTTGACCTTGCGTAGAAAAGTCAAAATGTCAATCTAGGGTCATCATTTGAATAAAATTAGTAGACTTTGAGTCCATGACGCTATATACCAAGATTCAGCCTTGAAGCTTACTTGGTTCTGAAGAAGAAGATTTTTAAGTGTTTTTACCATATATAAGCATGGCGGCCATCTTGTAAAAAATTTCCATCTCCCTTGAACAGAAGGCTCCTCGTGAAGTTTGAAGAAAATTGGCCCATGGGGTACAGAGGAGAAGTCGCTCAAAGGTGACGACGGACGGCAAATGATAACAATAGCTCATCCTGAGCCTTGCTCAGGTGAGCTAAAAACAAAGGCCACATATACACCAGAGACGCACAAACGAAGACAAACTGCAACAGAGGAACCACCGGTCATAATTTGGATATAAGCCATAACGGTGCAAAGAGTACCTTAGGGCGTGTGCGCCTGCGAGAAATAGCGATTATACCCAAGAAATGACACAGTTACAACCATTATCTCCTTTGCCAATACATGGCTAAAATCTACTAATTGTAACTATTCACCTTAAAAGGCGATATGTCGCATAAGCAAACATTTCAGTAACAGACTCATAAAATTCATACCATAAAATACGTTTCAACAACGAAAAGACAAAAATTGACAAAGGACCACAAATGTATGTAACTTAAGTTTGTTCCGCTTTTTTATCTTTTTTTATTTTTATTTTTTTTAATATATATATATATTTATTTTAATTTAGACATATTTAATACTAAGTATCTATTTCCATTATAAAGCAAGGTAATTTAACAAAACTGAACTGACAATTTCTCTTTGCAATACGACAAACAATGTTTAATCAATCTATCTTACCTAATCGAAGGTGTGTGTATAGTCGTGTACAACTTGAATCTTTTATTCGTTATACATTAAAAACTGATTCAACTGTTATATAACTAGCTTTGGTTAAATACCGTGGCCGAGAAGATATCCACATACTAGTGCCTAAATGTAAGCCTTGCAGTTAATTTCATGCCTACTGACAGCTTAAGTTAGCACGAACGTTCTTACATTATGTAGTATACAATACTTTGTATCTAAAAAAAATGCTTTAAGACTATAAACAATATCTCCGCTACAGAAAAAAAAATATTAACACAATGAAGTGACCATTCTAGTAAATATTTAAAATAATAAAAACACATAAGGCTTGTATACTTACCTTATAGAAATCCATTATGTTTGTTTTAATTGTGTTGAACAGATTGGATACATAATCAACAAGGTCTTGAACTGGTCGAATAAACTTTGGTAGCTGGTCCACCACTAATTCTCCCAGTTCTTTCACTATGTTTACAGCAACTTGTCTCATATTTAATAGCTGTTGATTAAAATGTTTAATATTAATGACAGCAATTCAGAAACAAGCTAACAAGCTGATATAAACTGAATGATAATGCTTTGGGTTTCAGTCGGCATAAAACGTGGAACGGTTCTTTGGTTGGCTGGATGGCTGAACCACAAAGCAGCGCTTATTTCAAAATGGTAATTTCATCGGCTGGAAAGCAAAACCGTATAATGAAACTCTAATTTTATTGGTTACAAAAACAACCATTCGTTTGGATAGCCAAAGGTTTTAAGAACGTCGTATAACGTAAAACGTTTTCGTAATGTTGTGTTTTACATGAGTTTGGCTTACGTTTCCGCGCGTAATGTCTCCGTAAGAAAGAAAACATCAATGTCGTCACTCTATCATATTTCATTTACTAACTGACATTTTCTCTTTGCTATGAGTTTTTTAACAAACTTAACAATCCGAAAAGATAATGATGGAAAAACTTATTAGTAAAGAAAGATCGATATACTTATTAAAATTGAAAGGGGGCACCACATGCTACACATTTGTATGTGTGCCCAGCAGAGACTAAGATCAGCCAGCGCCCCTGAGCAGGTTAATAAGTGTCTTTGCTGTACACCTGAAGACGTTTTGTATCATTAGTTATACACAGTGCCCTGCGACGACTGATCAGAAATGTATATCTGACCTTACTTGTATGCGTTGCTGTGGTCGGGATCATCGTGGTTCAACTTGTATGTTTTTGGCTCTGACTTGCACGCCTATCTTCATTTTATTGATCGTATTGATAAGTTTGAGTGTATTTTCTGTGTTGCTGTTTCTCTTTATTAGATAATTCCGGTTGTGAGAAAGTGTTTTCTGTGTCGTCATTTTGCACCAATAAGTCTTTATAATGTGAAAAGGAAGGTTTTATTCCGTAAATATTTGTAGGAAATATTTAAATAGTTATTCAGCCTATTTTTTTCCAGCAAGCCATCGTCAATAATGTTAAGTATAAAGGTTAGTAAGTAAAATATGCACGAGTAGAATAACAACATCAGCAAAAAGTAAGGAAATATGTCTAAGAGCTACGCCTACGGTTTGGTGATTCTGAAATGTTAAAAGACTAAGGGGATTATCTTATGAATGTTACATAGGTTTATCAGACACCTAATGATATAACAAGGTCTACCATTTTAATTTGCATTCCGTTTACCTAAGTAAATATTATTTACATGTATTAGTCAGCTAAGTGCAAGACCCAATCTCAAATGGCAGAGCAAACAGTGAAACGAAATGTAAGGCACAATAGTACGTGCAAAGGAAAATCTCGTTGGATCACAGTGGGCCTGACAACAGAAGCAATAGGCGCCAACCGTCTGTAAAAGATTGAAGAAGGAACTCATTTAGTCCGAGGCCCATGCAATTAAAGAGATAAGCAAAGTTATCAACCATAATTAGGTTACATGTAACAACCATGCATGCAGTCCGATGCATAACATCCATGTTGTACTCTGATTTTGCAACGAGTGATATTCCGAAAAATTAGTATTACCAAAAAGCTTTCTGAATTCATTAACTATCATCCCCCAAATTGGCGTTCCTGGAGCCTTGTTGTAATGGGATGTTCTAAATATTTTGGATAGAACAAAACTAGTTCTCAAGAAACTGCTATATGCTTTTTACCACGCCAGTGTGTTTGTTTTACAGTTACTAGAGATCAGTCATACCAACGCAGTCGGCTGGTTTCAAGACACGCGTCATGGGCGGACAATAACCTTTCTGTTCTGACATTTCGATTTTAGTAGGAATAAGTATACTTCTAAAGGATATAGATTGACAACTTAAAGTGTGAACGTATGTAAAACCTATGAACCTCAATCAGTCGTTAATAATCTTACAGTGCACTGAACAATGTAATTATACGACAGTCCCAATTGGAAGGTCTATGGTGTAGAATAAATGGACTTTGTTACTTTTCAACTTTGTAAGCCGTAATACTGAAACGATTATATTTTGAATATTTTGTTTAACCCTTAAACATTTCAGTGCTTAGATATATGTATAGCTTTTTTTTGACTTACATTGTTTGGAAGCTCTCGAAATGCATCTAGGAAATCGTCAACAATATCTTTTAAAGAGAAGTCACTGTCTATAATAGTAGTTATAATATCAATTCCGGATCGAATACCATCAACAATGTCCTCTATAGCATCTACCACAGATTTCAACAGTGCTGGATTGAGTCGCGGATCCAATTCCTATATGTCACAAAAACGCAAAGCATTCAGTTAACGTTCAAAAACTAGGTACACAAATAAATCTGGATATATTCAAGCAAAATGAAATATTTCGGAGTAAGAGTCCTTTCAAAATATAGAACATATCGAAATCAGAAATAATAGAGTTGGTTTTATTGTGTCTATTCATGAGTTATAATGAAAAATGCAACATACCTCGTGTTCCCTTACAGCTTTCAGCGGAGTTCTGTTTTTACATATAATGAGCAAAATAATCCAAAAAGACAAGAATATTTTATAACATAAGCATTAAATTAAAGTATGACATTTACGGCCTTCACACAAACACTTAATGACAGCTGCTGCGACCACAAACTATTCCGAGATTTTTTTGGAAATACGGAACAAATCAGAATCATAAAATAGCCGACTCGGTTTTATTGAGTTTGTCCATGAGAATAACGAAAAAGGCAACAGCCCTCACTCTTCTCCAGCAGCTTTGAAAAAGACTTTTATTTTTACATATAATGTATAAGCCTTGTAGTCCAAAGGACCAAACAAAACTTTTAAATGGTACACAGGTCGCATTTAAATCTTTTGTAGGCCTTCACATGTTAAAAGAAAAATATAAAACTTTTTCCTTTAACTTTATCCTGGTTTATAGTGATAAATACAGTACTTAGATTCGTCGTCCATTTTATATGAACTTTATTAAACGAGTTTCGGCGAGTTTCATAAATTACATATGGAACGACCAAAAATGTAAGACTCCGGTTATCGTTTGACTTTTAACAGTATTTTATTGCCATAGAAACTGAACCGTTTTTCAAAAGAAAACGTAACAGCGTGACGATGTTACATGCAAGTAACCGAATGTTATATAACGTGTAGTCGTATAATTTTTGACATGACGCTTTTTATAAAAGCGATAGCATATAAAGAAAGTTTATTAACCATTGCTGAAAGTAGATTTTAAAGTCGTCAACGAGCATGTCGGCTACTCTCTAATTTGAGATCACAGACTTCTTTTCAATAACCGTTCAGAAGCTCGCTAGTGACTTATTTTATTGAACTCGGCCCTGATGTTGTTGCAATATGCTGTGTTAAAAGTACCTTATATTTAGATGCAAAGTAATACAGGTGAAACGTTGTGGGTTGACGCCTAAAGCAGGAGTTAAATATAAACTATTTGGTTGGAAATAAAAGATTTTACCTGGAAAAGGTTTAAACTGTAATCTGCACTTCCTTTAAAACAGATTCTTGCCATGAAAAAGTCTACGTTTATGCCAAAAAATCCAAGATGAAGCCTAGCATATACTTCGTCATGGACTTCCATTCTAAAAAATCCGCTTAATGGAGCTGAAACGAAAGTCAAATGATCCGAAACGTCAGAAATTATACCTTCGGACATCTGCGCTCAGCTCAGATTCAGGTGAGCCTGCGCGTTCACGCAGTTTGATTAGAATCTTCACTAGGCGCATTTTAGATAGCCAAAGATGCAAAGTATCTTTGTGCGGACAACGAAGGTTCTGGTCAGACTTCACATATCAGAAGGCATGTTTTCTCACGTTATGGCTCAACTGTCGAACTTACATAAATAATTCACAATATACAACAATACCTTCCGCAGAGGCCTTGAGAGGACTGTTCGTGTGCACAGCCTTATTAAGTCAAGTTCTGTTTGTCGGTATTCGATAGTAGCAATTGATTAGATGAGGTGGCAACAAAGACCCCAATCAGATTTCGAACAAGCTGATCCTGCCCTTCACAGCCTGCATATAGCATAATGGCAGTTTACTCTTTATGTGTATACATACAGAATGATGCAGACTGGGTACATCAAAATACTAATATATTAAAGAATCGATGTGGTATAAATAACGGCATATCGAGCCGTTGGTTTCATTTTGGAGAATAAATGTTGTATAATTACATTTAGTGTTCGCTGAAACGTAGACTTTTAACGTGTTTTATTTATTATCTTTTGGCTTATGGTTAATTGCGAAATAATTGTTTGATTAACATATAAATGCTGTCTTTATGAATGCACAAAGAACAAATGAAACACAAACTGCATGCCCTAAGTAACGGCTAAATCCGGTTGTACTGATGTCGTTAGTACATTTATGCATGGTTCAGAGACAGCATACATATTTCTTAACGTATTCAGTCTATTAAAGCATGTAGTAGCATCAATGTAACCGTTCTAATAGCTTAATTTATTATACATTGTTTTTTGCTTTCATACACTTTTGTAAAACAGTTATGAAGTTTTGTCTCCACTTATAATTCTTTAGAATATCTTCGGCTTGAAAACAAGTCAACAAAGCTTGTCGGTACCAAAATTTTAGAGCAATGAAGTTTATTAAATTCGAACGACCTGCAGGTAAAATTATGACGTTTTGGAACACTTAAAAGAGCTTCGCAAGCGGCGCATTATACGCCCGTAAGACAGTGAGGCCAACATTTTTAAAAGAATTGTAACCAATGTACACTATGTGTAAGGCTAAAGATGGACAGGCAGACAAACAGGAATAGTAACTGTAACTAATGATTGTATCTATATTAAAATAATGAACATATTAATTACTGTTAGTTTAAATAAAATAAAAGGCTTCTAGAATGAAGTAGCACAGCAGTTGAGAAATGCAGAAGTCAAACAAGGGAAATAATTCATAAACTAAGTATACTAGAGCTACCATTCTTGGTCCTAATGTATACACGCACCACCATTAAGTCGTTAAAATATTTAAAATGGTTGAGAAGTTAGAGAAGTAAAATAAAATTTAGTTATGGGCAAATGATTTAGAACATAAGAAAGCCAGAGTTGTGGTTCTTGCTCATTATATATTGCCCTAATTATATAAAATTTCATTAAATTATTTCAAAGGGTTATGGCGTTATGGATTGAATGAGAATAGCCTAAACAATTAATTTGCACATGGGTAGTTATAGAATGATAATTAACAGCTCCGACCACTGGTAACTAGAAAGCGGGTGCAATCATTCTTGTGCGCGACACGTTTTCTTGGCCTTATACATATTCCTATAAAATTGTATGAAGATATTTCCCATGGTTACTGAGTTACGGCGAATACAAGAATGTTTAGAAAAATAATCAAAGGGGCAAAACTTGAAAATTAAGAAGGGGAGCAATTATTCTTGTACATGATACGTCGTCCTGACCTACTACACATTTCTATTAAATTACATGGAGATATCCCCAACGGGTTACACAAGAATATTTAGAGAAAAAAATAATCAAAGAGGCAAAGCTTTGAAAGTAAAAAAGGGGAGCAATTATTCTTGTATACGACACGTACACGTTCCTATAAAATTACATGAAGATATTCCCAACGGTTACTGAGTTATGGCGCGTACAAAAATGTTTGAAAAAATCAAAGCGGCATAACTTAGAAAAGAAACTAAGACAGGGAAAGCAATCATTTTTGTATGCGACACGTCGTCTTGGCATTATTCATATTCCTATAAATTTGCATGAAGATATCCTGAACGGGAAATGAATATTTATGGCGCGTACAAGAATGTTTACGGACATACGGACGGACGGACGGCTGGACAAACAGCGCCATGCTATAATATGTCCACTTTAAAAAAATGGGCATATACACACTTTTATAAAGTTTCATCAATATTTTCCAATCGGTTATCAAGTTATGGTATGCACAAGATTTGTTTATACAAAATTAGCATGAAAACAATCAAAGTGACATTGCGCTGAAAGAAAGTAACCGAAAGCAACAGTTATTATACGTAACACGTTGTCCTGATCTAATACACATTCCTATAAAGTTGCAAGAAGATATCTCTAACGGTGACTAAGTTATGGCGCCTACAAGAATGTTTAAAGATTAATCAAAGGGGCATAACTTGGTAACTAAGAAAGGGGGAACAATCATGCTTGTATGCGATGCGCCGTCGTAACATAATCAAATTCTTATTAAGTTGCATGAAGATATCCCTAATGGTTACTGAGTTATGTCGCGTACAAGAATTCTGGAAAGCAAAAAATAATCAAAGGGGCATTGCTTGGAAACTAAGAAAGGAGGAAAAATCATTCTTGTGCGCGACACATCGTCCTGACCTGATACATATTCCTATAAAATTGCATGAAAATATTCTGAACTGTTACTGAATTATGCAGCGTATAAGAATGTTGGAAGAATTAATCAAAGGGGCATCTTTGAAAAAAAGAAAGTGGGAACAATTAATCTTGTGCGCGACACATCGTTGTGACCTAATACATATTCCTGTAGAGTTGCGTGAAGATATCCCTAGCGTTTACTGAGTTATGGCGCGTACAAGAATATTTGGAAAAATTAATCAAAGGGGCATAACTTGGAAACTAAGAAAAAAGTGAACAATCACTCTGGTGCGCGACACGTTGTCTTGACCTGACACATATTCCTATAAAATTGCATGAAGATATCCTGAACGGTTACTGAGTTATGGAGCGTACAAGAATGTTGACAGACGGACAGTGCCATGCCATAATAAGTCTGTTCTTTTTCAAAACGGGCGAATAAAAACAAAATACAAAATGGCACGTTATAACACGCATGCTTTTCGACAGAGTGCATTCATGCTAGGCAATTCAATCATAATCGAATTTTTTGCCTTATTCTTGAATAGAGTCTCAAACTAATCATGCTGTTTTACCCAAAGTATTCGGACACCTTTACTCCTTACATGTACCAGTCGTGTCCCGAAATTCGAACAAGTCTCTTTTTCTAACTGTTTATGTCTCTAAAAACTGTCAGATGAGAGGCAGATTCTCTATCCTCTGATCTGACGCCGTGTCCCGGGCAGTGTATACTCTGATCATACTCGGTGTTCTGTGGCGTCTGATCTATAAATCTGATGGTTGATAACCTATCATTTATAACTTCGGTAATATTCAATGGTCATTTTAGTTATTCCATGTACTGTTCTTTTACGGTGCCTCTTTGTGCGTTCCGTTGGCAACTGTTCTTTCACAATGCATCTATGTAATGTCCTTTGGCAACTGTTCTTTTACAATGCATGCTCTATGTGCGTTCTGTAGGTAACTGTTCTCTTACAGTGCTTATATATGCGTTCCGTTGGCAACTGATCTTTCTCAATGCCCTTATGTGCTGTCCTTTGGAAACTATTCTTTTACAATGCATGCTTTATGTGCCTTCCGAAGGCAATTGTTCTTATACAGTGTCTCTATATACGTTCCGTTGGCAACTGTTCTTTCATAATGCCTCTATGTGCGCTCCGTTGGCGGCAACTGTTCTTTCATAATGCCTCTTTGTGCTCTCTTTTGGCAACTGTTCTTTACAACGCATGCTTTATGTGCGTTCCGTTGACAACTGTTCTTGTACAGTGCCTCTATTTACGTTCCGTTGGCAACTGTTCTTTTACAATGTCTCTATATTCGTTCATTTGGCTACTATTTTGAACAGTGCATCTATGTGCGTTTCGTTGGCAACTATTTGTTTCAGTGCCTCACTATGCGTTCTGTTGGCAACTGTTTATTTACAGTGCCTCTATAAGCGTTTTGTTAGTAACTATTCAATTTACAAAACAAAAACTATTCGTTTTACAGTGCCTCTGTGCGCGTTCCGGAGGCAACTGCTCGTTTTACAGTGCCTCTATGTGCGTTCCGTTGGCAATTGTTCTTTTGCATTGTCCCTATGTGCGTTCCTTTGTCAACTGCTTTTTACGGTGCCTCTGTATGCGATCCGTTGGCAACTATCCTTTTCCGTGACTGTATGTGCGTTCCGTTAGCAAATTTTCTTTTACAGTGCATCTGTGTGCGTTTCGTGTTAGCAGCTATTCTTATACAATGTCTCTATGTGCTTTCCGCTGGCAATGTTCTTTAACAGCACCTCTGTGTGCGTTCCTTTAGGAACTGTTCTTCTTTTTGCTTACGCTGTGCCTGACAATCCTTACTTCTACATCTAATCATTACTTCTGCGAGTCTATGTTATACGTAACCCCTCCTCATAATCTCTCCCAACATGATATTTATTGGTAGGAGGAGTTTCATAAGTTAACTGTTTTACATTTTGTGTATCTCGCATACATTTTTACAACATAAATCTGTCTTGTGTTTATTGAGCAAACGGGCTACATATTTCTAGGTAAGAAGAGTAGCAAAATAAATATTTATCAACTCTAAACAAATAGATATGTTGTTGGTACTTAACAGAAGCATATCTCAATGTGCTTCTAATGAGTATCTACACATAATATTTTGTGTAGAAATAGGAAAAAAATCAATATTTTGGTCAAACAAGGCTTTGGAACTATTGCTAAGAATGATACATTTTATATAGGCATGTTAACGTAGTGCAGAAGAGTATTATTTGCAGCATTTTCTGATTAACCCTTTCACCCTCGGGTTTCTGACATGGACTCTTCTATCTCTAAATATGGAAACATCTGTTGTTGCAAATAGATGTTTGACTAATAAACAATAACAGAATGGCAAATATTGTAGATCCTCATGAGACACTCATTAAGAGCCGTCTCATCTGGATCTGCACTGTTTGCAAAGCTATGAGTAAGAGGAAACAAATCAATAGTTTTGAGTTCAGGATGTGCCACAATCAAACATCGTCGTCGCCCTCCAATCTCGACAGAAAAATCTAACAAATATTATCATCCTTTGTCAGAAACAAAGCTAAATGACTTACCAAAATATTAGCACCCTCTTCCTAAAGAGAGTTGATTACAAAGCTAGATGCGACTGACATAAAACCATAACAGCAATGTACTAGAACAGAATGGAACAATACTAATTATGCAGACAGAGGCAACAAAGGCCGAACAATATTAGAAACACGGTCTTAGAATAGTCAGCAGTTTATAACTGAATTGTCCATGTGTGCAGATAATTTCTAACTCTGTTCACTCAATGTTTTGAATGTGTTAAATAAATAATACTTACAAACTGTTAAAGACATCAAATTAACCATGATAACACCAAACGATGCTCCGATATCCTTAGATCCAATTACCTTCCGCCAGTCTACACTAGGAGCTTCAAGTTTAAACTTCAATTCTTGATCAAAAATGCTTCGACGATGTCTTGAGAGAGTTTCAGGTCCCGCCAAACCATTTTCAGAGAACAAGTGTCCACTAAATTAAAAGATGTTCTGCTATTATATCAGTGCTAAGAGAATAAATGGATGGAAAATTACACACAAGTTACCTAGTACAGAAAAATGGCCATGCGTCTTTCTTGCAAAGGTTGAATGTTAAGCGCATATGTTACTCAATCTTTTAAAAGTCTGTGATCTACGGGGGCAAGATACACATACGCCATTTTGTACAAGGAAAACAACTTTTGTGAGTTTCTTTAGTATTCATGCACACCGATACCTTCAAGTTTGATAAAAGTATCTGTGGAGGCAAGCCCCGTCAAAACAATTATGAAAGGTACAAACAACCATAATACTTTGTTTTTGTTTTGTTTTGTTTTTGTTTTTTTGTTTTTTTAAAGAAAAACAAAACATCAACAAAACAATAACAAGAAATAAACAAACGCGCCAATTATCGCCAGTAGAAGAAGTTAATTTGTATGCAGGAACACGTTTCCATCCAGCATATGTCGTGCATTTTTGCTTTAAATCTTTACACTAGAGCTTGTACGCTTATTCAAATGTTGCTGGACACTTAAAACCGCAATTTGAAAACTCTCAACTAATTCTTTCCATTTACATTACTTAAAAGTTCCAATACACACTATATTAGAATGTTTGTTTTTTGATGCGTTGGACACACACTCACACACATACACACACATACACACACACACGCAATTACTTAGTGGATGGAAGCTAGTGGAAAAAGAGGCACCCACACTTCGAGCAGCTGACACACACACACACATACACATATACACACACACGCAAATACTTAGTGGATGGAAGCTAGTGGAAAAAGAGGCACCCACACTTCGAGCAGCTGAGTTAATCATTCTTTACACGATTTTAACAAATTAACATTTGAATATTTCATTTTTGCTCCTAAAAGTTTCGTAACAAATCAGTAAAATACGGTACCGACATCCAATCATAATTTGATATTCCATAATAAGAAAACGTGGACCTTGAAGACATAAAGTGTCTTATCCGAAAGGTACAGGGCACAGTGTCAATTACAAACACACTGACAACAAACGAGTGTGGCAATAATCTCTGACAATTTTCCAGAGCGTGCTGGGATTGTTAGTCTACATATTATATACGTACCTGGTAAGCACATGGGAATCTGACGCCTGTGGATGAGACTGGTACTGCAACATTGCCTCATACCGTACCTCCTCATTGTCCTGATGTAACGCTAGATTTAGAAGAGTTTCAGCTGCCTAATCAACCAAATATACTGTCTGAGCTATAGAAGACTTTTGAGCCGGGACACAGCATTTCTAAAAGATTTCTTGTGCGCCCAGCAAAGGCTCAGATCAGCCTTTGTATTGGCTGTTTGCCTTAAGACATATTCGAGCTTTGGCTGCCTACTGAGTGCCCTGCAAAGATTCTGATCAGTCTACGGATGCGCAGGCAGATCTAAGTCTGTGCTGGGGGAACATGCAATCTTGTATGACATGATCTGCCCAGGCTCATTTAGCTTTAGGCACTGGATAAACTTAATAGCTTTTCCGCCATGAGTTAGCAGGTATATACCGATTGCGTCTACCTGTTTTTTGTTTTTGTTTTATAACAAAAGGGCCTGAAAATCTACCAAGTCCTCTTAATCAAGTACTTTGATGCCAGAAACACTAACCCACTAACTTTTACCAATAAATTCATTATCTCTAGCCAAAGTTAAAAAATCAAAATAAAAAATGTGAAAGTATACAACTCCGCCACTTTTGTGTGGCGGGCAGATAACTTTGTCAAATATTAACGAAAGTCGCCCATTAACAATCCCAAATAAGATCTCTACAATTTTAACGCACATATCAAATTTCGTGAAAAACCATTGATATTTAATATTTACTCAAGTTATCGTCCAGAAACAAAAAAAAAAAAAAAAAAAAAAAAAAAAAAAAAAGAAACGGACGGACGACAGACGAACAGACAGACAGCAGACATACGGACAGACGGACACATGAACGTGAAATCATAATACCTAACCACTATCGTGTGACGGGGTATAGAAAACCCCAGGAATAATGGTCCTACAACTCACCCGAGACGTTTTGTTCTGAGCAAGCTTATGGTAACATTTTTTTAAAGAATGAAACATATGGGTATGGTAGCCGGTACAGTTTGAAAAATCTTTGGTCTTTGTATCTTGCAGTAACTTGGTATGGAATTTAGCTTAAGTAATTTGGCGAAATAAAAACTTCACATAAAGTATGGCTTTGCTAAAGTGACATACCAAATACTTAAGGCCTATGCCTTCTAGTTTCACACATGAAATTTTTTTTTTAAGTTTTTCTTCATATTATGAGTCTTTGTAAAACAAGATGCCCCTTGGTATGGCAAATTTTGACCACAGGGCTACAATGTAAATAGTCTTGGTCAAGATCTAATAGATAAAACTAAGAATCAAATGTCAAAGGCCTAGGCCTTCTAGTTTCAGGCCCAGGCATTTTATTTTCACATTAGAAGTTGTTTTTTTTTAAGTTTTTTTTTTCCTATACGAGTCTATGTACAAGTAATTCAAGTGACCCCCGGGACAGAGCCATTTTAAGCTCAGGGCCATAATTTGAACAACCTTGGTAAAGGCTCTCCAGCTGAAGCTACATGCCAAATATCAAAGGTCTGGGCTTTCTAGTTTTTAGACAAGAAGGTTTTCCTTAACTGAGACTATGTAAAACAAGTGATCCTTGGAGTGGGACCAGTTTTACCCCAGGGCAGTAATTTGAATAATCTTGGTTGGTAGAGTTCCCCTAGATAAAGCTACATATCAAATATCAAAGGCCTAGTATCCAGTTTTGAAAAGAAGATTTTAAAAGTTTCTCCCTATATGTGTCTATGTAAAACAAGTACCCTGGCTATTTTTAACAGGGGCTATAATTTGAACAATTTTAGTAAAGGCCTATTGTATAAAGCTACATACCAAACATTAAAGGCCTGAGCCTTCAAGTTTCATACAAAAAGATTTTTCCCTATATGTGACTGTGTAAAGAAGTGGCTCCCTGGGCAGAGCCATTTTCAATCCCGAGATTTTACTTTGACAGAGCTTGGTAGAGGCCTATTAGATATAGCTATCTACCAAATATCAAAGGCCTAGACCTTGTACTTTCATTTTTGTTTAGAATTTTCCTATATGAGTCTATGCAAACAAGTGAGCCCCGGGGCGGACCATTTTTAACCCCAGGGCTATAATTTAAACAATCTGGGTAGAAGCACATAAGATAAAGTTACATACCAAATATAAAGGCCTAGGCCTTCTAGTTTTAGAGAAAAAAAATGTTTAAAATTTTTCGCATATCTGTCTATGTTCACAAGATAAAGCCACATTCAAATGTAAAAGGCCTGGGCCTTCTAGTTTTACACAAGATTTTTAAAGTTTTAGCCTATAGGAGTCTATGTAAAAATTACCTTTCCGTAGAAAAGGTCATGGTCAACCAAAAGTTATCATTTTTTTTTTAAATTTTATTGGTTCATGTCCCCAGAGCTGCATACGAAGCCCAAGGTCATTGACCTTTGGTTCTAGAAAAAAAGATTGTAAAAGTGTTTTAACATATACAGACATGGCGGCAATCTTGGTCATGTGAGTCAGATGTGTCCAACCAACTTTTGGTTCTAACAGCCCATGGATGCTCCATATTAAAATTTAGCTTTGATTGGCCCAGTGGTTACTAAGGAAAAAACGTTTGAAGAGTTAGACGCCGGACGACGGCCAGGCGGACGACGGAACCTGCTTATACTATAAGCTCAGATATGAGCTAAAGGCTCAGTGTAGCTGATAATATCACATAGCTAATAATATCACATCGATTAACGTGTATTTAACTTATTGAATGAGTATTTTACCACAAGAAAATAATTACTTTAGTTTCCTTGGGATCATTGAGACCATTCTGGTAACCGATGCTAGGAGGGAGAGGGGCGTATGCAGCCCTGCCAAGTGTAATGTTGTCATATGGAGAGTCTCAATGAATAAAAATCTAAAAGGTTGCCTTTAGAAACAAAGAACACATAACAGATAGAAAATGAGAGTCTCGGTTTTATTGAAATTCTTCATTAGCAGTAAGGAAGTTTGCAACACTGATTACGCTCTCTAGCGTTACATGAACAGAAAACCCATTTTCGAAGATACTACTATTGGTACAATGATCCCAAATGAAATAAAGATATAATCTGCACTATGTTGCAGCCGAGACTCCGATTTTTTTTCTCGTTTATATGTTCTTTGCTTCCAAGGCATTATTTGTTTTCTAATTTTATCATTTTTTACATGTACAACGTGTATATTTTACAATAAATTGAAATCAACCCTCGTATAGCGACACTCGATAATAACTAGGTATTATGGTAATTTGAGTGGCATGAAACCTTCACTCGAGAAGTGACAATCAGAAATTATGAGAGACTATTGTATTACATACTTCAAGATGCATATGTTTTAGATACTTATTAGAATTGTCATACTGAGACAATTTTAACAAATATCCTAAATATAAGTTCTATGGGAAAATAAGAATATACCAAGCCCTTTCTTATGTATCATTTATCTGCATTTAAGATTTCTTTACAACAGATAATTCATTTCAATGACAATATTTTTGGGACTAAATTATATCGTTGTAACGAACGTCCACTGTAAATCCAAACGATACAGTAGTCGAGGAGATTCATGTGCAGGAGCACGGGATCAAATCCCTAATTAACTCATATGAACTATTTTGAAAATGCTGCTAACAGCTGTTTTCCTTGAGGCTCAGCATGACTCATGTAGAAGAGGGTAATTAACAGGAAAACATTTAGAAAACACGCCTATTCAAATGTATAGAAAATTTCACCTCCAGAAACTGAAAATTTTCAGACAAAAAACAGATATTTTCTTATTTTTTCTGCTCAAAACATATCTCGTTAGAACCGCCTCGCCGAGGCGGTTCTAACGAGTATGTTTTCGTGATGAGTAAAAATTCTATTTGATCCTCACGCTATTATGGCCCGTTACACAATCTGGCAGATTTTACTTCTGACCGTTCTGAGGCGGTGGTCCTAATATTCATTTTTTTGTGGGGCCTTTCCTGAATCGGAGTGAGGGGTTTGGGGGCTATTTTTCATGTTTTGTCTTGTTTGTTGTCATGTTTGTTGTGTTTATACATAATGTATTTGAAATGTAAAGAATAAATTTGGGAAATGGATACTATAAACCAAAGGCTTTCGTTCAGATCCTCAGTTCATATATATATGCGTTACGTATGCACACTGATTTTTTTAATAAAAACATGTTTAGACATAGTGCATATTAAACACATGAGAATTCTCGATTTTCTTCTTACCCTGGGTAGGGAGGATAAGAATTTCTATCCCAAAGTTAAATCCAGAATTTCCTTATCTGGTGTGCGAAAAAAAATGTGTGATTGAGGCATTTCCTGAACTTCATGATTATTGTCTTGCTACATTAATGTACTTACATGCGAATGATGGTACTTTCTCAGTGCATGAATTCCAGCTCTTTTAATCCACGGTGAATTAGTAGCATTCAAATGGGACAAAATATACTCATATGAGTTTTCATTACATCCGTTGCCAAGTGCCTCAAGCAGAACCACATGATGAATATCATACTGGCTTTGTTCTTTCTCGCTCATTAAAGCTCTCCGTTCACGATATTTCCAAGGATCTATAATAATAATAATAATAATAATAATAATAATAATAATAATTCTTATGATGTAGCTTGAGGACTTTGTAATTCGATAAAAGCTAAGGAAAAATTATGATAACGGGATAATTGCTTACAAAGTTTATCACTTAAAATTTAATTTCGATTATTAAATTTTATTTCGATCACTACGTTTAAACTCCGTCATTCTGACTTAATTTCTAAATCTAACGTTAGTTTAAAAACTTTTCTGCAAAGGCACATATCAGACTCTACGGATCTGGATACTGCTCGCATGTGCTCGAAAAGCTTCCTGTCTCATGGCGTGGCTTGTACGTATGCAATTTTATTTTAGATCACGGTAAACCTAAAGTTCTGCAGAAACCAACTGCTTAAAATTGAACTTTGTATTTAGCATAAAACGAATTCGTTAATAGTTTAACAGAACTAGATACACGCGGTAAATTTTCCACCGTGTTATGGCAAGGGAGCCTATTTTGTGACTTCATGTGTGCTTTCCTTATAAAAAGGGTCTACATTAAAACGAAAGAATTTGCTCTCCTTGGGAGCACATTCTTTTCTTCTGAAACAAACCCCTGTTTAGAATGGAGCTAAGACAATTGTGAACTGGTTGCCTCCCTTGAACGTGTATCAATTCCCCTTAATTCATAGATTACTCTAACTATTGACTGCGATTAACTTTATCATACATTTACTAGAAAATATGTTCAGTATCCATATGTGATACTGACATGGCTTTCAAGCACATATCACTCTTGTGGAGCGCAAAAGGTGTGATAATGGATCACGTGGGAGATACGGCTTTTTTGCCCGGGCAAAAAAACTCATATCACCAGCTCATGTAGGTGATACGGCTTTTTAGCTCGGGCAAAAAACCCATATCACCACATTCGGAACACTCGGCGGTCTTGCCTTTGACTCCGCATACGATATCAAATAGGCAAACTTGTCAGAAAGAAAACTGTATGATAAATAGATTATGATGTGGCAATTTTCATATCATACCCCATATCAACTCTCGACCCATATATTAACCCGAGGGCTTCTGGCCCTCGGCCCTCGGGCTGATATGGATGTCTCGTGTTGATATGGGGTATGATGTAAAAAACTGCGATATAATAATCCCTATATAATTACCTTTCGATAACCTTTGATAATAACTCTTTGATATACTGTGATAATTATCTTTTGATAAAACTTGATAATTACCTTTCCAAAAACCCTGAAATTACCTTTCCATCAACTTTGATAATTAACTTCCGTTATTACTCACTCTACCTACCATGAATGTTTAGCATATCATGCAGCTTTGATACTAGCTTGTCAGCCCTAGAGTTCTCTCCTGCTTCCGCCAATTTTCTTGTTACAGTTCCAATGGTTAAAACTGTTCGGTGATAGGTGTCAAGATGCATCTCCTTGTGGTTGTATCTATAGTGATCAAGTGTCTCCTCGAGAAATGCTACAATGTTCTGAAATAGAAAAAAGACGGATAAAATAAACTGAAATTGAAAAAAAAATCATTAATATCTTTCTGTGTTTGGAAGATGTAAACGCTTTGCACTTTGGATAAAATTTTCAGCAAACGATAGAGTGAAATATTTTTTGGTTTTCTATTTTTTCTAAAAACAGGATTTTACATTTCATACAAAGTGTCTCCATACGCGACAATTTGTATTTAATGTCAAATCCTCTTTTCTGTGAAAATAAAAAAAATCAAAGTGTCGTCTGCTGAAAATTTTACCCAAGTGCTAAGCGTAAATTAAGTTAGAAAGTAGAATTACTGTTATCAAAAGAACAGAAATGATAATTTGAAAGAATCTGAGCGGTATTTAAACAGCAGTTAAAAAGTGGGCTAAACATATTAAAAAGGAATAATAATTTTTCTGTATCAAAATATAAGTGAAGATCCCAGGAAATGCCACAACCACGAAGCGCAGCCTTCCCGAGGCACCAAAAGAAGGAGAGATGAGGAATAATAATAACAAAATAAACACCAGCTTTCCTTTTGTTTCCTTTTGTATTTTTGTGTGTCATGCGTTTTTTTTTTGTTCTGCTTCTAACACTGTGAACATCATTAATTGCGACCCATATTTGCTTCCTGTATCGTTCTGTGTTTTTTGTCGACAAGGTTTGAATTCAGGATAGAGAGTTGGTACCAGTAAAATCAATTTACCCTCTCCTCCCTATCCCACAGGTTTTACAATTAGTCGTCGTTCTAAGACATTGCTGGTAGTGCTCTTTGTCCTTTGCAGGCCTTGTGTTTGCTAGCTGCAGGGCTGTTTTCCTTCTTGCGTCCTTTTTATTGTCTTCTTGTTGTATTTGTTGCGTCCTGATATTTAACGATCAATCTCAATAGAAGAATGTTGCGGGGATCGAACCTGCGACCCTCTGATCACCAGTCGGAGGTGCATCCGACTAAGCTACCAAGGTCGGCATCG
This sequence comes from Anodontia alba, assembly GCA_964016985.1. Taxonomy (NCBI): domain Eukaryota; kingdom Metazoa; phylum Mollusca; class Bivalvia; order Lucinida; family Lucinidae; genus Anodontia; species Anodontia alba. The sequence goes on along the minus strand of OZ024823.1, from coordinate 60,219,865 downwards.
CTGGGGAAGAGGGGAGAGATTGCTTCTTTGCTTATTTTGTTTTTGTTTTTAACGAGTGTGTTGACCGTCGTTGATTATATTCACTTACTCTTGGTGTCATTGGTAGGCTGTACTTTGTGACTGTGGGCTATCCTAGACATCATCTTTAATGGCTTTGGATGATTTTGTTATCCTTTTAGAGAAAACTCCCTATCGGAAGGGATTTGATATGCAGAAAAGTAAACAGTAAGTCACAAAAACTGTCTTGCTTGTAAAAATAGCGGAAATGTTATTGTATAATTTCTATGTTTTAAAACTTAAATCAAATAAATATAATATTGTAAGAGAATTACCTCACTTGGAATGTCTTGCATTGTTGCTATATGCACAAGAACTCTTTGAATCATATCATTATTTGGTGGATCTTGACGCAAAATATATTTCAACAACAAATCTTGTGACGTCTTTGTTCCCATTGCACCCAACGCATCTATGATGGAATTTCGATCAGCTATATTACGTTGCAGACTGAAAAAGTCAAATGAGCCGCAACGTCAAGAAACGTACGTTCGTACATGTGCGCCCAGCGAAGATTCAGATCATCCTGCGAATTCACACAATCTGATCAGAATTTTCACTTCTTCACTGGGCGCAATTTAGATAGCCACGGATATAAACTGTCTTCATGCGGACAATGAAGACGGATCAGATCTAAGTCTTTGTTGGGCGTACATGTCAAAAGGTACGTTTTCTCACGTTGCACCTCAGATAGTTCATGAACATTTTAATTCATGCAAACATTTGCATGTGTCCATTATTGTTGAAATCATTAGCTGCTCACAACTTGACACTGTCCCTATTACCACACACACACACACACACACACACACACACACACACACACACACACACACACACACAGAGAACTGGCTGTAAATATTTATTGAGAGAAAACAGTGCATTTTTGTTTTCTTTTATAGATCCTAGAGATATTTACGATCCGTTACTTTAGCATAATACAAAACCACATATTTTGTTTTCCAACTGGTCGGTCGTTGACCTTTTCCCCTTTTAAAAGATACCTTGTCTTGAAATGGGTCTGACGGCTGAAACGTAGAACTAGATTAGTTGTGTTGTGAAATGATTTTGTTACACTTAGAAACATAAACTCTGACGCTTGATTGTTATCCTAGTCTATAAAAAACCATCATTTAACAATGGTGGATATACAACACAGCCATAACCTATCATTGGCATTGCGTGCATTAACATGAGGAAGTAAATTGCTCGTAAATGCTCGCTATATAAAACATTATGCTATTACCAAAGTATGAATATATAAATATCTTATCATGGTAATTATATTATATTTTATTATATTATATTATATTATATTATATTATATTATATTATATTATATTATATTATAAGTATTACTCGTGTACATATTCGTATTAAAATGGTCATTTAAAATGACCTTATCAACATTCTTCTGTTTTTGAAATTCGAGTATGCTAACGTTGGCCCGTTGCAAGATTATGGTTAGACTTATAAAGTCTGGAAGAGATGTAAAATTTTATTCATAATGGTATCTTTTAACACATAATATGAATCAATGTATCATCCGTCCTCAGACTTTGTGACATTGAACAGAAATCATATAGTTTATATATGCGCTGAACATATGCATATGCATTGTATTCCGACTGGTATATATTTTAGCAATATGTAGGCTAAATCATCAGAAAAGAATTAGTGACATTTTTCTAAATTTTCACAGAAAATAAGAATAAATATTTCTTTTGAATGTAAAATATCTTCTTACTTCTTATGAACATGGTGTCTGTTTTTATTTATAGTACGGAATATCTTCAATGTGCTTGCGCACAGCTAGTTCTGTCTCATTTTACTAAGCACAGCCATACGATGATTTTTTCATTTTATCAGAATTTGAGCACCCCTCAGTTCACCACTTTGTGTTTCATCTGAGTATTAAAAAGGAGTTATATCCCTTTCTCCAATATTCAAACTAAAACTACGTGTCAAGTCATTTCGTCTAACATTCAGCTAATAATATCTATGGTATAAAAAAGAATGTTTACCGTTACGCCACGTGAACCAATCCATCTTTACCGGAGAAAATTATATCAGCTTCATGATACGATTCTAACTTTTGAATTGAATCCGAAAGTCGCTAACAGAGGCAGTAAGGGCGTATGCTTTGCTTATTGTTTAAAGCTGATGACTGACAAAACGGCCAAATTAAATGCCAGTAATTACCAAAAGATAAAAATACTCTACGAAAGGCATTGTCAGCAAATTGAATTTTACAAATATCGCTGTTTTACTCGTTTCACCGGTGCCCGAATGGTTACAGGTTTTGAATGTAAAGTTATGTCTTTGTTTTATACTGAGGGCGAGGAAACTCTTTCTGTACGCGATTCTGTCTGTTGTTTTTAATTCTTTTTTTTAAGTCTACATTTATAAGCTGATGTATCAACTTTCCTTTTTTTTTTCTTTTTATTCTTTTTTTTTATTGTTGCTTTTTTCAGATAATGAAAAGATGGAGTCTAATTACTTTCGTTTATTTTTTTGTGAGGGCTTTCACAGCTAATGCTGATCTTCAGAAAAACATATTAAAATATGCTTGTCTGAAGATCAGCATTAGCTGTGAAAGCTGTTATCGTGTGTTAATATGTCCCTTCTGACAACCATAAATTGTTGTATACTTATCATAAACTGCATCAAGTAATCTTATATCGTGTGCTAATATTTCCCTGTTGCAAGCCATACGATGATGTATGCTAATCACATACTGTAGCAAGTTAATCTTTTATCGTGTGCTAATATTTCCCTGTTGCAAGCCATACGATGATGTATGCTAATCACATACTGTAGCAAGTTAATCTTTTATCGTGTGCTAATTTTTCCCTGCTGCAAACCATACGTCGCTGTCTGCAATCATAAAGTGCAGTAAGCTAATCTTCTATCGTATGCTAATATGTCTCTGCTGATAGCCATACTTTGTTGTGTTCTAATCATAAACCGCAACAAGGTAATCTTTTATCATGTGCTTATATTTTCCTAATGCAAGTCATACGTCGCTGTACGCTTATCATAAACCCGCAGCAAGGTCATCTTTTATCGTGTGCTAATATTTCCCTGCCGCAAGCCATACGTTATTCTATGCTAATCATATACTGCAGTATGGTAATCTTTTATCTTGGGCTAATATTTCGTTTCTGATAGCCATACATTGTTGTGTTCTAATCATAAACTGCAGCAATGTATTCTTTGATCGGGTGTTAATATTTCCCTCATACAAGCCATACGTTGCTGTATGCTAAGCATACACTGCAGCAAGGTAACCTTTTATCGTGGGCTAATATTTCTCTGCTGATAGCCATACGTTGTTGTGTGTTTATCATAAACTGCAGCAAGGTAATCTTTAATAGGGCGCTAATATTTCCCGGCTTCAAATCATACACAGACACCCTCTAACCAAGTTCATACATCTCACCCTCCGGTTCTCTGCATTCATAAACGAATCATATCGGCGGTTTAAACATTTGGTCTAAAAGCTCAACCAAATCACTGACCTAGGGCAAAAAAAAATCCGTTGGTATCAGCTGTTACCCAATGCACAGGCGGTGCTGATGTACAGATCTCAAAAGCTATCAATTATATTGTGCCATCTTCCATGAAAGATGGCAATAATTCAGCAGATAAAACAAAGTAAAAGTCAGTCATCCTGAAGTAGTATAAATTTGGAATAGTCCGTCTACATAATGGAGCTAAGACATAATATAAGACATATACTGTCCTAACATAATAGTCAGTAAACAATCACTGCTTTAAAATATGCAAACACTCTACCAGTTACACGTGTGCATATTCGTGTCAGTTTATCATTTTTACCGACATGTCGAGAGTGTAAATTCGGTTGGCTCTCCCTCAAAAACGGCTAGGATTCGAGGTTCAAGGTCAAATCAATTATTACTTTATTTCAGTGCCGATACCCTCATATAAGAAATATTGAGAATACTTAATGAAGAGCTACAAGATTGCTTCCTGAAGTACGTCACTTATCTTATATAAAGAGACTAGAAGCTCTAAACCTGCTCACATTATTTACCGCAATTAATGAGGAGGTCTTACACAAGTTAATTACACATCATTAGTAACAACAATGCGTGGTAACTCAAAGAATTTATTTAAGCAGCGCTGTAACAAAACTGTTAGTAAAAAACTCAACACTAACACGTTTGCTCTTAGAGTAATAGATGAGCTAAGTAAGTTTTGAAATTCAAAACTAGCTTGGATAAACATTGGATAAGTCAAAGATTTGATAATAGTTTTCCACAAGATGAAAGACTCTTATTCAGTTAATATACATATACTGTCCTATGTAAGAAGTGACATTTGCAGTCATAGAAAATTATAACATACTGTTTATTTGTGATAAATTTGTTTGTAGCCACCGGAGGTAATATAACTAAAGAAGATTCAGATCATTCTAGAGTGAGAAGAAGAGCGCCATAGCTCAGAGGTCTCGTAGTCAAAAATGGTATCCAAAATGGCATTACAAATATTTTGAATTACTAATGAACAGACTGATCGGCTTATTATTATTGTTATTTCGCTTTTGAGCACATTCCGGACCTTTTAAAATAGTATGAAAGTCAGTCAGTGACCAGGCCTAAGAAGCCAAAACTAGATAGACTGGCCCAAAACTCTTTTGTACTTCAGCTTTTTTCAGTTTTGAGGAACATTCATTTTAGGGCATATTAATTGTCATTATAGATCGTAATATTGCCGTGTGGCGGCGGTAAAACGTATCTCCACTATAGAGTTTCTCTATGATGTTTCACTAATTAGGGAGTCTTTATGCGAGCCGAACAATCATTTTGTATCTTTACAACATATAAACCTAAGGTGAAGAGTTGGTACCAGTATAATCAATTAAAAGCCCCTGGTAGTTTAACTATTGACCATTCTAATGCAGCGATTCTAGTGTTGTTTGTTCTTGGTATGGCCTTCTGGCTGTTCGCTACGGGGTTTGTTTTCGTGTTTCGTCCAGTTCGTTATCTTATTGTTGTGTTTAGTGGATCTTGTGGGGTCCTTCTTTGGTCTGTGGCTTGTTTTTTATTTGCTCTTCGTTTTGGTGTAATTTGTGGGTTATGTTCTGGATCGTATCTTCTTACCATACTTTTCTTAAAACGTGAACAAGATGATTGGGCTACCTTTACCTTCTACCTAAAATTGCTGGATGAATGGCAAACAGTGCAGCGTCTGATCTGGAGCGACACTGTTTGCCCAGGTCTTTTTGCCCCCATATTTGTGGTAAATATGGTACTTACGCTTGATTTGTTTCCTTGAGGTAGAAATATGTGACATTTTCCAGCTCATCTTTAGGCAAAACTCGCAGAAGCTTGAGAAGATGCGTAAAACATTCCAGTCGTTTCCCTGTGTTCAATAGTTAAAAAGGAATAATTAACATTAACATTTTTGTATTCCATTCCAACGCTTGAGTCATAATTTGAACTGAATTCTGCCTTACCTCCTGAGTCTGGAGCTATCGGCAGCTGTCTTTTTAAAGACACGTTTTTGTTTTGGCATGTAGCACTTGCTGTAGTGAGTTTTTATGGGCTTTATTAGTATAACAAAAACCTAAGCATGACAAGTATTACCTTAAAAAAAACCTGGCCTACGCTTATCACACAATGTGTCCTAAGGGTAGACCAAGCTTTTTCTGAAAGAGAATACTTGGTTAAACTTACAATGAGCACTACACAAAAATAAGCACTAGACCAGTCCATAACCCTTTTCGAAGTGCCTCCGGAACAAAGACAAACTCAAAGACAAACTCTGTAGACAACAATAAGATGTAGATAAACCATGATTATTGTCGAGGTTTTTGGTATACAGAAAATTATACCATAGTTTGTGACCTTTCACTGTCTGACCCTTAACGATGCGCAGTCGAGTTTGGATCAGACAGTGAAAGTTCGTCAAACTAGGGGATAATTTACAATTCTCCCATAACACTGACAATAACTAGTTTATAACTTGTTACGTTTATAACTACTTTAACTAGTGTATTTCTTTTAACCAATGTGTAGGACTATTGTTATTTTTTTCTTCTCTGCAAAATTATACTTTTATTGATTTATTTGTTAGTTAGTTACTTTTTTTTTCATCTTTTTTGCATATTTTATAGTAAATATGGTGATACCTGGCCCGATGTAAGTTGGACTTCTTGACCTTATCTTCTATAAATGATGCAACAGCCCGCATTTTTTTAAAGTAAACTAAATAAGGCAGTACGGTTTAAATCTGATTGTTGTATTTCCCCAACTGACATGTCAGTCAGAAGAAATTACATCAGCAGCTACGTTCGGTCAAAGTTTGGTGAAATCAGGTTGGTCAGCTTTAGCTTCGGTCATTATAATATTTTCCAGACATACTGTCTGGGTTTGTGTGTTTTACGAGCAAAAACCGAATCTATCAATATTTATTTACAGATACATCTTCAGCGCAGAAGTGATTTTGAAGTCTATTTAACCCATTTATGCCTAGCGTCCTATAAAAAGGGGCATTTGTCAACAGTGTAGACCCAGATCAGACGCCGCAGAATGCCGCGTCTGATCAGGGTCTACACTGTTTGCAGTCAAATTGGAAAGTTTCAATAATAAAAGCAACTACGACAATTTCTATATAATACTACTTTGACTATATAATGGACCCATTCAAAGTTCAGGATGGGAGAGTTCACTGAAAATATTCAGGCATAAATGGGTTAATAGGGATTTGAATTTATCATGTAAAGCAGAAAACGCGCCATTGTCTCAGTTGGAATAGGAGGAAAAGAATATTTCTGAATTATTAAGTTTCGGAGATGGAGAAGAAACTCTTCCATAATATATGAGCCGCAGCATCAGAAAACGTATCTTCGGACATGTAGATTCAGCGAAGATTTAGATCAGACTGTGCATTAATCAGAGTCCTTCATATTCGCATTTATGATAGCCAAGGATGCAAAGTTTCTGCATGCCAACAATGAATGTTTTGTAAGATCTGCATGGTTGGCAGTCTTTCTAAGGTACACCTGTGGGACCTACGAATAAACTCTGGTATAATTTTCAAACCCGAAAATCATCACATAGTCCAGCTATGGTATAGGTTTCGTATATGGAAATTGAACTTTAGTTGTTGTCATTTATTTTTAACACAGAGACAATGGAACGTCCATTGTTTAAGTTTTAGTTATACCATGGTTCGTGCGCATGTACGATGAGATAATACACGATTGTGAGCGAGTGCATTATCGCACGCACATGCGCAGAACCATAGTATAACTGACATTTGTATGCATGTAGGTCATCTATATCGCTATATATTTCATGCAGAATGTTGAGAAGTTTGTCTTCTGTGTGATTATATCCATTAACACAATGTTTAAGAAACGTTGTATATCCACTGGGCAAGAAAACAAGAGATAAAGACAATGATAAATAAAAGCAGTGATAAAGTGTCTGTATAAGGCAATTTTAGTACCCATAAAAGTATCACATCACGGAAACATACCTATATAATTTTGACCCCCTTAAACCTCACATTTATATAGTAAAACCGGGGTTTACAAAGGGTATACATTATGTTTCTTATTTCTGCTCAAAAACATAGATTGCGGGTACTCGTTAGAACCGCCTCGGAGAGGCGGTTCTAACGGGTACCCACAATATATGTTTTGAACAGCTATATGAAAAATATCAGAATTTTTATCTGAAAACTTTCAGTTTTGGTGGTGAAATTTTCAATATATTTGAATACGCGTGTTTTCGTAATGATTTAACGGGATTTGAAACATGATCTCTACTTCTAGAACACAGGCTTTATGGAAATAGATAAACATTCATGGGTAGGCTTTGTCTTCTCCTGAAAAGGGGTTCACTGTAAAAGGAAAACTATTGATCCCCTTGGGAACAAATTATTTCCTTTTAGAATAAACCCCTTTTTAGAAAGGGTTTTGTGTGTAAGAAACCAATGAAGAAATCAAAAAAGCTATTTCCCATGATAGAGATGGCGGAACGCTATCAGGTGTATTCAATCCCGTTAAAGCAAATGGAGTTCTCGCGCTCCTTCAAACTTTCTACGATTTTGTCAATCTCAAGACTACTAACAGGTTTGTAAGACTACTAACAAACTAGCATTCCAACAACAAGTCGTCGTCATGTGTAATCTTATGATTCCCCATGATATACAGTAAAAACGGGGAAACGTATGGGGTCTATATTATTCGGAGCGTTTTTATTTTTTCCCTTTTTTTTTCCTCCGTTTTTCGCAGCTTTTCATTTTGATATTTTACATCTGCAACGTTTTACTGAATAATTCTGTCTTGATTTGTTTAATATTGAAATTCTTCCTCATTTCCCGTATCATATGGTGGAATTACCATAGCTTATATAGCTCTAGATGACATGGGTAGAAAGTTTAATTTTCACATTTCTCCACAAACATATGTTCTAGGTTCTAGGTACTAATCAGAAGCGCCTTACAAAAGCACTTCTGGTGAGAACCTATGTGTTTTGTCGAGTGTTCAAAAAAAAAAAAAAAAAAAAAAAAAAAAAAAAAAAGAATCGATCAATATATGGCATATATAGAGTGATGACTAATAGAATAGATTTTACATAGACATTTTAGCAAGACTACATATACAAATACTGAAAATAAACCCAGATTGTCTGCGAATCAAGTTAGTAAAAAAGCGGACTGGTTTGATGAAGAATGTTATACGGCTAAGCAGGCTTATTTTACTGCCTAAAGTCCTTTAATAATTGTAAAACAGACAATAATAGAATAAATATGTTCAATAAAAAGGCACCTTACAAACGACTTGTAAAACAGAAAAAGCGTAGTTTTGAAAGTAATAAAATAAGAGAAATTGAGAGGCTGAGGCATTCTAAACCAAGGGAAGTTTGGAAAGTGTTTTCAAAAAGAAAGAATTATGTCTCAAACATACCACTGAAAGATGTTTTTGAATAATTTTCAAATATGCATAAACACTTGTTATTTACACAGGATAGGGAAAGCGATGATTTTTGCCAAAACAATGATTTTGACTCGGTCAGTTGTACATTTGAAGAGCTTGATAAAGTAATAACTTTGGAAGAGGTTGATTTAGTAATTCGTTCTTTGAAAAGAAACAAGTCGTTTTCACGTGATCAGTTATTGAATGAATATTTTATAGAGTCTTTTGATATATTATCGGGACATAGTGTTGATATCTTTAATGCTATCTTAAACTCGGGAGTTTAATTTCCTGTGCTATGGAAAGATGCAAATGTTATTCCAGTATACAAGAAAGATTGCCCCTCGAAGCCAGAAAACTACCGCCCGATTTTCTCTTTTAAGCTATCTAGGAAAAATCATGAAGCGATGCTTACACAAACATCTTTTTAACTATTTGAAACTAAACAACATAATATCACCTTATCAGTCTGGTTTTCAGAGTGGCGACTCTACTATAAATCAGTTGGTCTATTTATACAATAAATTTCTGAAAGCTTTGGAGGGAAAGAAAAAAGGTTAGTATTTTGTGATATAAGCAAAGCATTTGACAGGGTATGGCACAAGGGATTAATATTTAAACTTAAGTCTATAGGTGTTTCTGGCGATATGCTACAATGGTTTACAAATTACCTTAAGTTAACAACAGGAGACAACGCGTTTGTATAAGAGGCTGTATATCACCCTGGTTGAAAATTCTTGCCGGTGTTCCTCAGGGATCTATTCTAGGGCCAACTTTGTTTTGATTTACATAAATGACATAATTAACGGCATAAAAAGTAACATCAGATTGTTTGCGGATGACACTAGCCTGTTTAAAATAGTAGAATGCCCGATTACTGCTGCTCTTGAACTAAATCTCAACTTAAAGCTCTTATACACTTGGGCCAGCCGTTGGCTTGTTAAATTCAATCCCTTAAAATTCGCATCATTAATAATAAGTAAAACGCGTACAAAACCACAACACCCTCCTTTAATTATGGGGAACACTACTATAAGTGAGGTAACTCAACATAAACATCTCGGACTCGTTTTCTCAAACGACGCGACATGGACAAACCATATTGCTGGGAATAGCAGCGAAAGCATGGACGCGAATTGGCTATTTAAGACGAAATAAATTTATCTTGGACAGATCCTCACTGGAACGAATGTATATATCATTTGTCCGTCCTCTTTTAGAATATGCTAACATAGTGTGGGATAATTGTACAATAGAAAATAAGCGCATAGTAGAAAATATACAGTTGGAGGCTGCTCGAATAGTTACAGGTGGAACAAAGCTTTGTAGTATTCAAAGATTATATGACGAAACGAAATGGGAAACTTTACAAAAACTCTGCCAGCTGTACAAAATGATTAATGGATTAACCCCAGCTTATCTTCAACAGCTTATACCAGAAAGAGTACAACAATTATCAAGATACTCTCTTCGAAACTTACAAAACTTCTCTCTTCCAGTCTCACGTACTGTAACTTACTCTATTTCCTTTCTTCCTTCTACTATAAGGGATTGGAACTCGCTCTCCACACATCTTAAGAACACGGCCTCCATCGCAAGCTTTAAAAAAACCTTAACACTCCTATCCTTACTCCACCAATGTATTATGTAAAGGCACAGTTATCACGAGCTGGACAAATCTACCACACAAGACTAAGACTTGAGTGCAGGTCCCTCAACCATCATTTATATCAAAAGAATCTTATTGATAACCCATATTGTACGTGTGGCCAACTAGAATCATCCACCCATTTTTTCTTGCAGTGTAACAAGTACAATTTGCAAAGACAGCGTTACTTGGCCGTTATACCGTACCAGCTGACCCTTTCACTCTTTCTACACGGGATCCCTGGTGAATCAGCGGCTGTAAACGACACGATTTTCAAGCGTCCAGCTCTATGTTACCTCCACGAGAAAATTTGTATTCATGAATAACGATGCCCAATAATTACATAAACAATCGATCTACTATCATCACAAAAAGCTATGTAATCAGACTGGCCTATGGACTGCAAGCGTAATTCTTAGTCGAGACCTTTAGTCAACGGGCGGGGTGGGGAATGGGAAGGCCATGAAAGTGACATCCGTGTGTGTGTGTGTGTGTGTGTGTGTGTGTGTGTGTGTGTGTTTGTGAATATGTATACATAAAAACAATCTACGTGTACTAGATTGAGAAATCACGCTATGTTCTTGAAATAACAAAATGTTTAAATGATATTTGAGCATTATTTGAATGTCTTACCAAACAAACTGAGAGTGGTTTTATCCCGATTAAGATTATCTTCTCATCAATTTCGTTTTGAAACGGGAAGATATTCTCAAAATAGGGTTGATAGAGCACAACGCATATGTACTCTTTGTAATAAGTCTGATATTGAAGACGAGTACCATTTTGTACTCGTGTGCCCTGTTTATAGTATTTTAAGGCAGAAATATATTCGTCCATATTATTATAACAGACCAAGTGTTTATAAATTTACATTGTTAATGCAAAAAAAAAAAAAAAAAAAAAAAAAACAACAAGGAGTGTTACAGAAATTAGGAAAATATGTATATGAGTCTTTTAGACTTCGAAGTACACTTATGACGTCGTGATATCTGTCTTTATTGTTACTATTTATATAAAATTGCTGGTTTTTATATAGCTATGTTTGTGTAATTATGGAGTTCAGCCTCCAGGTGTAAGAATAAAAGCACCGCAAGCATAAAACCCCGCCATAGCAATTATTTGTTTATATATTAAAGTTATCGTTGCGAAAATGTCTGGAAAGAAAATGATGGAGGGACAGATAACAATCCTAAACCAGATCTTGATAATATCAATGCATATAGCAAGTTTGGTTAAAAGGCCTTGTTATTAACTCAAGTTATCATCCAGAAATGAAAATATGGACGTGTCACGGGCAGATAACTCCGTAAAAGTTTGACGAAATTTGCCCATTAGCAATTCCAAACCTGATCTCCTTACTGTCAATACATATAGCAAGTTTGGTTAAAATCCCTTGTTATTTACTAAAGTTTTCATCCGGAAACGAAAATATGGGCGTGTCTCATGCAGGTAACTCCGTAAAAATTTGACGAAATTTGCCCGTTAGTAATCCCAAACCAGATCTCCTCAATGTCAATGCAGATAGGAAGTTTGATGAAAATCTCTTGTTATTTACTAAGTTATCATCCAGAAACGAAAATATGGGCCTGTCTCGGGCAGATAACTCCGTAAAAAATTGACGAAATTTGCCCATTAGCAATCGCAAACCAGATCTCCTTAATGTCAATGCTTATAGCAAGTTTGGTGAAAATCCCTTGTTATTTACTCAAGTTATAGTCCGTAAATGAAAATATGGGCGTGTATCGGGCAGATAACTCCGTCAAAAATTGACGAAATTTGCCCATTAGCAATCCCAAACCAGATCTCTACAATATCAAGTTTGGTGAACATCCCTTGTTATTTACTCAAGTTATAGTCCGGAAACGAAAATATGGGCGTGTCTCGGGCAGATAACTTCGTCAAAAATTGACGAAATTTGGCCATTAGCAATCGCAAACCAGATCTCCACAATATCAATGCACATACCAAGTTTGGTGAAAATCCATTGAGGTTTACTCAAGTTATCATCCGGAAACGAAAAACGGACGGACGGACGGACGTGCGACGGACGGACGGACGGACTCACGGACGACCAATGTGAAACCATAATACCCAGCCACTATTGTGTGGCGGGGTATAAAAATGGTCTAGTCTTTATACATCATGTTCCGCAATCTACATTTGCAACTACAGGGGTGAAAGTTTTCAGGGTTATTCCTGATTTCAGGATTTCAAGAGTTTTGGTCCCTATATAAAGTATAGAAAACTGTCTTTACACGATTTGAAAACCCAGATTTCAGGATTCTTGAATTTTTGAACTTTCACAGTGCAAATGTAGTCAATAATTACATCAGAATCATCTACGAATAACATTGTACTTATTTGTTGTCAGCCATATATATTTTGTGACCATACGATATTGTCATATGTGCATGCTGATAGACTAGAAACTGTAACAGTTTACGTCCAAATAAACATTCTGTTCTGTTCTGTTCTGTTCATATTTACCTAATGCAAACATTTATATGATGCAATTAAGCCCTTTCACTGCCATATAATCTCATGATATATGCGTTCAATAGGCTGTAAAAACTGACGCTTTGCAAACAAAAGCATATTTGACTTGTTAAACAAACAATACTTGAAAAACTACGCATTAATGTATAACATATGGGTTTTATTGTTGTCTATTTTAGTTTATTTGAGCTGCACTTTGGAGAAAAAGAACTATGTTTGCACAAATGAGAATTGCATAGACTCTGAACGATTACGCAATATACAAACTAACCAATGTATTCATGGAGGTCGAGAACAATTTTAATTGCCGTCTTCACGCAGTCTGATCAGAGTCATCACTGGGCGCACTCAGGTTAACCGATCTAAGGTTTCTTTAAGAGGGCAAAGAAGACCGATTAGACTGCGCGTATGCGCAGGCTTATGTGAGTCTTCGCTGAGCGGACATGTCCGAAGTTACGTTTTCTCACGATATGGCTTATTTAGATTAGTTGGTTTTAAAAAGTACACTATGTGTTTAGTGTTGCCTAGACATGCAAGTTTACAATCTCTAAAGACAGGCATGACATGTGCTGTTCGCATATTTATAAATAAATTCTGAAAAGAGGATTCCTTTAGAAGCAAAAATCACGTCAAATTATCAAACTAGCAAATTCGGGTTTACTGCCAGGACCAAAACATGAAAAATAATGGGATGTGCACCACTGCTCACGGTTCCTAGCCCATATCTGAGCGACGTCTTTTTTTTTTTTTTTTTTTTTTTTTTTTTTCAAGTAAAACTACAAATGAACTCATTACGAAAACACGCCAATTCAAATATATTGGAAAAACTATTTCACCACCAAAAACTGAAAGTTTTCAGATACAAATTCTTATATTTTTCATAATTCTGCTCAAAACATAGATTGTGGATATTCGTTAGAACCGTCTCGCCGAGGCGGTTCTAACGAGTACCCTCAATCTATGTTTTTGAGCAGAAATAAGAAAAATACTGTAAAACATTGATTGTGGATATTCGTTAGAACCGCCTCGCCGAGGAGGTTCTAACGAGTATCCTCAATCTATGTTTTTGAGCAGAAATAAGAAAAATACTGTAAAACAGGGATTGTGGATATTCGTTAGAACCGCCTCGCCGATCTATGTTTTTGAGCAGAAATAAGAAAAATACTGTATGCGCTTTAAAACCCCAATTTTACTTTTGTATAAAAGTGGGGTTTAAAGGGTCAATATCATGTAGGTATGTTTTCGTGATTTTCCCCAGGAAATGCCACCATCAGGAAGCACAGCCTTCCCAATGCACGGAAAGGAGGAGAGACGAAGATCAAACAATGACAAGGCACAACGACACAGTTACAATGACCTTAACAATGTTGACTGGGCCATAATACTCCAACTCAAACAACATTACCTTTCTCGCTGTCATCTTTCCTTCTCATGCACGTCAAATTAGACTGGATGTTACTGCGGTGCTGTCTTGTATCTTCTATTACGTACAGGACTGGTTTTCTGTTCTTCTAGTTATGTAAAAAAGTAAAAAAAAAAAAAAAAAAAAAAACAACAACAAAGGCATCTGATAGTATTAATGAAAAATTCAGAAGATCTGGCTCTCGAGTAAGCGTATGCGACGACTGGTCTTTTTCTCCGCTGCTTGAATTAGACATAAGCGCCATATTTTCATGTTGCACCTGAAATATTTCTGGGAACACTGAATGTAGTTTACTTTTAACGTTTACTTGCATAGTAGGTAAAGAAAATACCGAAATTACGTTGAGGGACTTCAACCTATTTTCATGTAGATATCCCCGAAATGGTAACTGACAAACAATACAGACCTAGATCAGACGCCGCAGAATGCTCCGTCTGATCAAGGTCTCCACTGTTTGCAGGGTCTCCACTTGTTTAATCTAGAAATATCTAAATTACACAACCTGGCATACCTCAAATTGAAACGACACTTTCAAAATTTAAACAGTGTGTGTGTGTGTGTGTGTGTGTGTGTGTGTGTGTGTGTGTGTGTGTGTGTGTGTTATGGGAGGACGGGGTGGGGGGAGGTAATCACTCTTAAATGGGTTAAAACATTAAAGATCATACTTTGCTAAAAACGGAATCAGACCTTGCCATTTATGTACCAATCAGTTACACCATGAGAATTAAGCATTCGATGTGGCAAGGTTGAACAAACAGCGCCACAGAACGCGGCGTCTTATCAGGGTATACATTGTTCGCCACTCATACAGCAGTACTTTAAGGCATATCAAAAGGTAATGAAAACTTATAATTCAGAAGTTTTTGAGGAGATACGGTTTTGGATTACTTGTGGTAAATCCGGTAGGTGTATTATATCATATGCGAACAACACAGGTACAGAGCTTTTACTGTTCGAAAAACACATATGAGCGGCGTGCCGTTACTTGACAGTCATTTTGTCATATACCTGCTTTGGTACCAGCGCACGCTAGTCCAGGCCTTCTCTGTCCCTTAGTATATTTTATGGAACCGTATTCACCCTTAGTATTTGTACCCCCTATGTCCTTACAATACATATTCTAAAACTGAAACCTGTCCACTTTATTACCTGTTAATGTGTCTTAAGTACTGCTGTATGAATACCAAACAGTGGAGACCCTGATCAGACTACGCGTTCTGTGGTGTCTGATCTGGGTCAACTCTGTATGCTCGAATACTTTAGATACATACTGTAACGCGGATAAAAAAACAAATCTACAGAAAGACGCAAATCAAAGTATTATTTTAAATTTCTTGAAAATGATCTTTAGTTGAGAAAAACTAAATTTATCTTTCATAGAAATGTTGAAGGAGTGACTACACCTAACCTATTTGGATTAAATTAACCATTCAATGGCTTTGATCGATATAAGTTTTTATAAGTACCGTAAACAATGCATCAGCCGTTTAAAAGGTTCACTTAAAAGAAACCCATTCAAGTATGTATGATCTGTCCGACTAAAGAAAGCAACTGGTTCCAAGCTGTATAACATCAAACAAAGCAAAACTGTAACCAAAAATCTCATTTGACTAGTCAAGGTCACTACTTACGTCAACAATATACATTAAGCACATTGAACACAAAGCAGTTTAAATACCCTTTGGTTTTTTTGGATGAGGAAGTTTGAATATTAACTGAGGCGAGCAATTATAACAAAAAAAAAATATCTTCGTGGCGCATACGAGCATCGAAAACCCAGATCAGCTTGTGTATGAGAGGAGTGTTTATAGGTCTTATTGTCCTATTGTTATAATCTTGACTTATACGAGACGTCAGCTAACAAGACAGGCCCTGACTAGACTGTGCGTTTATCTGGGCTGTTCGCATCTACACAGGGCACACATTTCTTTGATGACTCGATTCAATTAAGTTCAACAAAAATCCAATATCGACAGGATAGGATAAGTGATAAACTGGCTGACTTAACTAAATCGACAGATGCTTTTGGCCGAGTGCAAAACTTCATCTTAAACTACACTTTCTAGATTAAAAACAACTTGAAATAACTTTAATGATGTAGAAACACTCTTGCCTCGAACTTTAACTTAATAAATGAAAAATTCTCGCAACTCATTTAATTCAATCTCTGATATATCGTTTGCCCTGACGACCAACCTCTTTAAAAATATAATAAAACGGTTATGATTCTTATGTTGTAGTATCACAGTAACAGTATGTTAAGACTTCATATCCCGTAGAGTAGAAACATCTCGCATGATCTAAGACACACACTCTGTATCAATAAAGTGGATTATGAGGTTATCGTTTTGAAATGAAACATCTCTTTAGTCGAAAGCAAATGGATTACAAAGCACAAAACACAAACGTCCAAGTATTTTTCTGCTTCTTCGGTTGATATATGGTTAAACATATAAAACAGTAAAGATATCTGTGCTCAAACCAGACGCATCCCCCAATTTTTCTTGGTTATTTATTCGCTAAAATAAAGGTATTTGTCTGGTGAGTCCAGTGGGGAAAACTGTATCGAAATATTCCACATACTTGCAAAGTTAATGAGGTTTGAACTTTTGCTCATTTGCATCTCATTGATATTCAGAGGAACCAGTGATATCACAGTTTTGGTTCCTATGAATAACTTTAAAAATGTTTTAAACAAATTAATTTTAAAATACAGTCGACTCTCGTTATCTCGAATTCCAAGGGACTCACTGAAACACTTCGAGATATCCGTACCTCGACATATTAGAGTTGAGAGAGTGAGGAAAACAATAAATTGAACAACCACATTGAACAAATGAATATGTAATTTGACTCCTGAAGTTAGAAATATATACATAAAATAATGTGGAAAAGAGGAGAAATTCTCCTCTTTTCCACATTATCTTGTTACCTGTTGTCATAGTTTCATGTTAAAACAGGGACCATATTTTCACTTCGAGATAAGCGGTGACTCGAAATAAGCGAGTTCGAGATAACGAGGTTCAATTGTACATGTATATTTGGAATGCCCAAATAAATAAACCAGTTTCTTTCATATTTACATGTAGGGCTGCAGTACATATAGGGCTGCAGTACATACGACTCGTACACATTTTCATAATCAATTTGGTTTATGAAAACTTAACTTATAAAATCAAATCTAAATACAATTTTAAAATTAATTTAAGTTCCAATTTCTGATGTTATTTCATTGATTGATTTATTATAATCACTGAAAATGTAATTGTCAATCATTTATTTGTTCTTGGTAAGTTTTATTCCAACACAGTGGTTTGTATCTTGCAATTTTTATACTTTTTAAAAATGTTTTAAAATTTAACAAAATCAATTTTAATCTTCTAAAAAAATGACAACTTGAAATATAAAATATAAATATTGAATAGTAACAGAAGATTTACGTTTTTTTTTTTTTTTTTTTTTTTTTTTCTTTTTTCAGTCTGAAATACTGTTATGAGAACTAAACGTAAGGTTTAATTTTAAAGTAAAATTTAAAATGAGCCACTGACGTCATAGAATAGTGCATTGTGGGAGAGCTTTTTCACTAAACTATACATATTAACACAAGTTACTATGAATTTGAATGCAAGTAGCTTTTGAAGCAACAGGAATTTTTACATGCGATTTTCTGCATTCTTGTCATCCATCCCAACAATACCAAACAATTGAAATATTCTGAAATTAATGTATAATCCTGCTTTAAGTAGTTAAAATCATGTATTGTTAGTTATGATGATTGTAGCAATGGGATACATACTACTATAAGTATTCTGACTTTCTTATGAATCCTATTTGTATAAAGTTGGCTATTGTTTGTCTATGTTGCAATATGGAATTTATACCAGGAAAGGTTCTGTTCTGAATTTATAAATTCTTGAAGCACTCGTCATAACTGCAGCAGACGACATTTTTGTTTTCTTTTTCTTTATTTTTTTTTCAGGAAAAATAAGACGACATTTCAAATAAATAGTCTGCCTAGCAGACGATTCACATGGAATCTCAAATCTTATTTTCTCTGAACAAATAAAAAAAAAAATTAGAATGTTGTCTGTTATGCGCTTTAAGGGTAAGATTTTGCCTCAGTCTTACCTTGCACTTGTACTGAATCACATATTTTAAACGGGCATTATAGTTAATGAGGTTTTGTTCTGCACTTATTAGATTATGCCCAGACTTACCTCGTGTAATGTCTGAAGATGTCCAGATTCCAAGTCGTCAGGCCTGGTGAAATCGTTGTAAGTAATCTGACCTTTCCTTATGAAATGAAGGCTGCTTCCACTCAATACGCGTAAATCTGGATACCCTGAAAACAGATCGACGGATGGATGGATGGATGGACTAACGGATGGACTGAAGGTTGGACTGACGGATGGATGGGTGGGCGCTGAGCATCCGGAAGACCGTTTAGAGCTACTGCTCTTTCGACATCACGCGGAAAGATGTTTTTGGCTTGGTAAAAATACGGCCAAAATTGGTCACCTATGCAATTTCTATAGTAAAGTGATTTGTTTTGAATGTTGTCTAAGAAAATATTTTTACTTTTCTTTCCTGAATTTGGCTTATTAATGTTTTACAACAATACTGTAAAACTTTCAGAAAAAATGAACAAGCGGAACCTGTTGAAAGTCTGTCTCCAAGTTACCTACCCTACAGATTTCTGCATAATTTGCATTCAGTTTTACTATAGGGAAAAAGTGAAAATAACCAACGACTAGCATAAAACTTTCTGTGCATAGGTAGTTACGACAAATGGGTTTGCATTACATCATAACAAAAGTTTGCAGATTTACTTCTTCTATGTAAAGCGCCAAGCGAAAAAAAAAAAAAAAAAAAAAAAAAAACCCCCCAAAAAAAAAACGACTTTCTGAAAAATGTCGAAAGCACAGTAGCATTAGGCTTCATTCCGTTAAGAATACATACGTTGTTAGCCCTTAAGATGGTTAGATTCAGTGTGGTGAGACAAAAAAACAGTGGTACAAATCACAATCCAATGCCTTGATATGGAAGAAACTGTTTCAGATAAATTCGTAGGTGGCTGTATAGGTTTGGTCACTCTTAACTTCACTATTTGCCAAATATTTCTAAATATATTTCAGGAATTTAGAATTTAACCAATAAATAATAAGTTTCCGAAAGGATTTCTATCTAGTTTGATTTTATCTGAAGATATTACGATCGAAAATTGTCAAAGTACTGTAGTGGAACATGCAAGTTTTCACCTCCAGAGTCTGGTCACATGACCTGAAGTGACATCAGCCCGACCTTACTAATTTTGGCAGTGTAGGGTAAAAATCGAGTTGTCCACGCTGCACTGCGCTTGTTTTCAGCCTGTTTATGGTATGCTTAATTCGCTTATAATGTCATGATCAATGTATAATCTACTCTCATTATCTCATACACTGATAGATCAAACTACTGCTTAAGCAAAACTAATTCAAGGGCAATATTGGTCTAGTAATTGTTATATTCCTTACAATTTAATCCATTTATCTCAAACTTCTGTCATCTCAAACCAACAATTCTTGCCCTATGGAACTTGAGATAACCACAGTTGCTTGTAGATAGGTAACGGACGGCGGCACTAGATACAGAGTGCCATAATTATTATATATAATCTGACACCTTAACGTATTACCATTCGTTTTCTTAAGTTTGAATATGTCATTTCACTACTTGATGATACATCAAAATATCGTTGGCTAAATGACAAAAAGTGCAGACCCTCATCAGACACCGCTTTCTCCGGCGTCCGATCTGGGTATACACTGTTTGGTCAGACCTAGTTATTGGAATGTACTGGGAAAATACGATACCTACTGTAAAAAGAAGAAGAAGAAAAAAAAAGCCGGGTTGTCTTCAAATAGCCTTCCGTTCAAAGGCTTAAAAATGTGAAATACCCCGGTGGAACATAGCATAAGCTGCCAATAGTTATATTGGTAACAAGTTCATTTATGTGTTCAAAAGAATAGTCTAATACCAGGGAAGCCAATATTATAATGATTTGCGACGCGCTTTTTATTGTTAATTAAGATTTAAAGATAACCGACCTGATTTTTTTTATCATGTTCTTCTTATCAAATCACATCGTAAGCCTATACTAATCTGAGGTATTGTAAGGAATTACAAGACAAAATATTTAGGCGTAAACGTCTAACTTCCGGCACAAATTTTGTTCATGTTTACTTAGAAATATGGGACACGGGTATACCAAAGTTTAACAAATTTTCAAAGAAATAATTAAAAAATAATTAAAAACAAACAAACAAACAAACAAACAACAACAACAACAACAACAACAACAACAACAAAACAAACAAACAAACAACAACAACAAAAAACAAACAACAGCAACAACAAAAACAAACAAACAAAAACAACAAACAAACAAAAAAACATTGTGATTCTTTTAATTAAGCTTTATGAATTTAATTTCAAGCAATATGCGAATCCTAGTCATATTGGGATCTCCACGAGATTTAGTTTGTTCATTATCATTAAAAAAAAAACTTTAATAAGTTACCAGATTTTATTTAGAAGCTTATTTTAGCATGCGTCAGCTATGAATATGTTTGAACTTTTTAAGTATGGACCACAGGTTATATTCAAACTTACCAAACTGCGCTCTGCGCTAATCGACCACTTCTCCATACATAAAAATCCAAAGCTATATTAAGAGACCGGCGCGATTCGCGCGCCGGCCAACAAAACAAAACGTCTAAGTACGTACCGGCGCAAATTTTGTTCATGTTTACTGAGAAATATGGGACAAGGGTATACTAAAGTTTAATAACTTTTCAATGTAACAGGTAAAAACGAACAACAATGTGATTCCTTAATGTATGCTTTTATTAAGATTTATGAAATTTCTTGATTGAAATGAAATAAATTGAAAATTAATCTGTTTATAACATAGTTTGTTATAAGATTTTTTATATTTGCCGAAATCGTCACACACCGACGATCCCGGCAAATATAAAAAAACCTTTTGTGTGAGCTAATCGAATACACTACCATATATTAAAATCCAAAGCTATATTAAGAGACCGGCGCGATTCCCGCGCCGGTCAGTTAGTCCCCTCTTTTAATGAGGAACAAGTTAACTTCCTACATGTAAATGGTATAATTAGTTATGAATGTGAAAAAAATATGATTATTTATTGCATTCTCCATATTCATTCAAAATGTCTCATGGTACTGCTTTCAAATCAAGTGTCTTGAGAACATTTAAATGATAACACTTTTGAATTGAAATAAAAATATACCGAGGGAATGCCAGAATCACGAAGTTAAAGAAGAAGAAAATTGGAAACGAAAAATAACAACACGAACACCACATATGAAACCATAAACATATGAATGCACAAGCAAAGAAGAACTGCAACAAGACCGACGTGGAACAGTCATTAGGAAAACTACTGGGTTGGGTTGTGGAGCGTCGGGGATTGGGGTATGGAGTGGGGGCCGTGCTTAACCAGTTTTACTCGTTTGAAGCCTTAATCTTAAAGGGAAAGGCCCACTAAATGCAATGGACTTCTTAAAGTATCCAGTTTTAGAAAACAAGCATTTTAGCGCAAATTTGATCAAAATCGGTCGAAAAATAAGAAATATATTGTATTTTATCTTTTATATAACCGTGAGCATGGGCGCCGCCATTTTGAATATTTGATTAACTATTCAATTGTTTAAAGACACGAATAAAGTCGCCCGTTGACAGGAATAGTACGCTTATGTGAATTAGTTGACAGTTTATATGCAAATGAACACATTTACAGTTATACAACAAAATTTTATTTCAATTTTGTATATTTTATTGGGTAGTTATGACCTAACTAACTCACAAAAATGGCAGCTCCCATGTCAACATTTTCTAGTATTTTAAAATCCAATAACTTTCTTTTTTACCAAACGATTTTTATAATATTTTTCACCAAACTGCTCAGCTCATCATGCTGTTAATTTTTTAACATGCTTATCATTTGATATGCTTTCCCTTTAATACTGATGTGGCACCATAAACATATGTTTAGTCCGCATATAACATATGTCAGAATATACTAGACAATCAAACATTTTAGGAAGATTGTACTTACTTATGTTTTCGAATTCGTTTATTGCATCGACTTTTCGCATAGCGAAGTAAGGATCGAATCTGAAATTTAATGACTTAATAACAATAAATCCTACAAGGAATGACCCTTGAGAGCAATGACTACTCATCACAAATACATGCCTATATAATGCTGACCCCCGTAAACCCCACTTTCATACAGTAAATCAAGGGTTTACAGGGGTAGACATTATTTTTCTGATTTCTGCTTAAAAACATAGATTGTGGGTACTCGTAAGAACCGCTTCACCGCGGTCGATCTAACAAGTACCCACAATCTATGTTTTGAGCAGAAATATGAAAAATATCAGAATCTTTATCTAAAATTTTCTGTTTTTGGTAGTAATGTTTTTCTGTATATTTGAATAGGCTTGTTTTCGTAATGTATCATACTAAAACCAAAAGCAACTGTGTTCTGGGCCAGCCTAGTCAGTTTTGGCTAATAAGATCTTATCAGTGAACCTCATCAGTTTTCAAAAATCCTGGAATGCGCTGAACGATCATGAAGCACCAGAAAATTTAAACTACGCTACAGTGAAGTTGGTGGGCGGGGGGGGGGGGGGGGGTGGGGGGTGGGGGGGTGGTGGAGGCGTTCTCTGCCACACGGAGCCAGAAAATATAAACTACGCTACAGTAAAGTTCGGTGGGTGGGGGGAGGCGTTCTCTGCCAAACGGAGCCAGAAAATATAAACTACGCTACAGTGAAGTTCGGTGGGTGGGGCGGGGGGCGGGTAGGTGGGGGGGGGGGGGGGGGAGGGGGGGGGCGGGAGGCGTTCTCTCCCACACGGAGCCAGAAAATATAAACTACGCTACAGTGAAGTTCGGTGGGGGGGGGGGGGGAGGCGTTCTCTGCCACACGGAGCCAGAAAATATAAACTACGCTACAGTAAAGAAGTTCGGTGGTGGGGAGGCGTCCTCTGCCACACGGAGCCAGAAAATATAAACTACGCTAAAGTGAAGTACGGGGGAGGAGGGAGGCGTTCTCCGCCACACGGAGCCAGAAAATATAAACTACGTTACAGTGAAGAACGGGGGGGAGGGGCGGGGGGGGGGGGCGGGGGGCGAGGCGTTCGTAGCCAGAAAATATAAACTACGCTACAGTGAAGTACGGGGGGAGGCGTTCTCTGCCACACGGAGCCAGAAAATATAAACTACGCTATAGTGAAGTACGGGGGGGGGGGGGGGGAGGCGTTCTCCACCACACGGAGCCAGAAAATATAAACTACGCTACAGTGAAGTTCGGTGGGGGAGGTGTTCTCCGCCACACGGAGCCAGAAAATATAAACTACGCTACAGTGAAGTTCGATGGGGGAGGCATTCTCTGCCACAGGGACCAGAAAATATAAACTATGCTATAGTTTTCCGCCACACGGAACCAAAAAATAACTAAGTACGTTATAATGAAGTACGGGGGAGGGGGAGACGTTTTCCGCCACATGGAACAAGAAAATATAAACTATGGTATAGTGAAGTACGGGGGGGACGTTTTCGCCACGCGAAACCAGAAAAATAAAATACTCTATAGTGAAGTAAGGGTACTAAAACCAGCTGTAGAGAAGATAAATTGATTCAAATGGAATGGTCCATTAGAGCAATGAACACACACACACACACACACACACACACACACACACACACACACACACACACACACACACACACACACACATAGAGATATACATACGTACATATAAATATATATATAACAACACCTGAAGTGTAAAGTTAGCTTGGCCAGACTAGCAGGTAATCGGAAACCTAAAAAGTAAACGTTACCAAACATTTTCTGTTCGACGATCTGATATTATGTGCAATGCCAGTAATGTCATCTAGGCCTTATGCGTACAGTGAAGGCCCAGACCAGCTGGCGCATCCGATTGTTTTACCGTGCAGATTATTTTTTTTTCTAAAACAGAAAGGTAAGGAACCTCTTTGCAACACATGACTCACATAGCTTTCTGTAAGTGTGAACAAAGACGCTATTACCCTCGTATATTAACAAAGAAACAACCGTTAAAACGTCTGGTCGCTTCCATTGTTTGTACATTTTATGATGTTTCAATCAGATACTGGGGAATGCCCTAAGTTAAGGACAACCAATATCGTTTTGGGCAGGTAAATGTTATTGTTATATACACCAACCAGTTTGCACATGCAAGTTTTTTACTGTGCAAATATTTTTTTTCTATGCAGAAAGATAAGGGACCTTTTTGTAACACACGGCTAATACATCTTTATATAAATGTGAACAAAGGTGCTATTATTTTCACAAAGAAACAACCTTGTGACCTCCTGATCGCTCCAATTGGTTGTATTTTTTTATGGTGTGTCAGAAATTCAGAGAATGATCGATACTGGGGAATACCCCAAGTTTAGGACAGCCAATGCCGTTCAGGGTAGGTAAATGCTATTGTTATATACAACAATCCGTTAAAGTACAAGGTTACAAAGGTTCACCTTTTATATTGAAAGCAGTATTGAATTACCGCTTCAATATACATTCAATAAATATGTAAAAATAAAGCCGCCTTATACTTGTTTATTCAATTAAAGCAAACACGTTCAGATATCACAAATGCTGTGAAAACAAATTTTCTGCATTGATGTCATTCATTTACATATAAAAAAATATACGAGTTGCATCACCAAAAAGTACATTCGGACATGTGCGCCAGTCAAAGATTCGGATCAGACTGCGCAAATGCGCAGTCTGATCCGCATCTTCACTGGGTGCATTATGGAAAGCCAAGGATGAAGAGTATCTTCATGCGGGCACCGAAGAATCTGATCAGAAGGGACATTTTCTCATGGACAGCTTATCTAGCCATTGTCTTCCTTTAAACATGGTTTAGTTTTCTATATTAAAGAAAAAGGTTCTACTTTCAAAGGAGGCACATTACGAAAACACGCCTATTCAAATATACTGAACATTTAAACCACCAAAAAATGAAAATTTCCAGATAAAAATTCGGATATTTCTCATACTTCTGGTGAAAACATAGATTGTGGGTACTCGTTAGAACCGCCTCGGCGAGGCGGTTCTATCGAGTACCCACAATCTATGTTTTTGAGCAGAAATAAGAAAAATAATGTATACCCCTGTAAACCCCAATTTTACTATATAAAAGTGGGGTTTAAGGGAATCAATATTATATAGGCATGTTTTCGTTATGAATCTGTCAAAAGTGTTTTGCTTCCCTTCTGAAAAAGGATCTGCTCTAAAATGAAAGCATTTTCTTCAAGTAGAAGCGAATCTCTCCTTTAAGGGCAACCATTTCAGAAGGAGCGTGGTGTACAGGAAAATAAAGAGGCTTAAAAAAATGTCTCCCTAGTAATAAATGGCCAAACATTTATTAAGTGTACCTAGTTCTCTAAAGAGGAATTAATACTTTTTATGAGGAGACAGCTCTATCATACTGTTTTGCCTCCATTTACAAAAAGGTCTAATTCGCCCTTAAGAAGAGGTCTGCTGTGCAGGAATGCAAACGAGCTGTTACAAAAGTTGTCCACCCCACCCCCACTGGAAATAAACGGCTAACGGTGAAGCAAGTGTATCAAGTCTCTTCAAGGGGAAATAAACTAAAGGGAAACAACTTTATCAAAACTGCTTTACCTACCTTTGTAAATGGGTCTACTCCTTGTGGAAGCTTTTTGTTCATTTTAAGAGATTAATAAAACTTAAATGAATCGAACACAGCAGGTTCGTTTATAGTAGCTAATTCGAATTCGATTTTTAGTCTCGAGGAATGTCCTCCGATACGAAAACAATAAGGGATAACTTTAAAGACTTTTTCTTATTTTATCATGAACATGTACATGTATGTTGCGTATACTCATTAAAATTGTCACATCGAGACAAAACTAACGAGTACACTCAACATGCCATTGGTTTATAGAAGATCGAAATGACGCCCCTAAATTATCCTCATTTGCCTCCTGACCTGGCGCTATGGTTAGTCCTCAGTGGCCCGAACTATCAATGTAAAGAACAAATTTTTTATGGTCACAAAGATGTTTGAGCCATTAAAATTCGACTGGGTATACCGCTGAATATTATACGTTACTTTTGAAAGCACTGAACTACCTAGTTGGAGTTATTAACCCATTGCAGTCTGGAGACACCTAAAAGGATACTTGACAAACAGTGCAGACCCAGATCAGACGTCGCAAAACGCGGCGTCTGATCAGAGTCTACGCTGTTTTCAAATAGCTCAACCATTTTTTCTCTAGGAATATCTAAATCTCATAGCTAGACGTACCTAAGATAGAAGTTGGACTTTTCCAATATATAGTGTGGAAGAGTCTATTTAGTCTTCAATGGGATAAATTATGGGCAAGAAAAGAACAGCTGATGGTAATTGAAATTCTGTATGTTAAAGACACAGCCGAAATGAGACCCAAGGTGGTACCACTCACTTATGATTTTATTGTCTCTGCCTAGCCGCTAGGCAAGAGAGATCGTAATGTTTCATAAAGAGGTAATAATGAGATATCAACAGAGGAAGGTAAAGATTGGTAATAATATACTCAGCATAAAATGAGCACATGACGTCGACGCGACGTTATATAAATCTCACGTGCCCACTGGGAATGCATAAACTGAAAGTCAGAATCACCGCCTTAAAACCCGACCCAATGTAAACTACAACAAAGTTTGACAGGGGCATAAGCAGGTATCGGGGACACAAATCACTCGATCTAGGTCTCCGTGTTCTTCTGACACTGGAGAATAGCTACATGAATAAACTGTGTGGATACCACCTCTGAACTGGATTTGTTCGCATGCTCCGATGACCATTATATCAACTTGCAGAATCAATTTTCATTACGAAAACACGCCTATTCAAATATATAGAACATTTCACCTCTAAAAACTGAAAATGTTCAGATAAAAAACTCTGATATTTTTCGTATTTCTGCTCAAAACATAGATTGTGGGTACTCGTTAGAACCGCATAAAAAACTCTGATATTTTTCATATTTCTGTTCTAAACATAGATTGTGGGTACTCGTTAGACCCACAATCTATGCTTTTTAGCAGAATTTAACAAACATAATACACACCCATGTAAACCCCAGTTTGACTATATAAAAGAGGGGAATAAGGGGGTAAAATTATGTAAGTATGTTCTTCGTGATGTTTATTTTTTAAGTCTCAAAAATATAAGTCGAACTACCCAGGAAATGCAATAATCACGAACTACAAGCCTCCTGAGGCACAAAAATCAAAATGAACTTGACTGTATTGATCTTAATGAGAACTGATACAATAAGTAGACTGTTCATCATTTCCTTTATGGGAGACAACTTTTTAAACTTTCTGTTTGCTTTCCTGCACAACAAGTCCGTTCTGAAAAAGGAATCTGTTCTGAAAGGAAACAATTTGCTCGCTTGAGGAGCAAATTCATTCCTTTTTAGAATAGACCTTTGTTTTTCGGACGGAAGACAAAGCAATCTGGAAGTAACTTCCCACCTACCTGAAAAGTCAGTACCCATTCATCTTAACTCATTGAAACCACATTCAGATTACAATATGCGTAATAACTAAATCTTTACTTACCCAATAGGTGCAGTGTGGGTCGCTTTCATGTCCTCATTCACAGTGACAGTATGTATGGTACCAAGATCGTCGTCGATATATGCTGTCTGAAATGTTTAAGATTAAGATATATATGTAAAGGTCACAGACTGCTCAAATTTACAGATGACCGAATCGGTCTATACGAATATAATTATACACTGCGATATTAAACTGTTCAATTTTATCCTGTTTTAAAGGGGTTTTCAGCCTGCAGTAATGCCAGGATTAGTCAAAACGTATCAGAACCTCTGATGGTATTACCACAGCAGGCACACAACGTTGGAACAACGTCGATTCAACGTTAATTCAACACTGTGAATCAACGTTGAAATGACGTTGTTTCAACGTTGTGTGCCTGCTGGAGCAGGCAATCTGCCCTGCTTCCAGAATTTCTCCGAACCATTTTATTTGGTATCCATACCATTACATTTAATATTTTAGGAAAATACAAGTTAAATAAATGAGCAGAACGAGGTATATTGTAAATATGTGTCTTACAAAAGCCATAGTTTATTTATTTAGAAAGGAGGGGTAAAAGTTTTAGAAAAACTAAAATTGATCCAGATTTGGAATATTTTCATGCAATGTTTATGCATATAAAATATACAGCTAGATTTAGTTTTATAGCCATGGTTTTACTAAAACTGATGGTATAAATTAACATTTTCCACTGGAAAATATAATTTGCTTCAAACATTTAATAGACCCTATAGAAGAGCTATCATTCGTTATTCAGTGATCTGGGGTGTTGCATAAGGAAGGCGCTTTTGGGTAGCGCTCTGTAGTGATTTGTTCTTGCTATGCAACGGTCCGTTTGATAGGAGTGCTTTTTAATATGTTTGCCAAAATGACACGATTTTTAAAATGGGAATTTCTCGTAAAAAGCTAGCGGTTCTTGCATCAGCGATTGGTCTTGTGTTCTATGGTCAGCTATGCACAATGCACTTCGTCCAAGAACAAAAAAAAAAAACACCCCCCCCCCCAAAAAAAAAAAAAACAAACAAAAAAACATTTAATTTCTTTAAACAGACACTGACTACGTTGGGGGCCGCCATTTTGTTTTGTCTGGTTGTTATACACCGTTCTGTTTCAGACAGCGAGTAGCTCCAAACACAGTTACGAAGCGCCACAAGGCGCTTTTTGGTAACGTACCGTTGCATGTACCGAATAAATTTCGATTGTGCCAAAGATATTGGAGCCATTGAAGTTTTACTATATTGATCATTTAAACTTAACTTCGGTGGAGAATGATCATGGAATAATTGCTACTGTCTCTCTCGCTTTGAATTAATGTTGGCAACAATAGGAATAGGATAAAAACTCATTTCCTTTCAAATACGAGAGACTAACGAAAATTTTACAAGCTGTCAGGTGCCACATTTTATGATTATGTTAAAATTATACATCAATTTATTAAACCTTACTTGGCTAAAAATGTCTATTTTTGAGGAATATGGAGCCTTTAAAAACGACAGTTTTTAGTTGCATTACTGGCAGAAGGATGTGGATATAATATTACAGTCTGATAAAGAAGGTCCACATCAAACTTCTTGCTTGGGACGGAACAGAAGCATAAACTACTTGGGGTTCAGATTCCAGAATAAATGTTTAATAACGAGCTTAAGCGAAGTGAGTCTCTCACATACTATGCAGAAGAATTCGCATGCGGCGGCTGACTGGTTTTCCAAATCTACAGCGGAGTTTATCGGCTTAATGTTGAACCCGAAAACCAACGCTAATTTATGTCCGTTGCCAGCCTGGTTTTCGAAAAATAGGATGATCAGATACGCTCCGCTGCAAACATGGAAAGCCAGTAGGCCGCCGCAAGCAATCTCATTAGCTGTAATGAATCGTATTGCCAATGAAATTGAAGGATACATTTTTACGACATTGACACGGATATATGCGTGACTGATCTGCGTTTAAGCCGCATATTTAATTTGTGACTTCTCTCGCATTAAACATTTTCGCGTATTTAAGTGTAAATACTGAAGTTTTGCCGTAGAAATTGGATTACATTCCTACAGCACATAACAGGAATTATGCATGGAGAAGAATTTATCGCTGACAACATGATAAAGTTAGGATATGCGGTGGTTTCAGTTGACTGGCGATCAGCTGATCGTTCGCGGTATTGTTAAAAGGAGAAATCAAGTTGTTGTTTTTTTTTTTTTGTTTTTTTTTTGACGAAATCAGCCTATAAAAATAAATTTTCGAGGTACATGCATAATTTCTTTTTACTATAAGACGAAATATTTATTTATACACTTGTAACAGGTGAAAAACATTTTATTCCATAACCGGGGATTGAACTCGGGCCGTACGCGTGACAGGCGGACACTCTACCACTACGCTATAAAGACCGACTTGTACCGCAAGGCTGTACAAGCGTGTCATATACCTATACCCGGTGACACGCTAATGTACAAAATTTCATGGAAAAAAATGTTTGATGTTGTGCACTTTGCCTACGTTTAAACAGGTTTTGTCTGGTCCGCGACTTTGCATACCTGATAAAAAAAGTGCATAAAATGCTTAACTTCGTTTCATAGGTAACACCTATTTATTTCATATTATAAATGAAGTTACCCAGGAAAGGCTAGAATTAAGAGGCACAAATGATGAAGAGATGAGGTACAAACTCCGTCAAGATACAACAACAACATTAAGATAACATACATACAAACAAAAACTAACTGCAAACATAATTTGCCATATACAGTCGAACTTCAATGGCTCGAACATCTTAAGGACCATAGAAATTTGTTAGAGACATGGGTAGTTCGAGCAACTGAGAGTTGATTTTAGCGCAAAGTCAGGAGGTAAATGAGGATAATTTAGGGATGGCTTTTCAAGCTTATATAAAATACTAATATGTTAAGTGTACTTATTAATCGCTTCAATGAGGGGTTCTAGCAAGTACACATAACATATTTTCATGACAAAATAAGTAAATTCCCCTAAACTGTCCGTATTTTTTATTTTTTATTTATTTATTTTTTTTTTTCTTTTTCTTTTATTTTTTGCGCTATCAATAATTTCCTAAGGACTCAAAACGAATATGGGTCGGCCAGGGTAAACGAGCAATCGGTGTTCGAGTCATTAAAGTTGTACTTCACACATCAGTTTTTGGACAATTTGGCCAGTTTCTTCTTGATAAGGTCAACACAGTCTGAGGTTAGCGCTTCATACTTCGGATCAGGAGGTTACGGGCTCGTATTGGAATTCAACTTATGACTGTACGGCGCTTCACTGAATCACCAAAACACGCCAACACAATTTTGACACCCTTAAACCCCAATTTTATGCAGTAAAACTTGGGTTTACAGGGGGTACACATTAATTTCCTTATTTCTTTTAAAAATAGATTGTGGGCAATCGTTAGAACTTCTAACAAGTACCCACAATCTATATTTTAAACAGAAATATGAAAACTACCAGATTTTTTTCATCTGAAAGTTTCATTTTTGTGGTGAAATTCTCAATATATTTGAACAGGCGTGTTTTCGTAATGGCACAGAGACTTTTATTGTCACTCTTC
This sequence comes from Anodontia alba, assembly GCA_964016985.1. Taxonomy (NCBI): domain Eukaryota; kingdom Metazoa; phylum Mollusca; class Bivalvia; order Lucinida; family Lucinidae; genus Anodontia; species Anodontia alba. The sequence continues at coordinate 60,188,020 of OZ024823.1, read as the reverse complement.
CATCGTCTCGATATGACTTGAATAATGTTGAACGGACGTAATTCATCATCATCATCATCATCATCATCATCATCATCATCATCATCATCGTAATCACACTCGGACTGGGCTTTCATCTTCACTAATTACACCTGTTGCCGTCTTTCGACAGAGATTATTTGTTGAGATCTGACACTTCTAACAACTGTTTTCATCACTTAATTGAAATAGTACATATTTACATTGTACTATAGTATTCTTCAAGTACAGTAACATTTTGCTATTAAGACCATCTTTGGGACTGCCGAAATGCGATCTTATTGGTGGGCTGGTCTTTATATTATCAGTGAGTGCTTCTCAAAGCTGTATTTCAAAACACTAGAAAAAAAATACGATTAGATATTAACTAAAAGGCATTTATTTTCCAAATAAAACTTGGCTTGAATCCATTGGTATCAATGGAACCGGAAATGTTGTTGCCATCCACAATTTTTGGTCACGTGGCATAACATTGTAATCACGTAGTCAGTAGCCCGGATAAAAGACAATAGCATTAAAAAAGTCTATAGCCAACAATATAACTCAGAGAACAATAATGGTTAAAATAAGCAAGTAATTTAGATCTGTAGAATTTATATTTACAGTTATTATCACTGTAATAATAACTATGAGCCGACGAATCTTCCCAGCTTGCATTCTTTATAATCCTATAGCTGGCCGTTATAGATTTATAAAGAATGCTTACTGGGTTCTCTCTGATATGCATTTGAAAAGTAAGACCTTATATGTCTATATTTCCATTGCAGAGCATCGCATCTTTCCATACGAATATAGTTCCATATTGAATATTTCCATTTTTACCCATTTCTAAAGTGTTTTGTGGCCTTTTTTGATGCCAGCATTGCCAGAAAATGTACAGTTCAGACAATTTTTTAATATATATTAACAAAACTGTATGTGTGAATGGTGGCTTTGAATATGAAAGTAGAAAATCATCTGGGGTGCGAATTACTCTTATACCTGCTATGATCCCAAACAAGAGCTGCGTCAGTGTCTTCAGAATGGCGGAGGCTGATTAATGTAGTCCGTTTCTTGTTTTGAAAATTTTAGAGCATCTGCTGTCATGCAAGTATCAAATATTGATCATTTAAACATAAACCAAACAAAAAAAAAAAAAAAAAAAAAAAGAATGTTGAGGGCTGTGGACTATTTGCACGAATGTATAAGATATATAAGGAAAACCATTGGTAGTCTGTAGCTTTACACTCAAGCGCATTATAGAAGTTATAGAAGTGCTCCATAGAACGCACAGTCGGTAGCACGACCGACTACAGATCGAGGGGTCGCAAGTTCGAATCGCAGCTCGGCCACATAATTTCCGCGGAGAAAGATAATAAGATAATTTCTACGGTCATTCTTTCCTTCTGCTGATTAAAGAAAGCCAGATGTCAGTTACTGGCAAACGAATCTTCACAAAGTACTATAGCATGTAAAGGAACACATCAGAGTTTGTACCTGGGACGGGACAGCAGCGTAAACTTACTTGGGGCTCAAATTTCAGAATAAATAAATAATCCAAATGAAGTTACCCAGGAAAGGCGAAAATCACGAAGCACGGTCCTTTTAAGGCAGTAAAGGAAGCAATAAGGAACAAATAACGTCAAGCTACAACGACACAATTGCAATAACCGACAAACAAACAAAAGTAACTGCAAACAGAAGTTGGAATAAACGGACATATCATTTTAGGAAATAGATAGGTTTTATCATTTAGGGTGTTCTTTGTTTTCAAAGGCAACCTTTTAGGTTTTTAGTTAACTTAACTACAGCTGGTGTTAAGTGCCAAGTGGTGGCTGTAAAACATCTTCCAAGCTTCACCATAGTGCAAATTTTAGGGATCACTGAGCCCATTTTGGTAACTTTGACAATCAAATACCACTTAGACAGGTGCTGGGGCTGGGACATGTGTGGTCTCGTAAGTCAGGTTGCTATGAGAAGACTAGATAGGACAGTCTTCGATTTTCGTTCTCTTGTTGGCTCTTTATTCCCTAAGGCAACATTTTAGATTTTTGTATTATTATTTGTATAGTCTGACTTTGGGTTTTCATGATCAGGTAATTACACCTATCGCCGTAATTAGACAAAGATTATGTGTTGACAGATGACAATTCTAACAATTGTTTTCAACAGTTGAGTTGCATAATATTGAAATTGTAACTAAATTACTCTCCAGCATAAACAAAAATTACACTTAGACCTTTTAGGGAATCGATGCATTTCAGAGGTGTTTGTGTCAAAATTGTTTAACTTCCCTTCTTGAAGAGAGTCTGTTCCAAAAAGTAATGATTTGCTGTTCTTACGAACAAATGCATTTGTTTTACAGTATATCATTTTTCAGAATAAACTTTGTCCAGTAGAAAGCAAACAGTAAGCCATAAAAAGTTGTCTCCATTGTACAAATGGCGATATATCTGCCTGATGAGTTACAACGTCAAAAAAACGTACCTTCGGACGTATGCGCCGAACGAAGACTTAAATCAGCCTGCGCACCCGTAGTACTATAATTATGTTTAGTGTAAGGTTTCAAAGGAAGCTACTGATTTATGCACTTATGCACTGTCAAACAAAATCGCTTTCAAATGGTTCAACAAAATTCATAATTATGATAATTATCACCAATCGTCTGTCTCATATAATTAAAAGAAACAGTAATTGCTGACTTTTGCAAATAATTGCGATCTGCAAAATTTGTATTTACCGTTATTATTACGGCAATATTGTTTTACAACTATTTTGCACATGAAAGTCATTGTGCCGCCGGTTGTTTTTCTAGTCTTTTCGTGGTAGCTTGTCAAATAGATTCTAGACTGAATGAATCTTGAGACCAATGAATACATTCATAAAAATAAATATAGCTTGTGTCGAAGTCATCACGAAAAGATGCCTATATAATTTTGACCCCCTTAAACCCCACTTTTATATAGCAAAACTGGGGTTTACAAGGGTATACGTTATTTTTCTTATTTCTGCTAAAAACACAGATTGTGGGTACTCGTTAGGACCGCCTTGCCGAGGCGGTTCTAACGAGTATCCACAAACAATGTTTAGAGCCAAAATATGAAAAACACCAGAATTATTTTATCTAAAAATTTCCTTTTTCTGGTTATAAAATTTTCAATATATTTGAATAGGCGTGTTTTTGTAATGTTTTCTAGGCCAGATTGGCTTCTTTGGACAATAAGGCTTAATCCATGATCCTAAAATAAATTTTCAGAACTCCCGGTATGGGTAGAATGATTGCACATATCTGATGCTACGTTTGCGGACGTTATAACTCTAATGATTTATGGTAAAGTACATCAAGATCTTTTAACAAGACCCGGTATCCGGCTGATAAATGACGACTCACCTTTTCCAAAGCTGATTCTGCATGTGGTACAGGGTGTTTATAAAGCACACGCGTCTTCGTAAACGTTTTACCCGAGCTGGTTTGTTCAACTTTGTACATAGACGAATGCTTGCCTACAACAAAAAGTACGAGTAAGTGTAAAACTTAGTATAAAAGGAAACATAGTAAACAGTTATTGTTGAAGAATTAGGGTGTATACATGGTAGACTTGGAACTTACTTGCATTTTAGAAGGAGTAAATCTAGTAAGAGAGAGAGAGACTATTTAATCACTGTGTTTCTGAAGTGGTTTCTTCCATCTTTGAATCCAGTCAGAACCAGTTTTTCAAAAAGGGATTTCAGTCAAAAATCATAATATAATAGCAAATAGTGTAGATCAATATGAGTCATCTAATCTGTATCTACACTGTTTGCTAAGGTACATGTTTTCGTCTGCAGGGCTGAAAGGCTTAAAGTACTATAACCTGAGACAGGGTATTTACTTAGTTTATTTCCTTACTGGATTAGATAGATAGATAGATAGATAGAGAGAGAGAGAGAGAGAGAGAGAGAGAGAGAGAGAGAGAGATAGATAGATAGATAGATAGATAGATAGATAGATAGCATTTGAGAAGACCAACCTTCATGTCCATGCTCATCCGTAGAATAAGACCAAGAAGATGCAGTACCTTTTCCATCAGCCTGTTTGCAGAGACAATATGAATTGAAAATAAATTTGAATTTAAATTAGCTATGTAACTAGAAAATATAATGCAGTTCTCATAAGAATGGATTTATTTTTGAAGAAACTTTAAATGATTATTTTACAGGAAGTCAATAAAAGCATCACGAAAACACGCCTATCTAATTTTGACTATCTTAAAACCCACTTTTAAAAAGTAAAACTGTGATTTACCGGGGTATAAATTATTTTCTTATTTCTGCTCAAAAACATAGATTGTGGGTACTCGTTTGAACCGCCTGGCCGTGGCGGTTCTAACAAGTATCCGCAATCTATGTTTTCAGCAAAAAATATGAAAAATATCAATATTTTTTTATAGCTGAAAATTTTCTGTTTTTGCAGGTGAAATTTACTATATATTTGAATAGGCGTGATTTGAACAGGCGCATTTCTGTAAGGGTTAAAGCATCTAAACCATCGGTACAACTAATCCGCACAGACTTGTTTCGGCTATTTCGTGCACATCAGTAAACATTAAGGAAATTGGATACCTTTGATACATATTCTTCCAAGTTTACCAGGGTGACAATATTTTGACTTTCTGTTTGCTTTCCTACGTATCGATTCCCTTCTGAATAGGAGTTTTGCTTTACAAGGAAGCAAACGCAATTTTAACATAGTTGCCTTTTCATATAATGTATCAATACTCCTGGAGACAAACTGACCACGAATGTCAGAAGATTTAACCCATTTAGGCCGAGTGCACTCTTCTACACTAACTTTTTGGACCGGTGCACTTCAATATAAGGAGTGTCCGGTTCGTTGTCAGTTGTCACACTGTGACATTTGTTTGATTTTTATTTGTCACTCGTCTCTCCTTCTTTTGATGCCTTGGGAGGGCCGTGCTTCGTGATTGTGGTAATTCCTATTTATTTTCACTGATGTTTTAGCTGTTTTAATAGAGTGGAGCAAATAAACATTCTTCCCATTTAAGGCACTATTGGAGATTATACTTGTTTGCTGTAAGCGTCTAACGTTCAGCTATTTAGATATAGTTTTACGTCATATCAAGACTAATATAAGAATGAAAAAAAAAAAAAAAAAAAAAAAAAAAGAGAAAAAAAATAAAAAAAAATAAATAAAATAAAATAAAAAAATGACTGCAAATAACAACAGACTCGCACACATTGTATTATTACTCCCAATTGCTTAATCTTAATGCGTGCTGAATCTTAATACAAATATTTATAAAATTAAATCGTCCTTTAATGAGGTTAAACAGTCCTGACAAAAGCCGCAATGTCCAAAAATGTTTCTTCTGATATATGCGCCCGACTCAGTCTCTGACAAGTGCGCCCAACGAAGACTCAAATCAGCCTGTGCAATCGCACAGTCTGATCAGAGTCTTCGTTGTCCGCCTGAGGAAACTTTTCCGGGCTATCCAAAGCGCACCCAGCCCTGTGAAGTCTCCGCGCAGGTTGCTCTAAATCTTCGTTGGCCGTACATGTCCGAAGGTATTTTTGTTGACGTTACGGCTCATACATACTCGTACCTTATCTTTATTTAAATATTTTCCAGCCAGTAGTCCTGTGATGGCCTTTTTAGCTGTTAATATTTCCTTATCTTCATTTTGCGGGTAAAGTGTCTCGATCACCTCTCCTTCACTGGACATCACAACAGAAAACCTAAATGCAAAATAGGTAATAAAAAATATAAGTTTATTTGTTTTAAACATCACCTAATAAAATGAGCCGTGCCCCGCACGAGAAAAAATTCTTCTGACTTACTGCCTATTCAATATATCAGTGCACGATGCTACACTTTTATACAGTAAAACTGGGGTTTACAGGGGTATACATTATTTTTCTTATTTGTGCTCAAAAACATGGATTGACGAGGCGGTTCTAACGAGTACCCACAATCTATGTTTTTGAGTACAAATATGAAAACCATTAGAATGTTTTTATCCGAAAATTTTCATTTTTTTGGTGGTAAAACTTTCAGTATATTTGCAAAGGCATATTTTCGTACTGTGTATTATTTTAATGATAATAGTAATAATGAATAATCAAGCCACACATCATTCAGTACTAATGTATAAGATCAGCCTCGTGTTAAAGATTAAAATAATTGTTAGTTACATATACTATAATACTGTTTGTAACAAATACTCCACTCTACATTGGTTTGAATTATTCACCATGACATTTTTATTTGTAAACTATTGGGAGTCAGATTCAAGTCTGATTTGTTTTAAATGTTGCTATGTATTGTATTAAATAAAATATGTTTTAACCACAGTGATTAAATTATAGCTTCAAAATACTAATGAGTGCCCAAGATATTATTAACTACAAGTACAGTGTATCTATATTTCAAAAACATTTTGAAATTGGTCTATTATTATTTATTACAGTGATAAGAAATATACAAACCATTTAGAAAAGTCCAGTTGATGACTGTGATCCACTGAAAGAAAATCAAATGATCAACAAAATCATGTAGCATATGAATCTCATATTGCACAAACCAGTTGAAAGAGAATGGGTTCACTTTTAGAGCAGGTCACTCTATCAAAATTATCTTGACCTTTACTAAAACGGGCTTTGGTTGCCCGGGAGAAAATTCTTTCCTTTTAGAGTATATCCCTTTTGAGGAAGGGGGCAAATTGTACTTTACAGTAGACCTCTTTTCAGAAGGGGTTTGATTTTCAGGAAGGCAAACAGGAAAACTTGTCATGACAATTTTGTAATTGTAATTAATGCAAAACTTTTATTCTGTAATACTGTTTTATTATAGACAGGTTGAACAATTTTATTCCAATAAATGAGTAAGTTCAAATATTATAAGATAATATATATGGTGTTGTCTGGATTGTTGATGGGCAGCTGTGTACTTTGTGTATTGAGAGATCACTCTGGTAAAACAACACGTGGCTGGACTGGCACTGATTGGCCAGGGCACACTGTCAATCATGCGGTCAATACGGTACACAGAGAAGGTGCAGTCCAGCTAATTTCTTTATAAAAGGAGAAGCAAATATTAGTGCAATGCTGAAGAGCTCATCCCATCCACCATCCCCATGCAGCACCAGATTATTTATTTAATGCTGCTGTAACCAATTTTAACGTATATATTCTGTCCATATATTTATAAATAGTCTTATTACATTGGGGTTATTCACTGAGACCAGTCTGCCCAAACGGCCTTCTTGACTCCCCCTCAAAAACTGGATTCACACTGTCTGAAATATGGAACACGATTTTGGCATCTATCTCTCAGTTAACTTCATATGTGGGATCATACCACCTTGCAGGACTGCTGTCTGTTATCAATCTGTGTGCCATATTTTTTTTTTTTTTTTTTTTTTTTTTGAGTTAGGAAGTCGATCAGCCTGACATTACTTAATCGTTCACGAAGGGCAAGTGAGTAGCCCCCAGGAAAAGAGCCAACTATTTTTATAATATTTTATGTTATATAATAAACACGGAACAGCCATATTATTATGATTTGTATAAACAACTTGTTAACCCATAAAATGCCAAGAAAACCTGCATCTGAAAATCTCGTCTGTTTATGTCGTCTGCTAAATATTCTTGCAAACTTTTCAAACCTGTCTTTGCATACAGGCAAACATGTGGACCCTGATCAGACTGCTCCTAGTCTGATCGGGGTTCACACTGTTTGCAAAAATGACTTTTATAATCGCAAGCAGATTACAAAGCAGACGACAATTGTTGTTATTTGCATGTCACAGGGGAGGAAAAAGCACATGGCCTGACCGGGACTCGAACCGTGCGAGCACTCTAGCCAACTTAGCTACCGAGCCACACGGTCGACCTGCGACAATTTCCCCCTGCTTAAATAGATTCGTCCCCGAATCTGCTTGGAACCGTGCCGGTACCGACGAGACAGTACCTTTGCTGCTCGCAGCCCGAGCACGGACCCACACTGAGCCACCAAATGTCACAGGGGAGGAAAAAGAACATGGCCCGACCGGGACTCGAACCCAGGACCTCTCGCATACCGTGCGAGCACTCTAGCCAACTGAGCTACCGAGCCACACAGTCAACCTGCGACATGCAGTTTAAGTTTCAAAAAAAGCAGAAAATCTATTAAGTACATCCGTTCACTAGGAGATTACCCACCGTTTCTCACAAGTAAGACATGTTTGTGACTCCTGTGCACCAATCTCAGTTGAACAAATGCTTTTATTTTTGAACAGACCTCTTTTCAGACGGAAAAAAGCAAGTTTGACGAAAAGGTCTTAGTTTGAAAATGCATCACTTTCTCTTACATTACAATAACAGCCTATTTAAATATATCGAAAATTTTACAACCAAAAATATTTCCGCCTAAAACATAGATTGTAGGTACACGAGGCGGTTCTAACGTATAACCACAATCTATGTTTTTAAGAAGAAATAAGAAAAATACTGTATACCCCTGTAAACCCCAGTTTTTCCTATATTAAAGTGGGGTTTCAAAGGGTCAAAATTATATTGGCATGTTTTCGTGATGAATTTTCAACTACTTATAATGTTCTTCACCTCTAAAATAGGTTAGCATAAGCAGAAATAGACATATGGAATATACATCTAAATATATTATACTTCCGTAACTGTACTGGTGTACCATGATATGCAAAATAAAAGCAAACAGGTAATTTAATCCTTGTCATGCTGAATAAATTAAGAGGCCACGCCTACTTCTAAATGTCAGCCAATCAGATGCCTTGATCGAGATTGTTGACATAAATTCATAAACTGAATGGCAAACAGTGCAGATCTAGATCAGTTGGCTTCTTCAGAAGCCAACTGATCTGGATCTACACTGTTTGCAAAGGCAGAGTGTATCCGGATTCAGCAGGACAAGGGTTAATCATGTCACTTGTGTTATAAATGTAGAAGAAAAGTAAGTTTAAAGAAGTGACAAAATATGTAGTCTTTAAATTTGCCTTAGTTTTAAGATGTTTCCAGCGATTACTATTTGCTGATGATTCAGTTGACACTGTCCACATCATCAACCTGTCATTAGCTATGTTTTCTCTACCATAATCTAAATATCCTATTACAGATGTAAGCAAACAATTTGCTTTTAACAAACTTAAAATGCCGCCGTTTGAAATTGAAAGACGTTTGATTTTGTTTAAACCATTACTGGAAAACAGCATTGGTAGCTTTAGCTGAAACCTTGGTACGGTTATAGATCAATCTCGGACGAGTGAGAGTAAAGCCAATTCATTTTTTTACAAAAAAGCAAATGCTAGATTGTAACAAATAAAAGGGCTAAATGTCAACTAGAAATCATCTAGCAAAAGACAATCACAAGTTTGACTACCATCTCGGAAACACGCCTATATAATTTTGAACCCCTAAAATCCTTCTTTTATATAGTAAAACTGGGGTTTACAGGGTATATATATTATTTTTGGTATTTCTGCTCACAACATAGATTGTGTGTACTCGTTAAAACCGCCTTGTTGTAGCGGCTCCAAAGAGTACCCACAATCTATGTTTTGAGCAGAAATACAAAAAATAATAGATTTTTTTTGTCTGGAAATTTTCATTTTTGGTGGTGATTTTCAGTGTATTTGAATAGGCATGTTTTCGTAATGACGATACGCTCGTATTTAACGTTAACTGGATTTCTAGTAAGTAAATTACCGCTCTTTACTTAACTTCAGAATAAGACTGAGCTAAATACTCGTACAGAATGGTATCAACCTATTTTGATACGGATTTGCTATTTCATTTTTATACCGGTTGGCCCTCCCATTTTGATACTGATTTGACCGCTCGTTTTGATACCATCACGAAAACATACCTATATAATTTTGACCCCTTTAAACCCCACTTTTATATAGTAAAAGTGGGGTTTACAGGGGTATACATTATTTATCTTATTTCTTCTCAAAACATAGATTGTGGGTACTCGTTAGAACCGCCTCGCCGAGGCGGTTCTAACGAGTACCACAATCTATGTTTGAACAGAAATATGAAAAATATCTGAATTTTTTATAAAAAAAATTCTTTTTTTGGTTGTAACATTTTCAATATATTTGAATAGGCGTGTTTCCGTAATGAAGCTTTGCCTCGCCATTTTGATAGTAAATTGTCTGCCCATTTGATACTAATTTCCTCGTCCATTTTGATACTGATTGCCCCGCCCGTTTTGATACTGATTTTTCCGCCCGTTTTGATATTGCTTTGCCCGCCCATTTTGATACTGATTATCTATCTTGTCCTTTTTGATATTGATTTAACACAATTATAGAGACGCGCAGTTACATAAACAGAAAATAAAATAAAATAATAATAATAATAATAATAATAATAATAATAATAATAATAATAATAAAACATCAGTAAACTGCTTACCAGGTCGATTCGTGGTCCTAAATCTGAAATCCTCTACCAGGAGCATTAATTCTGATACGCCTTCATTTTCTTCCACACAGACGAAGATTACCTGAAACAGCATAAATATAATGACCATTTCAACCCTCTAAAATGGACTCATCCATCTTTGCATTTGGACAAAACAATTGTTGGAAATGGGGTTGTCATTGTAAAATTAAGAACGGGAAAGCAAACAGTGTATATCCTGATGCGGCTCGTTTTGAACCGTTTCATCTGGCTTTACACTGCTTGCAAAAGCATCTGTCTTGGTGTACAGGGCTGAAAGGGTTAAAGGGAATTTATACACTTTCAAGGAGGTAACTATGTTATAAATTGAGTTTGCTTCCTACTGAAAAGAAGTCTCCTCTAGAAGAAAAGAATTTGCTCCCATTTGGAGCAAATTCTTTCCTTTCATAGTTGACTCATTTTCAGAGCGGGGCTGGTTTTCAGTGGCGTGAACAGTAAGCTATAAAAGTTGTCTTTCTTTTCAAAAGATGGCGGAAAATCTGCCAGGTGTATCAAGTTCCATTGCTTCGAACACAAAATGCCCTTATTGCTTATAAGACCAGCGTTAACCCAGATCGACCTGCGTATTTGCTACTAGAAATTTACTTGTGGTACATTATACAAATGACCAACGTCATTACGAAAACATGCCGATAATTTAAACCCCATTTTTGTATAATAAAACTGGGGTTTACAGGGGTATACATTATTTTTCTTATTGTCTGCTGAAAACATAGATTGTGGGTACTCGTTAGAACTGCCTCGCCGAGGCGGTTCTAACGAATACCCACAATCTATGTTTTCAGCAGAAATATGAAAGGTATCAGAGTTTTTATCTGAAAATTTTCAGTTTTTGGATGTGAAAATTTCTATATATTTAAATAGGTGTGTTGTCGTAATGTGGATACTGATCAGATTGCTTGAAATGCATAGGGTTATTTTCTATTTTGCAAGTCTCGATCATGTTAGTATTAAAAAACAACTATTATAATAATGATAACATGCTATAGTAAACCTTTCTGCACCAGCCACCCTGGGGACTAATAAAACTGGTTGTTGTAGCGGGGTGACTGTTGTAGGGAGGCTAAATATATAAACATAAATTGCACTTCGGGAAATTGCTAAAGAGACTGTTATCGGGAGGTGACTGTTGTTGAAAGGTTTAGCTGGAGACGATTTGTTTTATTGTGATCACTGGCGGAGGCGCTTGTTTCAGACAAGTCTTCTATTGGCAACAGGTTTTCATAAGTATTTATTCTCAACTTTCACTTAGTTATTATTTACAAAGCCCTTGAAAAGATACGTTTTTTTTTTTCAATAAAAAAAGTTGGATATTTTTCTCATTTCTCCATGAGAACATATGTTGTGGTACTCATTAGAAGCGCTTCGGCAAGGCACTTCTGATAAGTACCCACAGCATATGTTTCGTGGAGGAATAAGAAAAATTAAACTGATATCACTCCACTCCATCCCCCTCCCCCTCTAATCTAGAGATATCATTAGCCTATTAAAAAGTTAGTGTTTTTTTTTTTTTTGCAGCAAAACATGTTGTGGGTTCTCATTACAATGGCCTCTTTAAAGCCATTCTAATGAATACCCACAATATATATATTTTGCTACAAAATGTTACTAAAATTATCTTCTTATCTATGGTTGTGAGCTACTTATCTGTCGAGATGTCAGGCCATCAACAAAATATTATTCAATTACGGGGTAAAAATTTCAGCAGACGACATTTTGAAATACTTTGTTTATTTTTTCCCTGAGCTTTGACAACACCTATGACAAATCAGGAAATCGCCATCAGTGTGTCGTCTGTTGAATATTCCAGAGACAAACCTTATTTATGCATGTGTGAAAAATGGGTCTTATCCCCAAAGTCATCAAAAGATATGAGGCGCAAGACGGTCTCGAACATCAAAATTGGTTGACATTTTTTTCAACTTTTTCAAATGCGCAAATAATCTTACTTTTCCGTTCTACTATTGACTATCTAGATCAGTTATCTCCGTACAGAATTGTGTTTTCTTTCAATGTTACAGCGTATATACTAATTTGCAAAATTCTTAGTCAAACAGTTTCGTATGCTTAAAATCGCACCTCTATCAAAGTTTGTTGTAAACTTAAGTCCAATTATTATGTTTAATCCCATATATTCATGTATTTTTATTTTCACGGTTATTTTGTTTTTCAGCGTAGTGGGTTGCGGTATTTTTCGCTTTTACTTGGGTTTTTACGTGAAGGTCTTTACAGGGGTGGAAATTTTGGTATGACTACTTTGGCCTTCGGCTTGGCAAGCCAGTCCCGGGCCAAAAATGGTGGAAAAGTACCAAGTGGAATAAGTCCCCTTAAACAGAAATTAAGGTCATACCTTGGCAGATATCTTTATGGTATCAACCTTGTCAAGAGTAACATTCGCCTTATAGTCGTATTCGTACTGATAGCCCTCTTCAAAGCGAACTAGGGAACCAGCGACAGCAGATACCAGAACCAACGAAAATATGATAAAGTTGATAGCGATACAGCGAAACATCTTGTCTGAAAAAAAAGAATAAGAAAAAAAGAATCATCGAGAGTACACAAATGTTAATTGTGACAACTAGTGCAAGAACAGTTGGCATTTTCACTAACTCTGATTTTCAGTTAGAGGTACATGGGTACGAAATTCACTGATCATTATAAATAAAGCTAAAGTAAATGCTGATCAGTATACATGTACAGTCGAGCTTCAATGGCTCGAACACCTTTGGGACCATGGTAAATTCTAGACAAGGGTAGGTCGAGTCACTGAGGGTGCACCAGGTTAGGAAGCAAATTGGGATGATTTAGGAATGTCTTTGCCGATCTTCTATAATATAATGGTATGTTAAGCGTACTCATTAGAATCACCTTGTGGAAGCGACTTCTAATTAGTACACAAAACACATACTTTTATGATAAAGTAAGAAAATTTCCCTTAGATATCCCTAAATATATGTTTTCTTGAGCTTCTGAAAGAATTGCCTAGAAACTGAAGAACGAGTTCGAGTTGAGTGTAAACGAGTCATCGATGTTCGAATCACTGAAGTTTAATTGTATTTTCCCATTATGTTAATACATCTATGTAAAGTTTTTGCTTTTTAGTGCCTTTTTTTTATCTCTCGACAAGGATATATGTTGTGGTTTATTTATCACACAACGTAGAAACACCTCAGGAAGGCGCTCTTGATGAGTACCCACAGTATAAGTTTTGTTGAGAAATAACTAGAACAGTGTTTTCCGAGGAATATGTCCCCCACAAGTTTGAACAGACATATTGTTGAAACATATTGTATCTATAATAAACTCAAGGTCACAATATATCTATATGTAAGTTTGGTCAAAATTCATCCATTCCTTCTAAAGTCATAAAAGCCCTTGTGTAACGTTAAAAATGGAATCAAGGTCACAAAAATCTAATCAGTTCTTGTCTCTGTCTAAACAATATAGCTGTGTAAGTTTGGTCAAAATCCATCCATTTATTCAGCAGATAGCGTGCAGACAAGCCATTATCCAACAATCTGAGCCCTCCTGTGACCTTGAAAATGGGGTCAAAGTCAACAAAATAAAATTAGTTATTTTCCATGCCACAAAAATGTGGCTGTGCAAGTTTAGTTAAAATCCACCTATTCCTTCAAGAGATACAGTGTAGACAAGCCATTTTCTGAAGTGTTTCTGAAGTGGATTCTTCCACCTTTAATGTATTAGGTCATGTCCATTGCTGTCAGTGGGGGAGGGGTGAGTAATCAAAATCATTAACGGACAGAAAAATAATGTAGATCCTGATGAGATTATGAGCCGTCTCATCTGGATCTACACTGTTTGTATAGATATTTGTACCAGCTTATAGGGTTGAAAGGGTTTCCGCATCAAATACATTTGCCAAACCTCAGACAAACCAACATACACATGCCAAAGCGTATAAAAATGATGTGTATCTTTTATAATTTCTATATACTCGTTTTATTTGATAAAGTTTCCAATAGTTTGTACAAAAAAAAAAAAAAAAAAAAAAAAAAAAAAAAATGATAAGTAATGTGTGTTCACAAGATTCTATTAATTTTTCATGGCACATCACTGTGACACTTTATTTGGTTTAAACATATTTTATTACATAATACAAGTACAACAAAGTAACAAATTTGACATACAAACGATATAGGATTAGAACGAAAGCATATAAATACTTATAGAGTTCTTCTCCTCTACGGTGTATATTTCGTTGTTGACTTGAAGGCAGATCGTTTCACAGATCAAGGCAAAATGTTGTGGTTTATATAATGTAAGAAGGTAAAATAAATTAGTTGACAAAACACACACAAAAAATATAGAATACAAAAAAGAAATAAGAATAAAGAAAAATTATAAAAAAAAAAAAATAAAAATAAATAGATAAATAATAAACAAATAATTCAATAAGTGTTTGTATTAAGAAAACAGTAGTAGGAATCAAACAGTGTGTAACAAGGTATATGAAAATAGCATTCTTGGAGAGGAACAACTGAGCTTGCATCCACAGGCAGACAATGCAGATATTGTTCAGGACAAGTTGTACCTGCAACATGCATTTACTACAGATTTAAAACCGTTTAGTGTCCAATATAAATTTATGAACTTTATCAAAAATGGCTTTGTTTATGTCAACAGAGAGGTTTGAGCTGCCGTATAGCAACAGATTTAAAGTAGGTGTCTGAATTGTAGATATAGCATTCATTAAAGCTGTGCGTTGAGTTTGGTAATGTGAGCAATGGAAAAAATAATGCTGCGAATCCTCGATACTACCACAACTACACAGTGGAGTTTCAGAGACATTTTTCAGGAACAGATCCAGATTCAAAGCACTGCAGTGAGTACGCAAACGAGTGTGTAAGATCTGGAGGCGGCGACTGCCAGTATAATAGTGTTTCGGTGTTTGTTCCTTGTCTTTAGTTAAGTTATATTTAAAAGAGTTAACAGTATTACTTTGCTGGAGTTCTAATGGCAGATTATTCCATTCTTTGATGGCCGTTGGCAGAAAAGATTGTTGATACTGAGTGGTTCTAGCATTGATTCCTCGTAGATTACTCGAATGCCTTAAATTATAATTAAAAACATTACTAATAGATTCAGGTACCAAAGAGGATAGATACTGTGGAGTTAAACTGTATCTCATTTTATAGAAAAGAGTTAGCCTGTGGTTTTTGCGTCTCTGTTCGAGAGTTTCCCATCGAATTTCAGAATAGAGTGTGTCTAACGAAACTAACTTTGTTGCTCCCGTAACTATTCTGGCAGCTTCATTTTGTATTTTGTCCAGTTCTCGTTTTTCGTACTGGGTACAATGATCCCATATGACACCATACTCAAGCAACGGTCTTATAAATACAATATAAATGGTTTCAAGAGATTTTCGGTCGAGTTGAAATTTAAGTTTTCTCATGATATTTATTCTTGTCCACGCTTTTTCAGATATGTAGTTTATATGTTTGTGCCATGAGCAGTCTTGTGAGAATACTATTCCTAAGTGTTTATGAGAGTCCACTTCAGTTATTTGTACATTTTGCATAAATAATGGGGGGTGAAGGTTTCTATTTAATTTACGCGAAATTAACATAGATTCAGTTTTTGGAGGGTTAAAAGTGACTAACCACTTAGCAGCCCATTGTGTTATTCTTCCTAAGTCAGCGTTAATACAAGCAGCTGCAGTGACGGGGTCATCGACAACAATATAAACACTTGTATCATCTGCAAAAAGTCGAATATTGGAACCTATATCAAGAACAATATCATTGATATACACAAGAAATAAAAGGGGTCCTAAGATCGAACCTTGAGGGACTCCAGCATGTATAAAAATCCAATCTGAGACAGCACCAGGCAGAACAACTCTTTGCTTTCGATTAGTTAAATAACTCTTAAACCATTCTAGGACTTGTCCTGTGACACCAGCTGCTTCAAGTTTCAAAAGTAGTCCTGCATGCCAAACCCTGTCAAAAGCTTTGCTGATGTCACAGAAGACAACCCGCACTTCTTTACCAGAATCTAAGGCCTGACAAAAAGTATTATATAAATATGTAAGTTGGTTGACAGTTGAATCGCCAGGTATAAAACCGGACTGGAGCGAAGAGAGCAAGTTATAAGTTTGTAAATGATTATACAGATGTTTGAAGACAAGACGTTCAAAAAGCTTGTCTTCAGAGTTTAGAAGAGATATTGGTCGATAATTATTTACAGCAGACAAGTCACCTTTCTTCGGAACAGGGCAAACATGAGCCTCTTTGTAAGAAACGGGCACAACACCTTTGTGCAATGAGTCATTGAAGAGTGAACAAAAAGGAGAAGCTAGTTGATGCGAAAGTTCCTTTAGAATACGATTACTCAGCCCATTTGGTCCAGAAGCTTTACCTACAGGCAATACCTCGAGTACTAATTCAACCTCATGAGGAGTCAAAACGATACGATCCAATAAAGAATCAACAGTAGCTGGAGTTAAATCAGGAAGAACAGCATATTGTTCATCCAGGAGTGTTTGACTTTGGAAGAAATTGTTTAAAACATTTGCTTTGTCATGCTCGTCTGTGATTATGTTATTATTGACCTCAAGTGGCGGAACAGATATTCTTGAGTTTGGGGCGATTATTTGTTTTAATGTAGACCACCAGTCTTTTGAAGAAAGGGATTCAGACCGCAATTTGTCTGCTATTTTGTCATTGTAAAACTGTTTACATTTGCGTGTCATTTTAACTGTTTGATTTCGTAATTTCTTAAACTTACTCCAGTCTGTTTCATTTCCTGTTCGTTTTGCTCTATGATATGACCGTTTGCGTTTGCGAATATATCTTTTTAATTCTGACGTTATCCATGGAGGATCTGAAGGGTGGATTGTAATATTTCTATTTGGAATGTTATCTTTGGCTAGGTCGATTATTTTTGAAGTTATATTTACAGAGTATGTGTCAATGTTATCGTCGTAAAGAGCAGGCCAGTCTACTAAGGATGCTTGCTCACGTAATGATTGATAATTTCCTTTTTCATAGTCCCAAATATGACGTTTAAATGTTTTACGTTTTAGTTTAGCAAACTTGAGAATTCCGTATACTGGGCAATGGTAACGTATATCCTGATTCAGAAATGGGTCACCTATACCACTTAAAAGCAAACTATTTTTGTTACTGACTATTAATAAATCAATTAAAGACGAAGAATTCTCAGTATAATGGGTGGCTTCATCGATTGTTTGTGACACTTTATTTAGTGACAACATGACCAACATGTTCACATGTTCTTGACTGTACATATTACATTCTCATGCGCTTCGTTTGCCATGAAAAACAATGTCAAACAAGACAAAATATTTAGACGTAAACGTTTAAGTACCGGCGCAAATTTTGTTAATGTTTACTTAGAAATATGGGACACGGGTATACTAAAGTTTAATAAATTTTCAATGTAATAGGTAAAAAAAGAACAACAATGTGATTCTTTAATGTATGCTTTTATTAAGCTTTATGGATTTTATTGATCAAGCAATATGCGAATCCTAGTCGTATTGGGATCTCCACGAGATTTAATTTGTACATTAGTATTTAAAAAGAAACATGCTAGAACTTAAATAGGCTACCAGATCTCATCTAGAAGATTATTTTAGCATGCGTCATATATGAATATGTTTGAACTTTTTTAAGTATGGACCATAGATCATAGTCAAACTTACCAAAGATGGACTGCGGGTCATATTAAACTTACCAAACTGCGCTCTGCGCTAATCGAACACGTCTCCATACATTAAAATCCAAAGCTATATTAAGCATTACGAAAACACGCCTATTCAAATATGTAGAACATTTCATCTCCAAAAACTGAACATTTTAAGATAAAAAAACTCTGATATTTTTCATATTTCTGCTTAAAACATAAATTGTGGGTACTCGTTAGAACCGCCTCGTTGAGGCGGTTCTAACGAGTACCCACAATCTATGTTTTAAGTAGAAATATGAAAAATAATGTATACCCCTGTAAACCCCAGTTTTACTATATAAAAGTGGGGTTTAAGGGGGTCAAAATTATATAGGTATGTTTTCGTAATGAGACCGGCGCGACTTGCGTGCCGGCCAATAATTTAATCAAGTCGGCGGCCACAGAGCGAGTGTAGCGGTGACGTCTGACAATAACGTGTTTATTTAAAGTGACATAATCTTGCCGACTAGCTTTTAACGAAAATTGTTCAAGAGTATCGTCACTTGCTGTTTCTTAAACTAGCTTAAGATAATTGATGTATATATTATTTTTCTTATTTGCTCAAAAAACGTTAAATGTGGGTACCCCTTAAAACTGTCTCGCCGAGGCGGTTCCAACGAGCACCCACAATTTATGTTTTGAGAAGAAACATGAAAAATATCAAAGTTTTTTATCTAAAATTTTCCTTTTTTGGCTCTAAAATTTTCAAAATATATTTGAATAGGCATGTTTTCGTAATTGTAACCGAGCCATTCTTTGAAGTTTTATTATTCTTTACTAACAAAATATTAGAGTGATTCTGGCCATATGCTTCTTAGACCAACTAAAGCATGTCTTTAAAATAAAATAATATTGTCATAAAATGTTAAGAAACTTATGGCATGCTTACCGCTGTCCGTCTGTCCCCTACTGAATTAATGTTTCATTTCACCGCTTTCATGTAAGCAAATAACATACCCGCTATGCAAGTGAAGGACTTGTTCCAAAATTCTCCCAATAATTACTTCCTAGTTGAATATGATTGGCTAAATGACTAAGGTATTCGGTTTGTGTAATTCTCCGTATCTACTGATTTCGACCATTATACTTACACAGTATACATTCAGCAGTGCAGTTTTGGGCTTGAACGTGACCGGTAAGATTTTGTTTCAATCATTATTTCGCTCGTCTGAATGATCAATTACTCGTATTTTTTTTTCGAATAATTATAGATCTGATAACGATAATGTCAAATAATAATAATAATAATAATAATAAAAGATAATAATGATAATAATAATAATAATAATAATAATAATAATGTACATTACGTTAAAGTCTATGTAATGTATACACCCATGTAATATGTTCCCCTACAACAGATAGGAAAAACAGTGGATGTCAAGAGTCTACATTAGAACTACATAAGTAGGTGGTTGTTCAGATTTTATTAGTTTTTAAATGAACCATGCTTTACAACTTGTGTATAATTTTTTTAGTAACTTTTTACTGCTTAAATCTGTCTTATACGCTTAATTAACAAATCTAGTTAAAATTATCACATTATCTAATTGAAATGCCGTCTTACGTAACTCTAGATATGAGAGTTATCAAGATAAATACACTTTTCTTTCTCCCCAAAAGGATACGTTGCGAGTACTCTGCGGGGCGCTCTTAATGAGCACATACGTGTTTTAGTGGAGAAATGAGATATACTATCGAATTACAAACCGCACAACAAAACATACAAAATGGTATGTGCGCCGCGCGAAGACTCAGATCAGCCTGTGCATCCGACCAGTCTGATCACACATGATGAAAGCTTGGGACTTCAGAGACCCATTGAGTGCACAGCGAAGACTCTGATCAGACTGGGCACACACGCAGTTGGTTCAGTCGTGTGGTGGCTCAAATTGAATGTTTTGGCTGAAATAATGGCTTAGCTTGAGCTTTGGTGTTGACGTGTATATTTTACACAGACGTATTGTTTGTTTGTGTTGAGGTTTTACGTCCCAGTCAACCCAATGGGGTCATGTCGAGCGCGGTCTGTTTACCTAACCACACGTTTACTGGGCAGGCTTAGTCCTCTAAGCGGTTAACCAGTATTGTGCATATTCTTTCGCCAGAAACTGACAACTGCCCTTCTTGAATCAGCGGAAGGAAGAGAATGACCGTAGAAAATATTTCATGATCAATCTCCACGAAAGAATATTGCCGACCTCGGCAGGGGTTGAACCCGCGACCTCCTGGTCTCCAGTCGGACGGCGCATCCAACTGAGCCACCGCGGTCTTTACACAGACGTATTAACTCTTAAAGTGTTATGCAAAAGTGTAGATGACAATATTCTGATTAAAATCCCAGAAATCTAGACTTGGCATTTGATGTGAATTGTCGGCTAGTGACGACTCACGTGAAATGTCAAGTTTTAGCTTAAAAATGTCAAAATGTCATCAGCTGTAGCTGCTATTAGCACTTTAAGTGTTGACATAATGGAACATAAGGAGCGTAAAATGGTCCATTTGGTTTACATGGTTTGTTTAAACAAAGCCTGTTTCCGTCTTTACATGCTTTATTAAAAACAAGCATTTGTCCGTCTTGTTTTTCCCATATTCTACACACATGTTCGTTTCCTATCATATCCATGTCGAACAAATGAACCACAATGTCAGAAAATGTTCCATTGGGTATGTGGGCCCATTCGTGCAGTCTGATCAGAATCTTCCCTAGGCGCGTTTTGAACAGCCAAGGACAACAAAACTCTGATCAGACTGCGCGGATGTGCAGGTTTATTTGAGCGTTTTGCTTCGCGCACATATCAGAAAATCCGTTTCTTACGGTGAGGCTCAAATGTAAACAAACTTTCACACTGTATCATGACCAAGCGTCCTGGGCCCAGTTGTTCAAAACTAATGATGTCGTTAGTTAATGTATCGTTTAAACTTTGATCATTGAATATGGCATATATGTTAATATTTTTGCTGAAAAAATGTGAGTAGCTTTTGCATTTGCAAAAGCTACTCACATTTTTCAGTAAAAATACCTGTGAATTAGATATTGTACTTACTAGAACAGTTAACATTTTGACCACAACGAGCTCGTTAAGCTAACGACGCTTTGAACAACCGGGCCCTGGTGTCTTCTTACATTGTCAGAATTCATTTCGTTCAAAACGCGCTTACTCCTATAAATCATCGTATGTAAAGATTTATAACTTTTCCGAATATGTAGTTTTTTTAGCACAATGTTTTAAGACATTTGTTAGCTGTATTCATTGGTAACAAAAAAAAAAAACAAAAAAAAAAAAAAAAAAAAAAACGAAAGAAAATGGGAGAAAGAGACATTGAACTCGTGTACGCCGTGTTGAAAGACACACAAATAAATTTAAAACGGTGTTTGATCTTTAATAATATATACACATTGATTAGTTATAGCTCTGTTAATTATTTATATAATGTGTAAACCTTGTCAATGTATACCGTATAGTAAATTTATTCTAACAAAACTAAATATAATGATAAAAAAGCTATGCTTAGTCGTTAACTCAAAAGTAAGATCAGTGATGTCAGACTGTGATCCTGAGGGACGGATTTCTTTTTATCTGTCCCTCACACCCATGATCCTTTTTTCTTGCATACCTTTCATTTCTGTGAGAAGGTTTTTGATAATGCAGACACTACGACTGCAGACGTCCCGTATACAACCAGTGCATACCAAACACGTGAAAATATTCGATATTTACCTTTCCCATGGGACGGATTAGTGTGTGTTAAATAAAATTTGCTAGTACCGGTGTAATTTGCGGAAATCCTTGTCTGGTATGCAAGAAAAATAAAGATTATAAGAATCTATCATGGATGTGAGGGGTAGATAGAAAAATCCGCCCCGAGGGTTACTGTCTGACATCACGAGACTTGCCTAGTGATGCTAGACTGTGATCCCGAGTGACGGATAAGATTTGCTAGTACCGGCGTATTTTGCGAGAATTCTTATTTGGTATGCAAGAAAAATAAAGATTATAAGAATTTGTCATAGCTGTGAGGGGTAGATAGGAAAATTCGCCCCGAGGATTACTGTCTGGCATCACAAGGCTTGCCGAGTGATGCCAGACTGTGATCCCGAGGGATCCATGATAGATTCTCTTTTTCTTGCATACCGTTTATTTCTGAAAGTGTTTTTTTCTTTATAATGAAGTCACTTCGATTTGCCAACGTTGACAATATCGTGACGTTAAGTGACGCCAAACTCAACGATAGCGTACCTTGACGTCCTATACATCCAGTGTTAACCAAACACGTGAAAATTCTTGATTTTTATCTTTTCCACGAGAGGGATAATGTGAAATAAGATTTGCAAGTACTTTTGTAATTTGCAGAAATCCTTATCCGATATGCAAGAAATACGGTTTTTATTCAACGGATGAATTTTCTAGTCCTTAATAATAATAATTATGATATCATTATCAAAATTATTATTATTATTATTATTATTATTATTGTTGTACTTTGACATAGGAAATATTTGCGAAGTGCTACCTAACTGGCACATGACGTTTAAATACGATGGCATTAAGTTGTATAACCACTTTGACTCGAAATTTCATTTTTCCTGGAAATTTGTTGAATACATTTGCGATGCCGTATTTAGCCTAAATATTCACACCCTTTACTCTTTACCTCATACTTCACTTCAACAAGTCTAATTTACTACGTAATTTTATCAAATCGATCCCCCCTACCCACCCTCCCCCCCCCCCCCCCACGTCCCCACCTCAGAAATCATCCTGGATCCATCCCATGTATTCAACTTTTGATTGGCGCCACTTTTAGAAATTATTTTCATCGCTGGACAATCACGGCCAAAGAATACTGAAATCATGAAAATGCATCTTTTCGTTACAGCTGATAATGTCATAAAATGTCCATGATGATAGGCTTGAAAAATAGTCTCTAGAAAAAAATATTACATTTAAACTATTTTAATTTAAAGAAACTCCCCACACTATGCATTGGAAGAGTCAAGTTACAATTTTAGGTTTGTCAGGCTATGTGACTTAGATATTCCTAGAGCAAAATGACTGAATTGTTTGCAAACAGTAAAGACCTTGATCAGACGCCGCGTTATGCGGTGCCTGATCTGGGCCAGCTATGTTTGCAAATTGCCATTTTGCGAATCTCAAAGCTAAAATGGGTTAAAAAGAGATTAGATTAAATTTGATACCCTGGTATATAGAATCCGTTTTCAAAGTGGGATCTACTCTTAGAAGGAACACATTTAGATATTCTTCAGAAAAAAAAAAAAAACATGACGAAACTATTTGCAAACATTGAAGATCCTGATCAGACTTCGCGTTGTGCGGCGTCTGCTCTTCGTTTCCTTTGTTTGCAAGTACCCTTTTGCGGGTCTCCAAAATAATGGTTAAAAGGAGGTTGTTTGCTACTCTGGTGAATCCGTTCTCAAACTTTGATCTGTGGCATCTGATCTGCATCTACACTGTTTGCCATTACCCTTT
This sequence comes from Anodontia alba, assembly GCA_964016985.1. Classification (NCBI taxonomy): domain Eukaryota; kingdom Metazoa; phylum Mollusca; class Bivalvia; order Lucinida; family Lucinidae; genus Anodontia; species Anodontia alba. Next base: position 60,164,345 of record OZ024823.1, on the reverse strand, counting down.
TCGGGATCTACCGACTCGTGTGAATAATGATTCTGTATAATGTATACGAATTAATTTTCGACTTTCACTTATTTATTTCATTATATTTTGTTTTATCTGATTCTATGTTTCGATATCATTGTAGCCTATGCGATCTGGTAGTGATTAGGATGCACAGGACTTCTCAGAAAACACTGGGGATCGTTGTTGTCGTGGTTCTGTCCTTGTTTGCTGGAGTCTGTAGGTAAGCACTAATTTCTACATTTCTACTAGTGCTGACAGATCAGATTCTAAAGTCTAGCCATCGTTGTTGCATAGCTTCTTTCTTCAAAGGAACACCTCAACGTGTTACAGTATTTGACTCGCTATTCATAACCAAAACATGCCTACATGTATATAATTTTGACCCCGATATATCACACTTTTATATAGTAAAACTGGGGTTTACAGGGATATACATAATTTTTGTTATTTCTTCTTAAAATCATAGATTGCGAGTACTCGTTAGATCCGCCTCGTTGAGACAGTTCTAATGAGTACCCACAATCTATATTTTGAGCAGAAATTTGAAAAATATCAGAATTTTTTTATCTGAAAATTTTCATTTTTTGGTGGTAAAATTTTCATTATATTTAGATAGGCATATTTTCGTAATGTATGAATATTAGTACCGCAGTGTATAAAGATGACTGGTATAATTCTGACAAGAAACAGAAAAAGCAGGTATTTTTAAATCCGAAAACGCTTTTGTTTATAGATGAGTGGGACGGTTCTGGATGTTCTTAAGACTAAGGAATTAATAATAAACTGCTGATAATTTAAAAGAGGATTTTACAACACGGTACTCTTTTTGCAACAGATTTAGCTGTTTTGAGGGGGTAAAAATGGCCAAAAATGCATGTATTTATTTTACTTCCGCCGAACAGCGGTAAAATATATGCTGTATTTTAGGTTTTAAAAGGTGTATGTTTTTGCATAGAGGTAAAATATATGCTATATTTAGGGTTTTGAAGATATATATTTTTGCATAAGGAGTGGTACATGTACCACCCCTAATGATAATCCAAATACAGTTTACTCTCATAAGGACTGTTTTACAACATCTGGATAACATCCCAAGCTTTCTTCTTGTTTTGACAGGGGTGGTACACGTACCACTTTAGGTCCAAAATCCGCCGTCTCTTTGTTCCATAGAAATATTTACCATAAATTTGAAAATATTGATTTTAAGACCCTTCTCTTAAAGTGGTACACGTACCACTCTCTAGATTGTGACCTGTTTTTTCTGATTGTTGTTATTGTAACAGTTGTTATCTCCATTACTGATATTCTTTCGGTTCTTAACAGCAAGTGGTACACGTACCACTCCAGACCATAAATCCCTTGTTTCACAAACCCATAGGCATATTTACCATAACTTTGAAAATAAATATTTTTTAGACTTCTTTCAGAGTGGTACGTGTACCACTCCCTAGATTTTGACCACTTGAGATTTGTTGTTATTGTAAAAGTTATCTTATTTCAGATAATCGTTTGTTTCCTCAATGACAAGGAGTGGTACACGTACCACTCTAGACCAGAAATTCATCTGCTTCTTTGCCCCATAGAAATATTTACCATAAATTTGAAAATATTGATTTTAAGACCCTTCTCTTAAAGTGGTACAGGTACGATTGTGACCTTTTTCTGATTGTTGTTATTGTAACAGTTGTTACTTCCACTACCTATAATCTTTCGGTTCTTGACAGCAAGTGGTACACGTACCACTCCAGACCATAAATCCATTGTCTCTCAAACCCATTGGAATATTTACTATAAGTTTAAATATAAATATTTTTTAGACTTCTTTCAAAGTGGTACGTGTACCACTCCCTGGATTTTGACCACTTGAGATTTGTTGTTATTGTAAAAGTTATCTTATTTCAGATAATCTTTTGTTTCCTCAATGACAAGGGGTGGTACACGTATCACTCTAGACCAGAAATTCATCTGCTTCTTTGCCCCATAGAAATTTTTAAAATAAATTTGAAAATATTGATATTAAGACCCTTCTCTTAAAGTGGTACACGTACCACTCTCTGGATTGTGACCTTTTTTTCTGATTGTTTTTATTGTAACAGTTGTTACCTCCACTACCGATAATCTTTCGGTTCTTAACAGCAAGTTGTACACGTACCACTCCAGACCATATATCCATTTTCTCTCAAACCCATAGGCATGTTTACCATAACTTTGAAAAATATTTTTTAGACTTCATTCAAAGTGGTACGTGTACCATTCCCTGGATTTTGACCTCTTCAGAATTATGTTATTGTAAAAGTTGTTATCTTATTTCAGATAATCGTTTGGTTTCCTCAATGACATGGAGAGGTACACGTACCACTCTAGACCAGAAATTCTGCTTCTTTGCCCCATAGAAATATTAATCATAAATTTTAACATATTGATTTAAGACTCTTTTCTCAAAGTGGTACGTGTACCACTCGACTGATATAGACTTCTTTTGATTTTACCAGTAGTTATTGTAACAGTTATCTACACTTCAGTTCTTCTTTGGGTTTCTTTGACTGAAAGTGGTACACATACCACTCCAGACCATAAAGTCATCTGCCTCTTGGGCGTGTCGCCGGCAAGAGAGACAACTCTCACTTTCTTCGTTATATACTTATGTCCCGTGAAGCCGAATCCTTGTGCAGACCATAACTTCCATATTGTCTGAGGTAATTCAAATATATTGGGTAGATGCCATACACAAGAAGAATAACGGTTCCCTTGTTCTTTATCTAGTTATCTCCCCTGGACGAATTTCTTAGTCGAATTATTGTGCGCTCCATAACTTCCAAATGGTTTCCAATGTTTTGATAATATTTGACAGAGACATAGATAAGGACCAGTAGTGTGTCGCGTGCAAGAGAACTTTCTCCATTATATAACAATCTCCCGTGAAACCGATATCTTGTGCAGGCCATAACTCCCATCTGTTTGAGTTGACAATATTTAGTAGATACATAATAGGTCCTCGGTGGCTCAGTTGGATGCGCCGTCCGACTGGAGACTAGGAGGTCGCGGGTTCAACCCCCGCCGAGGTCGGCAACATTCTTTCGTGGAGATTGATCATGAAATATTTTCTACGGTCATTCTCACCCTTCCGCTGATTCAAGAAGGGCAGTTGTCAGTTTCTGGCGAAAGAATATGCACAATACTGGTTAACCGCTTAGAGGACTAAGCCTGCCCAGTAAACGTGTGGTTAGGTAAACAGACCGCGCTCGACATGACCCCATTGGGTTGACTGGGACGTAAAACCTCAACACAAACAAACAATACGTCTGTGTAAAATATACAGACTAAGCCTGCCCAGTAAACGTGTGGTTAAGTAAACTGACCGCGCTCGACATGACCCCATTGGGTTGACCGTAAAACCTCAACACAAACAAACAAGGTCAAGTAGGAGTGTCGCATGCAAGAAGGACAACTTTTGCTCTGTGACAGTTTTACCCTAATAAACAGACAGCAGATAACTTTACAAGACATTTATCCTGGCTATTTTTTGTGAATATGTAGACTCACAAATTTGAGGTATTTGGAAATAATGTATGTCCTGTGCAGATAATATTAAGTTATCACATCAAAAGTCACTAACAGCTTATTTTTGCAAAAAATTGAATAAAGAACATGCAAAAGTAAAATCATTTACAGTGCACCTATAATTGGTTTTACTTATTAATTTTGCCACATTCGTACTATCTTTGCATCTTTAACTTTGCGTTGTTTCACTATTTTATGATATCTTGACATATACAGTCACATCAAATGTAGAAGTAGTGATTCGGTCGAGGGATCTGTCATCTCTTTTGGCAGCTTTATTTTTTTTTTCTTATTATTATTATTTTATTTTTTTTATTTTATCAACTCTATTTTGACCGTTCTAAGACAAAACCACTCGACCTCAGTTAAATAATAGAACCCCGCCAGTTGTCAATTAACGCTTTACACACTGTGCAAAATTCCAGCAGACGTCATTTTGAAATATATCCCCCACCCAATTTGTCCCCCGTCCCGTCCCCCACTCCCTAAAATATTTGATACTTCATGCAACAGATCACGGCTTTCCCTTTTCGTCAATAAGAATTCTGTTTTGTCTTAGATATCCTTTGTTTTTTTTCACGCGTTACAATTATCTTTCGAGAGAAAATAAGACTTGACATTCCATGTGAATCGGCCATCTAGCAGACAATTTATATGAAATGTCAAGTTTTATTAGCACTTTACACCAATAAATGCTCGACACAGTCTGATTGGAGTTTGATTGCAGTATCAATCAATTCTGTATGCTGGATATAAAAAGGCCTGATCAGACAGCGTACCATTTTCTTAAGTCGCGCAGCAGTTCATTTCAGGGTCATAGCGCATACTCAATCCGCGAAGTCACAGATAAACCTGGTCATCCGCAAATGCGATCGGAAAATCTAATTGTTTACATTTATTACAGTGTACTGGACAAAAGCATACAGCGGGGATGCGCAGGCAGATCTAGACCTTCACTGTTCGCATTATGTGATAAGGTTTCATGACTCCAGATAAGGCAAAAACTGATCTTGTTTCTCAATGAAAACATAAATTATGAGTATCTCGTAGAGGTGCTTCTACACATTATATATTTTCATGAAAAAAAAAAAAAAAAAAAAATAAGAAAATAGTTTCCTTATCCGGAGCTTAGACTGACTCCATATTTTCGCGATGAAGTTCATAACTTTTTTTTGCAGCAAAAAACTATTCACATTCACTACCTGGATCATCATTAAGGATTACAGACTACCTACAATTAGGCGAGTTTTCTCACCTTGATAACCAGATATAAAAAATATTCATGCACATCAATAATGATTGCCGGATTTCATTAATACTTTAATCAATTAAATCAAGGATGAAAGACTACCTACCTACCTACCTACCTACCTACCTACCTATCTACCTACCTACCTACCTACCTACCTACCTACCTACCTACCTACCTACCTACCTATCTATCTATCTATCTATCTATCTATCTATCTATCTATCTATCTATCTATCTATCTATCTATCTATCTATCCGTTCGTCTTTATAAACCGCTGAATGCCTTGCAAACGATACTTTGCATTTTTAATTTTTACACCGGTATTTTTTGTAAATGCTGTCACTTGAGTTAAAATGTGATATGACTACTTTGACCTTTGCGGCTCCGCAAGCCAAGCCCAGGACAAAAATGAATCTGATTAAACTAGATCCAGATCAAATGTAGAACGCGTAATCTGATCAGGGTCACCATTGTTTACTTTGTGTACAGGAAGTTTTAATAACTTACGAAAAAAGTCTGACACCCCTTAAATTTAAAATGGATCTGTCAAAAGGCACGGATCAGGGCCTTTGTTGTTCGCTACTAGAATGTACCATCTCGTGCAGTCTTATCAGGGCCCGTACGTGATGTTCGCTTTTAGAATATGCGCAGAGACGTCTTAACAAGACCTGTGCTGTTCGCTGTTTGAATGCACTTGTCCGCAGAGTCTTTGTCGAACCTGCGCTGTTTGCTGGCACATTTTGTATGTAGCGCACAATGTTAACTCAGTTCAGACTTTGTGGAGGTGCAGGCTGATGTAAGACTACGTAGGTCGATTATAATAATGTTGTATTGTTATTGTTAATAATAAGTAGACATTTATCTGCTTAATTTCACAATAAGCAGATGTTTTTAACCGCAAGCATATCTTCATTTCTATTTTGATATTTCGAAATAAAATTAGATTTTGAAAATAATTATAATAATAATAATAAAATTAGATTTGAAAACAAAAATATATATATATATAAATAATCCACAGTCCGATATCTATGAAAACACATTTGTTGTTCACATATTTTTAAATTATAATCCGCTGTCAAAAAGTCTGTCGCTGTCCAGAATTCTGTTAATCCATCAGTTACGCCTAAATTGACTACCTGCGGGGTACAATTATGTAACCGGGGTCCATGTGTTTTTCTCAGATCTGTGTCATCCTCACGACAATGCATACATGTAAAAACAAATAAAATAGGTAAACGTTCTTTCATGGCATTAACCATCCGTTACTTGTATAAAAATGGATAGAAGCTGCTGTTATCGTATTTACCCTTTACCATAATTGTTCAAACATTTGAACAAGTACAATTTACCCACCTGATAAAGTGTCTAAAACTTGCTGGATGTGTTGCAAACAATGCAGACCCTGATGAAAGGCAGCGTTTAAGCGGCGTTTATACTGTTTGTTTAGGTCTGTCTGTCCGAATGCCTATGGTAGATAGGGTATTCACAATATTTCAGTCCATAAATATTTTAGTATATAAATGAATTTAGAATTGTTTCTTTGGATCACTTGAGCTGTCTGATCAGAGTATTTGTTGTTTGCTTTTTTAACCTTTTGTTCATAGAAAAACCAACTAGTGAATAATTGTCATAATCACTGTCACTGTAACAATTACTTTAAATTCCATTTTACGTGACTCGACACAAATGATAATTAAGAACAGTGTTGATTTTATTGTTCACAATATATATAAATGCCTCTAGGCTATTATTATTGCCATCATTATCCAGCCAAGATATACTTGAATAGTTATAATGTATAATCACTATGTCATGTGTAAAAAATCGAAGATTCTCATCACCCTTCCTTTCGCGCTTTTTATGATCAGGGTCTGTTCGATAACTGTTCCCTGACAGTATGCTTGTGGCCTTAATATTGGCAATTAACAAAAGACTGCAAATAATGTCTCCTTACAACAATAAAACAACCTTATGTAATATGCTATTATAAATAAGTATACACTACTCTTTATCAAACCACTTGTATTTTAGAACACACACACACACACACACACACACACACACACACATTATAATCCGCTGTGATTAAAAATGTACACTTCCTTGCGTGGACTCTTATCATTCGCAAGATGCTATTATTCACAATATTGTTTTAGGTATATTTCAATCCAGAAAAAAATAACCAATTTTGGTGTCAAATATAGTATTAGTGTTCTTGCTTCGCCTTGATCAAATACCGCCTATATTTTGTCCCATTTCACATATTCCTGATCTCGTGTATACTGAAATTCGTCTCATTTTCCATTTTGTCTACTCAACTTTGACAGAGCTAAGACAAACCACATGGCCTTTGTTATATCACAGTATCCGCTTTGCGACCGGGAGGTTGCGGCTTGATCCCCGGCCGAGTCATACTAAAGACTTTAAAAATTGTGCAAGCTGCTCTTTCGCTTGAAGCCCAAGATTTAGTAAAGATCTTGGAACCTGGAGTGGTCAGCTCAGTATCAGTATAATGTGACTGGGTGGAATATCTTGTCAAGTGTCTGTGGCGTGATATTCAGCGAGGCAATACTCTAAAAGTGAGCACTGAGATACTTGCCACATCCAGACACCGTGACTGATGGATTGTTGAAGTTGACTTTACACCCGAATAAAACATGTATATATTATAATACCCTGCGTATGCTCAGTTAACGCTTAGCACGCTGGGTAAATTTTTCAGCAGACGACATTTTGAAACATTTTCAAATTTTTCACAGAATAAAAGATTGTGAAATGTCAAATCCTGTTGCCTAGGGAAAAATAAATTTGCAGTCTATTAAATTATCCCAGATTTCTGCATTGTGAATTGAGTATATATAATGTTGATACAGCAAAGTCTGGTCGTGTCTACTTTGGACGCAATATGCCGATTACATTCTGGCTAATGATAGCAATGATAATAGCCTTGAGGCATTTATATATGCGTAAACAATAAAATCATCTATGTTCTTAATTATTTGAGTCGAGTCACGTAAAATGGAATTTGTAGCAATTGTTATAGTGACAGTGATTATGGCAATTATTCACTAGTTGATTCTTCTGTGCACAAAAGGTATGCAAGCGAACGACAAATACTCTGATTAGACTGTGCAACGTGACCCAAATAAATAATTTCACACGTTAACCTTCATTCACATTACAGTCTATTTACAAAATATTTCTGGGCCGAAATATGTCTTACTACATAATTACCCTTTTACTGTGTGCATTCGGACAGACAAGCATAACGCGGCGTCTCATTAGGTCTACACTGTTTGCCACCCATCCAGAAATTTTTAGACAGCACACTGGGTAGAAAATTGTACTTATTCAAATTTCAGAATAAGTATTTAATGGAGTTGAAGTGTCCAGACATTTAGGGTAAATACAGTAACAACATCTTATTTCTGCACAATTTCTTTTTTACGCGTATACATTGTCGTGAGGATTTGACATATCAAAGAAATACACATGGCCTAGGTTACATAAGCGTACTCCGCAGGTGGTCAACTTAAGCTTAACTGGGGGATTAACAGAATTCTGGACAGCGACAGTTTTATTGACAGCGAATTATAATTTAGAAATTTGTGAACAACGAATGTGTTTTAATGGATATTGGACTATGGATTACTTATATTTTTAATCTAATTTTATTCCCCTCAAATCAAGTGAATTTAACTGAACTTAGGATAGGCATGCAGTTTTAAAAATCTGCCTATAACGAAAAACCACATAATAAAACAGCCTTATGATACGTGACCATCGTAGCCTTACATGAGCCTGCACGTCACATCTGAGTTTACATTTGGTGCTACATATAGAATGGTCCTTGAATATTCCAACAGCGAACAGTGCAGGCCGGCAAACACTATGCGGACAAAGACATTCAAACAGCGAACAGCATATAGGATGTGCACTTTCTAACAGTGAACCGCACAGGCCCGGATAAGTCTTGGTGTGTATATTTTATAGATATGTCCTAAAAATACTACTCTTTTCCCAGCAGTCTGTGTTGGTTACCTAAAGTAACACCAGGTAACAGGGTAACGCCTCTTAAAAGGCCAGGATTCATCCTCTATAGAGCTATACCGTCATTCCAAATATATATATATACATACATTAACCTATAGAATCTGTTGATATTGTGTGGGTAACAGGGCAACACGGGTAACCGCGGGTAACACAGGGGCACTGATACCCCAACTTAAATTGTTAATTTACTCGACTGGGTTGGGTAACAGGGTAACACAGGTAACCACAGGTAACATAGGGAAACAGGTACTTCAACTTAAATTGCAAATTTACTGCACTATGTTTGGGTAACAGGGTAACAAGGGTAACCGCAGGTAACACAGGGACACAAAAACATCCAATTTAAATGCAAATTTACTGGACTGTGTTTGGGTAACAGGGTAACACGGGTAACGGCAGGTAACATAGGAAACAATTCCTTCAACTGAAATTGCAAATATACTGATCTATGTTTGGGTAACAGGGTAACAAGGGTAACCGCAGGTAACACAGGGACACAAATACGTCCAATTTAAATGCAAATTTACTGGACTGTGTTTGGGTAACAGGGTAACACGGGTAACCGCAGGTAACACAAGGACACAAGTTCCACAACTTAAATTGCAAGTATACTGGACTGTGTTTGGGTAACAGGGTAACACGGGTAACCGCAGGTAACACAGGGACACAAATGCATCCACTTGAAATGCAAATATACTGGACTGTGTTTGGGTAACAGGGTAACACGGGTAACCGCAGGTAACATAGGGAAACAAGTACTTCAACTTAAATTGCAAATTTACTAAACTATGTTTGGGTAACAGGGTAACAAGGGTAACCGCAGGTAACACAGGGACACAAATACATCCAATTTAAATGCAAATTTACAGGACTGTGTTTGGGTAACAGGGTAACACGGGTAACGGCAGGTAACACAGGGACACAAATACATCCAATTTAAATGCAAATATACTGGACTGTGTTTGGGTAACAGGGTAACACGGGTAACCGCAGGTAACATAGGGAAACAAGTACTTCAACTTAAATTGCAAATTTACTGAACTATGTTTGGGTAACAGGGTAACAAGGGTAACCGCAGGTAACACAGGGACACAAATACATCCAATTTAAATGCAGATTTACTGGACTGTGTTTGGGTAACAGGGTAACACGGGTAACCGCAGGTAACACAGGAACACAAATTCCTCAACTTAAATTGCAAATATACTAGACTATGCTTGGGTAACAGGGTAACACGGGTAACCGCAGGTAACACAGGGACACAAATGCATCCACTTGAAATGCAAATATACCGGACTGTGTTTGGGTAACAGGGTAACACGGGTAACCGCAGGTAACATAGGGAAACAAGTACTTCAACTTAAATTGCAAATTTACTAAACTATGTTTGGGTAACAGGGTAACAAGGGTAACCGCAGGTAACACAGGGACACAAATACATCCAATTTAAATGCAAATTTACAGGACTGATGGGCAAGTTTCGTCAATGTTATCTGCCTGCGACACTATAATGGTGGGGTATTTTAGTTTAACGTTTTTATTTGTTTTCTGTGCCTAAGTAGATCTGTATACTTTCAAACACTGAAATCTACGATGTATTGTTCAGTACAAAAAAAAAAAAAAAAAAAAAAATATGGACTTGTCATTTACACTGCATAGTTGGTAATTCACAGCTAACAGGTCGTACTTCATACTTCACAATTTTTAAATCACCGTATACTACACAGTTCATACTTCATACTTCACTATAATACTTCATAATTTAAAATTCAAAGTTCCTACTACTAAGACTAGCTACTAGGCTAATATTTATGTTTGTCACTTTTTGTTGACTTTTTTTTCATTTATATTCTACTTTGTGAGTTCACTCAGTTCTTTTATGACAAAATCTTCCTCAATGCTGAGGAATTAGGTACCAGTTAGTTTTATAGCTCTTATCAGGATATCAATTACCCCCTACAGGTCACAACCCGTCAGTACTGCTGAATTCTGCAAAGAGGCAATAAAATAGCCTGTAAGCATACTGATTTTGAAATTATGGTCACATACATGCAAGTTAATTATAGTTATGAAACACTGTGCCTTTAACCCTTAAAGCGACAATCACAACTGAAGCAGACGACACTTTTAAATATATTTTTATTATTTTTCCTTAGAAAATAAGTCTTAACGTTTCATGTGAATTGTCTGCTAAGCAGGTGATTCACATTAAATTTCAAGACTTACTTTCTACAAAAAATATTTTTTTAGAATGTCGTCTGCTGCAAATTTTGCTTGGCGCAGTATGGATTAAGTAAATTATGACACAATTCATTCTTAGAAAATTCAAAATTAATGTATTTCAGACTCTGTATAATATCCTATGATTTCCACCACTGGCTGAAGTAATTATTACTCATTACCATGATATTTTGCGGCTGCATGTTTTCTCAAACCTTATCCTAAATATGAGGGCATCTTTGAGGAAACAGTTTAGACCCAGATTAAAGCTGAAGCAGTTTGATCAGGGCGTGCTATACACTGTTGGCAATTCACCTAATCTGTTTAGATACACCACCAAGCTTGCAAAATAGATCTGCTTCAGTTTTATGGTAAGAATAAGGGCTTTAGTTTGGAGTAATCACAGTAGTCTTCTTTCTGACCCTCAGAAAGCCTAAGGCCAAAGTGCAAATGAAAAATGAGTATTTAGTTTTCTTGTGCCTGTGCATGTTTACCGCTTAGCACTCTGGGCAAAGTTTTCAGCAGATTGCATTTTACAAATCTGAAATATTTTTTTTTTATTTTTCCCAGAAAAAAAGATTTGACATTTCATGCATACTTTGGAGACAATTTGTATGAAATGTAAAACCTGTTTCTTGGAAAATTATGAAAACTATTACAAAATGCATTCTGCTTATCTTATTTTTCCATGGAAACAATTTGCCTGAAATGTCAAAACCTGTTTTACTTGGAAAAAAAAAGTATTTCAAAATATCTTCTACTTTTCTTATTTTTTCCAAGAAAACAAATTTGACATTTCATTCAAACTGTCTCCCATGGAGACAATTTGCTTGAAATGTCAAAACCTGTTTTCTTGGAAAAATAAGAAACAATATTATAGGGTTATTGCACTGATATTGGTGAATATTGTCCCAAGTTGGGATATTGAGCTTGCGCGCGTCCGTAGATATCCCATCGAGGGACAATATTCACCAATATCAGTGTGATAACCCTTTTATTATATGGCTATTAATATTTATTTCATTTCTCGGTGTTTCTAACCTATAAAACGCTGTTTCAATAACAAAAAAAGTAAATTCTACCAGTGTGCCTTACAAGGTTTGGCGCGACGTCACTGCATTATGACGTAATCAAAAGCAACGTCATATAACGGTAATATGAGAAGGCATCCGAGTAGGTGTGCAATATCGAGTAAGTGTGCCGATATCTTGTGATATCGCACTCTAGCTCCTCGGCTTTTAGCGCACATTTTAATCATTTAATATTTATAGCTATATAATCAGTCAAAATGCCGTCAGCTGAATTTTTACCCAACAGGCAAAGGATTACAATGAAGGTTTTGTATCTACCTCAAGTAATATCCAAAGGTAAAAGCATTGGTTGTCTTAACCTTAACCACTCTCAGGGCAAATTCAGCAGACGACAAATTGATGATTTTTTTCTTATATATCCCAGACAGTTCATGCAAAATGTCTCCATATGAGACAGTTTGCCTGATATTGTCAGTATCTTATTTCTGGGGAAAATAAGACATATATTTCATTAGGTTGTCTGCTGAAAAGTTCATCCAGAGTGATAAGCGTTAAGGAGATATATTTATATATTTGATGATCAGTTTGGGATATTTATCTTAATTCCGCATAAAACATTTGACACATTGAAATGTTTTTTTTTTTTTTTTTTTTTTTTTTTTTCTTCACAAAATAGGTTTCTAGGTGTCATGCAAATTGTCTCCTAAGGAAACGTACTACACTAATAGATGGATTGTTGTTTTTTTTTTTTTTGTTTTTTTTTCTTCACAAAATAGGTTTCTAGGTGTCATGCAAATTGTCTCCTAAGGAAACGTACTACACTAATAGATGGATTGTTCAGTGTTCTGACTGTATTGTTTGCATGCTGTCATTTTGTTTGGATTTGGGGGAGCGATATATTGGTTATGTAGGAACCATCTCAGTGATTTATTTACCTTTTGATTCTACTGAGTCCTAGGGACTTACATGATAGATATTTGATGAGTCCCAGGATAGAATCAAGAGCCCTTTACATATTTTTGAGCAGCTTTCTATTGTATTCTGTGAGTTTTGGGACTCCTCACATGCATAAATTTTGTGAGTCCCAGAGACAAGATTGTGAGGATATGAAGCGGGGACTCACAGGTAAAAAAATCACTGCCATCTGTGAATTGGAGTAAAATAAGGTCAGAGTCAGGGATAATGATAATAAGAAGGGCTGTAAAGCTGGTATTGGTTTTCGTCTCTTACTTATTGAACAGAGAAAACTATTTACATAGTTCATTTCCTTTCCTGTTCAGCAAAACCCTAGTTCCATTGTGCTAAAAGAAGAGACCCATTTATTGCACACAACGCAAATTAATATACAGGTCATATTTTGTTGTCTGTTTTTATTTAACCATTTATGTCGAGTGGACTCTTCTGTCATAACTGTTTGGAACGGTCTGTTTCCAATAGCAGGGTATCTGGTTGGTTTTTATTTTCTTATGTTATATAGAAATTCCTGTAATTAATGCAAAGAAGGTAGATTCTAATCAGACACCGCATTCTGTGGCATCTGATCTGAGTCTACATTGTTGCCATTTCACCATTTGGGGATTTCCCAACTAAATTATGTTAATTCAGGTTTTCTGTGTGCAAAGAACAATGCCAGACCTGACCAGACTACAGTCATTTTTGCTTTCTGCTCATAGTAATGTACTGTTCATATTGCAGTCTGTTATGTGGTTTAGAAAACACATTAACCCTTACTTTGTTTACAGTAAATGCAGATTTGTTTAACTCCTTCCAGAAGAGCACACTGTTCTCCAATTCCCTTGACACTCAGTAGTGTCACCATTGTCCTGTATTTTAAAGTCAAAGTGGAAACAAATTAGACCAGTGATAAAAGTTCATCTGAAAAAAGTTCTAAGGCCAGAAGTGCTTTTATTCTAAGGTCACGTTTTTAAGGAGAGGGAAAACACAGAAGGCTAGGCAATATGGATAAACGTTTTCGTACTCGCTCAATGACCCAACAGGACATTACTGTTCTTATATCTGATATAGCTTGACAAGTTAACAAACGGTTGGGGTTCCTTAATTTTGTTGCTGCCAACAGGACTGTTTGATTTAAAATGGTAAGCCTGTTTACGCATCATATCCGCTCATCTGTGCCAGACATGTTTACCCTTTTTCAGATACATGCCAGGCAAATGCCCAGTTGTCAAGTAATTTAATGATGGGGAGGAGTGGGGGTGGGGGGAGTTTGAACGGTAGGCACACGCTTGTATATGGTCTACTCTAAAAGGAAAGAATGTGCTCCTAAGGGGAGCAACCTTTTTTAGCATAGATCCCTTTTCAAAAGGGAGCAAAACCGTCGCTTCTCTTGAAAGTGTATGCATTCCCTTTAAATAAGGACGAAGTGAGGGGAGGGGGAGGGATAAAATGAAGAGGCCTGACCCAGAAATCGTCAGTCAGTTGAGCAATATGGTTCATATAATAGCTAAGACGACAGTTGGTCTCAAATATGTCAGACTCTCTGAGACCTATACTACCCCCTCCCCTCCCCTAGCATCAGTTATGTATTATTCAGGCTCTGGCGGATATTCCTGTGTGAATACTATTATTAAGAAACGAGTTCAAGTTTAATACCCTACTATGAATATTAGTCATGTACAGCTTTCTCCCGGTTGGAGGGAGAGAGTAAAGAAGAATGGTATAGATGAGATACAGGCCCTTGAACGCAAGAAACTTCCTACGAAAAGCCAGTGATAGAGGGGGTGGATTAGTCGGGGGCGCCATCCCCGTAATAGTTTTGGCAAGAGGGCGCACCATCCTACCGCGCACAAATCACAATTACTGTATTTACTCTAAATATGTGGGCTTCGTACTTTCCTTACTATACTTGTCTATAAATTTGAACAGTCAGTTTTATTACCAGCTGCTGTGTCTTTCACTGATGGATTAGTCGCAAACAGTGTTGACCAGAAATGTGGCATCCGATCTTGGTCAACATAACCCATTCTGTCCAAATATTTAGGGTCACTACTGTATTCATTTTCAATATAAACCTGAAATCAATACAGACTCAGATCAGCCTGCGTATCTCACAGTTTTGTTATGTGCACCTAGCTGACATACTGTATTAACGTTGAACACAAGTGAACAACGTATATTCTTGTCAGACTGCGCAAAGGTGCCTCCTGATTGGTATGTGTGTTTGTATCGGTTAAGTATTTGAAATTTTGTTTTGACCGCACTTACTCAGAACATTTACCTGGGCTGGTTTACAATGGTAAACTGCTCCCATAAGAACACAGTTTTCCTAAGTCCCTGGACACTCATTAGTGCCACACATGTCCTGTATTTTAAGGTCAAAATGAAACAAATTAGACTAGTGATACAAGGTTATCTGAACAGTTTAAGGCCACCAGTGTTTTTATTCTAAGGTCACCATATTAAAAGGATAGAGAAAACACATAAGGCTATGTAATCTGGAAAAAATCGTTGTCTCAGGGACAAAATGGGGCATTTCTGGTCTTATTCATTGTATTTGCATTTATGTACTGTTCGCAAACCGGTATGAGCTACAATGTGTAGAAATAGCACTACACAAATACTCCGATCAGCCTGTATGTCCGGGTAGCTTGTTGTGAGTCTTAGTTGTCCCCTTTGTCTCCTCTTCCTCACTGAAGACATCTTACACCCTTCGTTTCCAGAGCGGCAGCAAAGATTTTGATCAGACAATGAAATGTACAGACTAACCTGAGACTTGACACATTATAAAGTACATTATCTAACCTTGCTGCTTGTAAGGTTCCATCCACATAGACGTCAAGGTTTTTGCCTAAGTGTATTTGTGAACAGTAAAGGCCCACACCTGTCTACACAATCACTAAATTGACTTGAAGTTGCTGTTCACACACAATATATTGGCCGTGCTATGCTCAGACGTGTTTTCTGGCATAGGTGGACGTCGAAGACCAAGATTAGCCTGTGCATCCCTGCAGTATGATCAATGACTTCACTGTTAGGTAATAGAATCATTGGATACTACAGAATGTATGAATGATGAACAAAGGCCCAAATGATACTTTCACATGCTAGATGATCTGAATCTGCACAATTTGCACATGTTCAAAGACACATTTTTGCTTGATGCGGCCCATGAAATATTGTTAGATATTTGGAGTCATGACAGCGGACATGCCTGCCTGAGACTTAATTTCACGCTCACCCTAACCCTTTTATGCCTAGCATGCAAAAAAAGTGACATTGGTAAATCATGTAGACCCAGACAGATGCCATTGAAAGCAGCATCTGTTTGCATTAAATACAGGCATTTCTATAAAACATAATAATAATAAAAACTAAGCAGACACCCCATCTGTTGGAAAAGGACCTATCCAAAATGAGAGTCTACTTATCAAAATTGTGGTTCAGCGGTGGGTGGAGGAAGAGGGAGTTAAACCACATGATCTGGCATTCCTGTGAATATATAGTGTTAATCTGAACAGAACCTTTATGATTTTAATATTTTACCATATTCCCAACATAACCCAAATACCATTGATGAGCTGTAAAAAATAGAACATGATTACATCGTTCCTAATCAACTCCAAGGCTCTACTTTTAGTGGAATATATGGCAGTAGCTCAGATTTCTTGACACACAAGGGACTTCCTTATCAGCAATGCTAAAGTTCATGAGTGGGCAGCTGTCTTTATTGTGCTAGTAGACAAACATTAGCCAGCAATTTAGAGGTCTTGACCTTATTCAGGTCTTGACCTTGAGCCCAAGCCCATGGGTCCAGCCCAAGGACCCAGCCCACGGGCCCATCCCATCGGTCCACCCCATGGGTCCAGCCCAGCTTTTCCAGTATGCCCTTGAAGATTGGTTTACTATTTTTCATATGATACAATGATGTGTTTTCGGGTGGTTTTAAATCAATTGTCACCAAATGCTGTAACCTTATGGAGGAAATAGATATTTCTGTTTTGGTTAGATAATGATTGTACAGGAAATATTTCTGAGAGATTTGCGAAACCGGTAATCAAACAAGTTTTCACGAGTTTGTTTTTTAAGATTTGCAAGTATCGAGGGAAATGTTTCACGTATCTTAAATTCAAAGTGTATTAACTTGTATTACAGATACTCTTTTGACGTTTTCAAATGACGCCAATAAAGTTTGCGACGTTACATTACACTCGCCGCGAAAAGTGACAGCTTTTTAAAGGAGGGGTCTGACTGTATCATTAAAAAAAATTTTGTCGCTGTGTCGTGTGTCGGTGTAAAGAGGGTTGACTGTATCATCACAACGAATTTTCTCGCTGTGTCGAGTGTCGGTGTAAAGGGGGCTGACTTATCATTATAACATATTTTGTCGTTGTATCGAGTGTAGGTGTAGAGAGGGTTGATTGTATCATTATAACGAATTTCGTCGATGTATAAAGTGTCGGTGTAAAGCGGGCTGACTATATCATTGTAACGACTTTTGTCGTTGCATCGAGTGTCGGTATAAAGAGGGTTGACTGTGTTGTATCCTTTGTACGTCTTAACCGAAGGCTTAGTCCTTTCCAATCGGAATTGTATTCTGTTGCAAGATGAGGAGGGAAAAAGTGGTGAGATGGGTTACAATATTTCTGACGTCCTTTAGACGTCGGGTGACATTTGGCCTATTATCATTTTGCTAGCGACTACCACAAAAACGTCGTCGGATTTTTTTTTATGCTGGGTGAAGTTTTCAGCAGACAACAATTTGAAATAATTTTCTATTTTTTCCTACAACAGAGGCTTTGACATTTTAAGCTAATTGTCTCCAGAGGAAAAAAAATGCATGCAATGGCAGAGCCTATTGTCTATCAAAAAAGAAATAAAAGGTAAAACCATAAAATAAATAAATAAATAAATAAATAAATAAATAAATTAATTAATTAATAAGTAATAAAAATATATATAAAAATGAATAAGAAATGATAACAATAAAAATATGAATTTGTTGTCTGATAACTTTGCCCAAAGAGTAGAAAGTTATATATATAATATGAGCTGCAAGGTCCAAAAACGTACATTCGGACATGTGGGCTCAGCAGAGATTCAGGTCAGTATGCGTATTCGCACAGTCTAATCAGAATCTTTCCTTGGCGTATTTTGGAGAGCCAAAAATGCAAGGTTTTTTCATGCGGACAGTAAAAACTGATCAGACTGCGCGGATGTGCAGGATGAATTAAGTCTTCGCTAGGCGCAAATATCAGGAGGACGTTTTCTCACGTTGCGGCCCATTTGAGAAAAGGTATAAAATGGCGCAAATAAAAGATCCAACTTGATTTCGAAACCAAATTGACTGTAATATCCTGTAACAGCACGTAAGTATGTAAAATTGTGTTATACAGACGAAACGTGCAAAGTAGAGTGTATACGAGGGCATATTCACGAAATGTTACTGTAATTTTGTGGTAATTTGATCTGATTAGTGGAACTTAAATATTTTGCATATAACTGCAGTAACATCAACGTAACATCATCGAAACTTCAACGCAACATATCGGATACCTCAAAATTATTGTCTGTAGGAACACAAACACAGTTAAGAAAAGTTAGAGCAAGACCAACAAATATTACCTGTTACATGTTTTTTTAACCTTCACATATTTAAGCAGATGTTTAAAATTGCACAACTTCCCAGCAAAATTTTAAGATTGGTACTAGTCTCGTGTCATTTAACATACATGTATCTATATACATGTCAAACGATCGACGATTGGTACCTTGACGCTACAGCAAACATGCTTTTAACGCTGTTGCTGGCTAAAAATCAGCAGACGACATTTTAAAATAATTTTCTCATCTTCTCTAGAAAAAAAAAAAAAAAAAAGGTTTCGACAGTTCATGTCAATTGTCTCTCATTACGAATATACGCAAATTCAAATATACTGAAGATTTCACCACCAAAGACTGAATGTTTTCAGATAAAAAAAAAAAAAAAAAAAAAAAAAAAAAAAGAAAAAAAAAACTAACTTTATATAGCTTTGGATTTTTAAACATGGTAGAGTGTTCGACTGGTTCACAAAAGAGTTTCTATATTTGCCGGGATCATCGGTGTTCACCCACGCATTTAAGTGTCTGCATATGTCGGGAACACCAATGTCTGACTTTTCATACAAGCTATTAATTTGCTGATTTTGGTAATGTCTATCTTTGGATGCGCATGTTTTGACACTCAGAGGGACTATAACCTGGTTGTTTGGCTACAAATGCTCGTATGAGCAACTAGCTAAGGTTCTGGCGAGATTGCACAATTGCGCAATGAGTTAGAAGATCGCTCAACGAGCCGCACAAGTAAGTGTTTTGAACCACAGTGAAAGTTGAAGGCGAGAATTATAACTGACTGATCCAAGTCGGTTCTTTTTGTTGTGGTTTATTACTGTTCTGTGTTTATGTTGTTGGTGATTTATTTCATTTTCCGGTTTTACTGCAGCAGACTTGGGTCTAACTGAAAGCTCCTATATTGGAAACTATGGCAGAAATAAAATAAAACCAAGATATGCATTTCAATGTTGAGAGTTTAAAGAATAAGCATACAAAAATGATAAAGAAAGTTCGTGTTTAAGACTCATGCCTCGGGTGGTGGGGAGCATGTACTGGTGATTTGGTAAAGACTTGTATGCAAAACTCTGAAAACCAACATCAGTATACTCTTGTCCCATATCTCTGAGTATACATGATCAAAATTTGCTCCTGTACTTAAACGTTTATGTCTAAATATTTTGTCTTGTTTATATATATATATATATATATATATATATATATATATATATATATATATATATATATATATATATATATATATATATATCTGCTCAAAACATAAATTGCATGTACTCGTTTGAACCGCCTCGCCAATGCGGCTCCAACAAATACCCACAATCAATGTTTTTGAGCAGCAATAAGAAAAATAATGTATACCCAAGTAAACTCCAGTTATACTATATAAAAGTGGGGCTTAAGGGGGTCAAAATTATAAAGGTATGTTTTCGTGATGGTAGTAGAAAATTTACATAAAATGTCGAACCTAATTCCGAAGATAAATACAAACAGGTTGTTACATTATATCAGAAGGAACATAAGACAAACTTAACAAAGGTTCAAAAGAGTTTGGTAGCGTGAAGATAATTTTTCTTTGCAGATGTGATGTATGTTATTACACTGCCTATCGCAAAACAAAATACAGAACAGATTGTGGATTTATGGGATGGGATAGATGCAATAGATACAGGTAAGAAATTTATTTTTATCATTCTTCGTTAAGTATCTATTTTATGTTATTCGTTTGAACTTGTGAACGAACATCACACTAAAGACCTTTACACCAATAGTCTAATGCTGATTATCAATTTCGAACGCAGGACTTCGGCGGTAGCGTATTAGGCGCAGCAGCACTTAACAGCAAATACACGCTGTGTTTGCATTACTGTGGAGAGGCTGTCAACATACTTAGGCACCCGTATCTCGTATGACGTCTCGTAGAAAACTTCGTATTATTTCGTTCGTCATCTTAAATTTGACATCACGGTAAGCAGACCAATAAATAATAAGCCAAAAAATGATAAATAAATATTGATAAACAGGGTTAAAGTTGCTTTTTAATAAATAATAATAAGCTGTGCTGAATTTAAATAAAAAAAAATGATAATAATAATAATGATAATAAAGATGTAAATGAAAAAAACAAAAAAAAAAAAAACAACAACAAAAAACAAAAAAAATTACTAAACATATCACGTGACCTCATTTGACCCCGGCTCGTCAGGCCAAGTGTTTGTAAACAGCTGTCAAATTTTATACTTATCAGAAAAAAGAATAGTTGGCGGAGTGTGTCTTCATCAAAGGCAGTTGCTTTCATTTCGTATTAGTAGTTGGGTTTCCATATTGGTTTCACTATAGAGGTGGATTTATAGGGGAATGGACACACCGGGGATATCCGCCATTTTTTAAAAGTAGAGTTTTTTTTTTTTTTTACTGCTGTTTACTCTCCTGTGCACATGCTCCTTCTGAAAAGGGTTTTATTTTTATTTCTTTACAGAAAAATGGCACAAAACATTTTGGTAGATGTTGCCTCTTATGAATGTGTATTAATGTAGCCAATCTCCTTTAAGCTTATTCATGCCACAATTTTGTCTTTGACTTCTTTTACTTAACGGCACAGATTAAAAAGCGTAAAAGAAAAAAAAAAGCAAAAAATCAGTCTATCAGTATACATCCCTTGTACAACACACATCATTCGCAATGACACGACTCATTCTTTTTCCTGTTCAAGTGGAAAGGGTTGGTAGTCATATTTTGGGATTTTCTGTTTGCGCTCCTGCACACCAAGTCCCTTTCTTAAAAAGGGTCCTGTTCTAAAAGGAACATATCCGCTTCCAAAAGAAATCAGATAGAAATACGTAAATATGACGTTGCTTCCAGAACGTGCAGTCATTCCCCTTAAATATAGTAGATAGCCATACAATAAACGTTCCTGAAAACTTTAAATAAAATAACTTTAAGTGACTACTGTTTCAAAAACATCCCCATTATGTATTTACGGCAGAGCTGGGCAAGTCCTTTGTCCGGCAGTTCAACACAAGTGAAAAGTGAACTATATGTTTTCTGTAGCAGAAATAAACTCTTTACTGTTTATTAACAAAAAGAAAAATGGAGATGTGTTTGTGCATGAGAATGTCATAACAGTACCAAAAAAGCTTGTTCGGCCATAAAGTAATTGAAGACATAGCAGTAAAACGTTTACTTCTGACGGCTTTGTTGTATATGAATTGTCACTCTGTTTTAAACAGCTAGTCCAGTGTGTTATTAGATGGAGTTTATTTGTTTGTTTTGACCGATTACGGAGAAATAATTTACTAGTGTTCTAAGGTTTCCGTGTAAAAATCGAGTGAGCGACAGCGAACGAGTTTTTTACACGAAAGCCTTAGAACACGCGTGAATTATTTCTCCGTAATCGATCGAAAACAAACGAATAAACTGTTTATTACATTTCATACCTTCACCCCCACCTCACATGCTGTGTGTTTTATTTGGATGTTGTAGCTTACGTTTATGACGCGTCGGAATTTCATATGCTATTGAGAGAGGCTTTGAACTGCAGAACTTAACAAAAATAGTGCCATGGGATTGCATTTATAATTGAGATAAATAAAGATCTCAAATTATAATCATATTTATAAATATTTTTCTTTGTATACTGAACACGTTTAAAGCATTGAAAGCGAAAGATCGCACAACTCTTCAAATAAATGAAGTAATTACGTCACAGAATTACGTCACTAATTAGCGCGTGAAAACAGTCCATTTGAAGAAATGAAATAATTCACTGGTGAGCGATTACAGGGTTTTCTTTCACAGAGAAAAACAGATAATTCATTGTTTAAAATGTAATAAAATCCAATTCTTAACTCCGCTCTTTGCTGTTATCATTTCAAAACATCGAAAGGACATAATCAATAATCACAATTCCAGGCGCATAACCATTACAGCTAATATCAAGCAGGCAATAAAATTCACTTGTATAAATAAAGTCACAAGAATAAGTTTCGTCTGTAAAAGTGTGCCTATTTGTAAAACTGATACTTTTTTATAGTAAGTTGGAGCGCACAGCAGACAGACCAGCGACAGCTTCCTGCTATTTTATGGCTTCTACAATACAATAATCAACTAGATGTATGTTAATCCTTTTACGTACAGTTCAGATATATATGACAGTTTAAACTAGATAACTCACTTTATGTACCGGCTGGCAGCAGACAGACACATTAATTAGAAAAGTCCTACCTTTTCACATATTTTATGTTAAATTTGAAGCATTTTTGCTCCAGTGCAGACTACTTCACATAATTTACTAATAACGTTCATACCTGGCTTGGGGAAATAACGTGAACCAGTTCAAAATCGACAGGGATACTTCATTATTCTGTAACTGTCACTGCGGTGGGCAGAAGTTAGCCGAAATTGGCTGACATGAACCTAAACGTAACTTACTATTCAATGAATATTAGCTTTCAAAAATAGCTTGGGTAATATTAGGCACGCAAGTTTAAGCTTTTCGAAAGACTTTCCAATCAGCAATTACTGATGTCCTACAAATGCACATCCCTGATAGGGGGAGTTAATCGAGAGATTTGAACGGTTGTCAGACCTCTTGCTACCTTACTGTTTCGCTGCTACCTTACAGCTTCGCGGCTAGAGATTTCGCACCTTTCCGGAACAAGTTTCACTATTCGGTTGTTTTCGCATCTTTTTCATGCTGGAGATTTTGCCACCCGGAAGGTTTCGCATCTTTTCGGTTCAATGAGCATTTTTCGGCTATGACTGTTGATAAATAAAGCGTGACAAGCGGAACCGGTCGTGTAAATTTATGCAGTAATTACCGTTACTGATCGGGCAAACAGATCTAAACAAATGGCGTTGATTCAGATCAGAACAGAATGTTGTTTTTTTTTTCTGTAAACTGTGATAGAACTGTCGCCCCAGATCAAATTAAAACCCTAATTACCGTAAATAATCGTAGAAACAGGCCTGAGTTAACAGTATGTTATCAGACCATACCGTTTTCTTCGCCACTTTGTATAATATTGTCGACACGGGTCAGATCAGGAGCAGAAGACATAAATCAAGGTAAATGTTTTTGAAAACTATTCTGATAAGTGTAGACTTAGGCCAGATCAGACTGTTTGTTTTTGTGCTATTAATAGCAGTATAGCTCCAAGTCAGAGTGCAACAGTTATTACCGTACATATTTTACAGAGAAAAACGGGCCTACATGTAAGCAAACACTTTAAACCAATATCAGATTAAACTGCTTTTGTTTCTTTTTATGCATTGCCAAACAATGTAGACGCAGAGCACTTAAGAATCACACTGATCAACGTCTGACCTGTTGCTGTTCCACTTAATCAACTAGCTTCTAACAGTAGCACATCACAAAACCTACTGTAATTTCCGTAAAAATATAATCTTGATCGTCAGCAATTCCAACCTTATAACATTCTCTAAATACCATGCTCAAACTGTGATGCATCGTTTAGTTGTACATGTACTTATTTCTGTTTTGACTGAAAATTTGAGTCATTACAGTGTCAGTAGAAGTGAGATAATTAAGACCAACTTTCCATACATTTTATTGCGGATAATTACGGGCTGTAACAGGTGGTATGCAAAATACAGATATTAAATTCCCTGGTAATATTTCTTCATATGCTAAAATTAAGTTTATGAATACGAGTAACCAGCCTAACTTATTTCCGGTTGAGATCCACCTCTTCTTTTTCGATGTAATTGCCCTCTAGTGTGATGCACTTAGACCAACGGTGTTCAAGTGCCATCAGCCCAGAACTGAAAAAGTCAGGATCCTTTCCATTGACTTACTCCTCAACTGCCGGTCACGACTTCCTCATCAGACCGGAAATGGTCCGCGGATATCCTTTTTCAAGTTTGGGAATAGGAAGAAGTCGCTAGGAGCTAGGTCAGGCGAATAGGCAGGATGTGATATTTATTCATACCCGTTTCGCTCTACAGCATCCATTGCAACTTTGCAAGTGTGGACTCTCGCGTTGTCTTGTTGCAGCAAAACACCTTTATAGAGTTTACCTCGGCGTTTTTCATGAATGGCGGTTCTCAGCTGGTCTAACAAGTTTGCATAGTATACTCCAGTTATTGTACTTCTCTTGGGTAAAAAGTCCAACATGGTAACGTCTTTTGCGTCTCAAAATACAGTGGCCATCACCTTGCCAGAAGATGGTTGCGTCTTGAACTTCTTTTGCCTCGGGGACCCAGGCCCTACCCATTGACGACTCTGAGCTTTATTCTCTGGCTCATAATAATGAACCAAGTCTCATCTGCAGTCACCAGACGCAAAAGAAAATCATCTTTTGACCTAAAACGCTTCAACAAGGCGCTGCATACTGATGCTCTGGTTGCCATTTGCTCATCGCTAAGGGATTTGGGGACCCAACGGGCTGTTAGCTTGCGCATACCTAAACGAGTATGTAAGATTGTTGAAACGCTACCATGTGAAATGCCTAATGCCTGCGCTATTTCTTCCACCTGAATTTGTCTATCAGAGTATACCAGATCCCGAACTTTCTTACACATTTCTTCGTCGGTGGCATCCAGTTGGCGTCCAGACCTGGCTTGATCTAAAGACGTTCTACCGCGTTTGAATTCCCCTACCCAGAATTTTACCTGAGCATAAGATGGTGCAGAAGACCCATAAACATCGGCTAACTCGCCGTGAATTTCCTTGCCTGTTTTACCTTTTAAATACAAGTACCGAATTACAGCACGGTACTAAACTTTAGATGAAAAGCATGCCTTTTCATCACTAGCTATGTTTGACATTCATTATCTTATTAAAGAATGACTCAATACGTGTGCAATTTTGGACCCATGCATAAAACATATATTGAAACAAAGAATGAAAATCGTGACCCTCTCGGTCCTTCGAAAATGAGATAGGCTGGTTACTTATTGACTCACCCGCGTAGTTAAGCATGCCAATATACCATAATACATAATCATATTGGTAAAGTAGTGAAATTCAGTAAATTTAGTGTTTTACCACAAACTGTTCATACTTATGTGGCCGTTTTGGTAACCGTACTTGGGGCTTATTTGGCCTGAGGCAATTCTAATAGGGGCAATTTTGGTCTAGGACCGTTTCGTTTGTACTTCATATATATATATATATATATATATATATATATATATATATATATATATATATATATATATATATATATATATATATATATATATATATATATATTAAACGTTTGAATGTACTCATCCAAAGACATTTTAAGCTACTTTTATCATATTGGGTGGTGAAAACATACTGGTCGCGAACTTGCAAGTAGCGAAAACGTACATTGTATAAGTAAGCTCTTTTCGCGAAAGTGTATGAGGCAAGAAACTTGCATTTCGCGAAAGCTTAAGCATTTGAACATCTCAGTAGCTTCAAAAGCAACAACAGGAGGCACAATTGTGATATTATAATGAACTCCTAAAATGCTGGAGTTCATCTCGGTCAGTTTCAATAAACTTGTTTCGTTTCTGTCTGTTCGTGTAAATTAAAACCACGTTGGGTAAAATAGCCGTGTTGTATCCAAACAAAAAGAACATGTATAGATCATATAGACAATGGCCTTTTATGGTCATTTTTCTATATGAGATACACACTTGTATTTGAAAGCAACATTCTTGGTCCATCTGTGAACTGTCTTATATCCACAACCGTGCTGTGACGAGCGTTACAGCCTTTACGATTTTATTCATTAACTTTTAGCATGCTGGGTAGACATACACATCATTTTGTGATATTTGCTTATTTTCCCCTGAAAAATAGTCTTTGGCTTTTTATGCAAATCTAAAAATAGCCTATTTTCTGGGAAAAATAAGAAAATATCATCATTTTGTCGTCTGCTGTATTTGCGCAAAGAGTGCTAAACCTAATGTTGGTTGTCATATTTGTCAGTTATTTTGTAACTGTATGCCATATTTTATATTGTTTCATATTGTATTGCAGTATTTACATAACAAGCAGTACAGTTCACTTTTCATTTTGCTCTGTTCAACAGAAAGCAGCAGACCTTTCATTTGTATTCTTTTTAAAGAAACCAACTTGTAATCACCATCGGTCCAATAACCGGATACAACGCGTATTGTAGCGTAATTTGGTTTTAAGGTATACGGGAGATAATCCAATTTGACACCACCCGCATTTGACAAGACACAAAACAAAGTGACAACTGAATGTCAAGCTCTTGTGTAACTCACTATCTCTGAGCTTGGATTTGAGGAAGGACTAGGAAAATGGAAATTATCATTAGGACATTACAAACATAAAAAATGCGATGACTAACAGGAAATGATGGATACCATTACTTTTAAAACTTTCTTTCGCTATTGTAATGAGCTATACACTGTATGCTTCATTGTACATGTCGCAAGTTGCTGTCAGTAAGATTCTGATTAACATGCACGGCCGTACCCGGAAAAAAATGAAATATAGAAATGTGTTTGTTAAACGCTATGCCGTCAAATATATGTTTGTCCGTATAAAATGCCAGAGTTGGAGAGGGGAATATATCTGACAAAATTAATCATATATTTAAAAAAGTTAATCAGCTAAACTACTCATCATCCCTAATGATCTCAGAAGTTTTAAGGCTCTAGCTCAAGTAGATTAGTGATATCATTACATTAAAAGGAACATAATTCCGGGAAAATATTAGAGTTTTATTTTTAAATAAAGTTTACCAGGTAATCTACTCATCATTTACAATAAGCACACCAAGTTTCAAGGTCCTTACTTGTCGTTGTCGAGATATTATTATCACTATATTGAAGAGGAATTACTCAGGAAAATATGTTTGTACGTTAATCAGCCAATCTACATAACTTCTCGAATAAGCAGGCATACCCAATATGCAAATATGCAGGCAAAATTTTTATTTTCATATTACAAGGGATATAACTCCGTAAACAAATTTAGTTGTTTTTTTTTCAAAGTTAATCAGGTATTATTCCCAATAAGCAAACCAAGTTTCTGTGCCTTCACTGAAACAGCTTTTGCGATACCTTCCTGAAAAAGTTTCATTCAGTATATGTAAAGTAGCATAACTCCCGGAAGAATCGAAACCTCTTAACATTAATCCGATTATCCGCTCATCATCCCCAGTAAGCACACAATGTTTCAAGGTCCTACTTCAATCAGGTTTTTAGATATCTTGCAAGTCAATCAGTCATTGTCATAATATAATAAGGGGTTCAACTCCGAAAAAATCAGAAAATTTCCAAAGGTAATCAGGTAATCTAATCATCATCATTTCATTATCATTATATATATTACAAAAGACCAAACTCTGCAAGTCGTCCTCACCCTACTCTCCGTCTCCCAACACACACACACACACACACACACACACACACACACACACACACACACACACACACACACACACACACACACACACACAATTTAAAAAATAATCATGTAATCAACTCACATGAAAATTCAAGACCGTAGCTCAAATAGTGAAATAATGTACGAGATATCTTGATGACAAGATTTAATTTTCATTATATTACAAAGGGCTAAAATCCGGCAAAACTCGGATTTTATTTTTTAGAGTTAATCAGGTAATCTACTCCTTATCATCCCCAATAAGCACACCTAGTCAGCAATATATTAAAAAGAAAAGCACTATTTGAGCCTGATCTTACTGACAAGATTCATCGTCAAAATATTACAAAAGTCTTAGCTCCCAACAAAAAATGGATTTTTTTTCAACATTTAATCGTCTTATCTACTTCTCATTCCCTATAGACCTTTTTAATGCTATCGTTTTCATCCGGGCTACTGACCACGTGATTACAATGTTATCCCACGTGACCAAAAATAGTGGATGGCAAAAACATTTCCGGTTCCACTGATACCAATTTATAGAAGCCAAATTTTACGTGGAATATAAATCACTATTGGTTAATATTTAATCGTAAATCTTATCTAGTGTTTTAAAATACAGATTTAAGAAACAATATGACTTTTTCCTAAGACAAATACAACTGTTTCAATGATATTTTTTCGATATCAGCAGGCACGCTCGCAACCGTAATATTGCTTTATGGTGACTATTTTAGCTAATATATAGTCAAAATATATGTAAATATTTTTGGTTATGACATTTAAATGATTACTCGATAAGAATCTCTTCTGAAAAAAAAAAAAACAAAAAAAACAAACTTTTGACGAATGATATTGCTTTATTTTTCTGAATAAAAATCGGCAATTATACTGTCCGGTAAACGTAAACAATAACTTTCTGCCATCCAATAGGAGCGAGACTAGAACGTACTTTGGGTAAAGACCGAGAGGTTTCGAATGATGTTTATTGTGTGACGTAGTGTTTATAAAGGTCTATAAGCTGCGGTTGTTTACAACCGAGCCTAGGTTGTTGTTGTGCGGATTTTTAACGCTACCAGGCACCCGAGGCACATGGAGGCAGCGGCAGAGCCTAGGTATACATATACCAAACTTTTATAGCGGTTATTGTCCACGTGATTATCATTGACCAATAAAATTTAACCGCGCGTTAGACAAACCAATCGTTCACGATATGAAACTCACAATCTGTAGTCTCCGACCCGAACTCTATTCCCAGATGAAATGTTATTTATTTTTTTGGGGAAAAATCGACCGCTTAAAAATTGAGGGGTGGGAAAGGGTGTCGATTGCTTAAAAAATGATCAAAATTGTAACGTTTGTACGAGATCCAGGTAACGGTTATTCATAGCCGCGCTATTCTTGTCACTGTGACGTCAGAGTGCTGCCTAAAGAGGGCTATCTGTAAAACCTGGACTGAGATTAAAGCTAGAACGTTGGCGAACAGTGCAGATTCAGATCAGATGCCGCTGAACGTGGCGTCAGACCAGGACTGCATGGTTTGATTACATTGCAGGAAGTTAAGGGTTAAATGAAACAGTCCTATGTCCCCATGACCATTTTCCCAGCTTACAATAAGAGACAATCGATCTTCCAGTGCTGTCAGTGCTTTTATTAAATTTGGTTTCAAGGTATAAGAGAACATAATATTCAGATTGAGTTGAGGGTGTCTATTGAAGGAGGTTAAGCTGCTTTACAGTCAAGCAAAACAATTTTCTCTGTTTCAGACTAGAGTAAAACATTCTTATTCGTGAAGTTTTTGGTAACTTCTCCACAAACTTAAGTGCATTATATGACCAGTTGTTTCAGTAGAGCGACAACTGGCATAGTGGATACACACTATATATATCAGTCGTTTGTATGGACATTTTAGTACCCCTAGTGTTTTATATTAGGTTTTATTTTTCGTAGGCATCTTTAATTATTCATTGATTACATTTTTATATTTTCCTTTCATATAAAACTACTATAAAATGCCATATTATATACAATAAAAGTATCAATTAAATCAATATTACTCTCAAGTCACTCGCGCTCTCATTAGCGGTGTCTATATGGATATACCCCCACTCAACCGCGCGCTTCTCTCTTGTTTGTTGTATGCGTCTAGAAATGTTTCAGTATGACACAGATGCCCCCACCCAGGGCCACACTCACCCACATCCAGGCATTTTGCAAAAAAATGAAGTTGAAAAAGGACCATTACTCTCATAATAATTGGCAGATTTTACCCTAAATTGAACTTGATCATATTTTATGATTATATACCTGTGTATAATATATGAATCAAATACACCAATCAATCTTTTTAAAAAAATATCGTCAGGAAAACATTTTTTGAAGGTGAAAAAAGGCCATAACTCCCATAATAATGGGTTGATTTTTACCCTAAATCGAACTTGACCTCTATTTTATGATTATATACCTGTGTGTTAAATATGAATTCAATAGACTGATGTTTTCAAAAGATATCAAACAAAAACTATTTTTCAACATTAAAAACGGACCATAACTCCAGAAATAATTGATGAATTTTATCCTAAATCGAACTTGACCTATATTTCATAATTATATGCTTGTGTTTAAAATATGAATCCAATTCACTAATCTTTTCAAAAGTTATGGAACGGAAACCATTTTCCAAAGATGAAAAAGGGCCATAACTCCCAAAATAACTGGTGGATTTTACCCTAAATCGAACTTGTCCAACATGTTATGATTATACACGAGTACCTGTGTATAAAATTTGAATCCAATACACTAATCTTTTCAAAAGATATCGAACGGAAACCATTTTTCAACTATTTTGCAATGGTGAAAAAGGGCCGTAACTCCAAAAAGAATTGATGGATTTTACCCTAAAACTACTTGACCTATATTTTATAATTAATATGCTTGTGTATAAAATATAAACCCAATACACTAATCTTTTCAAAAGTTATAGATGGAAACCATTTTTTGAAATTGAAAAAGGGCCATAACTCCCAAAATAATACGTGGATTTTACTCTAAATCGAACTTGACCAACATTTTATGATTATATACCTGTGAATAAAATTTCAATCCAATACACCAATCCTTTCAAAAGATATCGCACGGAAACCATTTGTGTTACGTATGGGACTGACGGACGGGACGGGAAGGACGTACGTACGGACAGCGGTGATACCATATGCTCCCCACCCTCCACTGAAAATTTGAAAATGGCGGGGGCATAATAAAAACATTCCCTTCTAACCTTACCTGCTACAAGGATAGCAGGCCTTGCCTAATTGTAAGCCAGTATCAATTGGACGCTCCGGTGATGTAAGATACACGACAACTTCACACCAACCGTACTACCCCCATGGAGAAACTAGAAATGTGTCAATATGACATAAATGCCTCTGCCCAGGGGTCATCCTCATCCGTAAAGAAGCATCTTGCAAAAATGCAGTTGAAAAAATGGCCATAACTCCTGTAATAATTGGCAGATTGACCCTAGATTGAAAACGAGTTATGAATCAAAATACATCTGAATAGGACAATTTCTAAGTCAGAAAGTGGCCATAATCAATGCAAACTGCCTGCTGGAATTATCTAAGTTATCTCCTCATTGTGTCTTGCTACAATGTGTTTTAAACTGTAAAGCAATTCACCAAAGATAACCAAAAAAAAAAAAAAAAAAAAAAAAAAAAAAAATTGGACACTTTTTTAGTCAGAAAAGCGCCATAACCCATGCAAAATTCATAACAGAGTGAGAGTAATGGCACTTGTTCTACATATGCTCTGTAAGGTAACAGGCTAGTATTCCAAGTTTCAAATCAATCCAACAAAGATGACAATTGAAACTGTAAAGCAATTCACCAAAGATAACCAAAGTTATAAGTAATATTCAAATGCGACGGGACGCGACGAGACAAAGTGAATCCAGTATGACCCCACCACTATACTCGTATATGACCTAAATCGTTTCCTGATACAGTAATGAATTTTTATTGTGTGCGAACATCGAAATGTTATCTTCAATGAGCTGATGCACAACACATTTTCCTTTTCCTTAGATCCTCGTTTTTTTTTTTTTTTGTTTTTTTTTTTTTGTTTTTGTTTTTTATTATTATTGTTGTTTAGACAGTCAATAACCAAGTATACAAGAAAACCTCTATTATGCAAAAGAAAAATGTCCTGCCAATTTTAAGAATAAAATATAGATACAGGTATTTTTTGCAAACTGCGATAATAGCATTTGCCTTACTTTTTTCGTAGAACTTTATTTTTATGCACTGACTTGTTATATTTAAAAGAAATAGTTTAAAATGGGGATGAAAGGGATTTTGCTTTCATTTTTGAACGTGATTCGCAGTCTAAAACGATAATAACAATCAAAAGGACTTCGCGTTAAGACGAAAAAAAAAAAAAAAAAAAAAAAAAAAACACAAAAAAAAAAAAAACAAAAAAAAAAAACAACAAAAAAAAAACAAAAACAAAAAACAAAAAAAAAACAAAAAAAAAACAAAAAAAAAAAAACAAAAAAAAACAATGCAGTTATTTGTAGGAGCAATGTTGGACCTGTACAGTTCCTAACTGCCTATGTTCCAGCCATTTGAGCTATGATCCAATGCACTACAGTATTCTGTATAATTTGTCAATTTAATGGAATAAAAGTACCGACTGTCAGAATCCCCATGATAACGACTTGCTTTCGACCAAGGAACACACCCTTGAATTGAAAACGTAGCCTCCGTTTTACTGAATCTATTCATGAATAGTAATGTAAAATGGACTTACGCTCTCTAGCCTCATCCACGTGTTGAGCAGATTTTTTTTCACAATTACTTAAAATGAGCTTAGTGATACTAGGGTACTAAAAATATATATTCTTTGTCCTGATGTAGTACAACGAGGCATGTTTGTCCCACCATACGGTACTTTACACCAGCTGTAGTGAAGCCAAACATTTCTGTCGGAAAGGGATCCTTCTCGAACATGGAGGACCTAATACGCTATAAATAGCAGACTAATCTTTAATAGATCTTATTCATTTGTTTAACTGAGTGTCTTAATGAACGCACTATGCACTATAACTTTTACGCGCTTAGTTCTATAGCGAAGTAATCTTGAGGTATTATAATACTATTTCCTGGCGGTATTACAATACCATTTCCTGGCATATATTTCTCTTTTCAGGAGCGAATCTTACACAGAGAGCAAATGTTGTGAAGGCTGGACGGGACACCCCGACTGTAATATTCGTAAGTGTCTTATTTGACGCCGTAAGAATCAGTACAGATCTCAATGATGTGTCTGATGTATCAGAAGTTACAAAAACGACTCGGTGATATGTCATGTAAGGAGGATACGACATCTGCCTTCTCATAGACTTTTGGCCAACTTTGACTCTGCTCCCCAACCCTAGAGAATTTTAAACACTCTGTCTATCTCAAAGATCTGACTTTTCTGCATCGAATTAGAGTTGTAAGCAATTTGTACATTGAGATGTTACGTAGTAAACAGTTTATTAAATAAAATGCTTTTTTATTAAATACGTTACCTGCCACCAGTTCGACCTACATCTGTTTATTTGCTAAAGAGCCGTGCTTATTTATTCAATAAAGTTATTTTTAAGCATTATATATCATATCTGAATCAAACGATGGACCAAAAGTAAAATGGGGTTGGTTTTGGTTTAGCTGAGCAATTTTAGATAAGATACGTAACAAAAATGGTTTTTGTTTGTGTTGAGGTTTTACGGCCCAGTCAACCCAGTGGGGTCATGTCGAGCGCGGTCAGTTTACCTAACCACACATTTACTGGGCAGGCTTAGTCCTCTATGCGGTTAACCAGTATTGTGCACATTCTTTCGCCAGAAACTGACAACTGCCCTTCTTGTATCAGCGGAAGGGAGAGAATGACCGTAGAAAATATTTCATGATCAATCTCCACGAAAGAATGTTGCCGACCTCGGCGGGGGTTGAACCCGCGACCTCCTGGTCTCCAGTCGGACGGCGCATCCAACTGAGCCACCGAGGCCGACAAAAATGGTTTAAAATGCTCAATAAAGGAACAGTTTTGCTGCGAAGAGAACACATTGGTTCGCATGTATATCTGTCTGTCTAAAATGCAACAGGTATATAATTGTATAATGATATACAGCTGTGAGCAAAATGTTGTAGGGTTTGTTGGCTTATTGGAATAATTCTGGGTATTATAATTAATACAAAAAAGATTTTAAAGAAATAGGGTTGAAATGTTAGGCTGCCAGTAAGTAAAACAAATATCAAAAAGTTTTCTAATATTGTAACCTGGAAATGTCACTAACAAATCCTATATGAAACGCTTCGCTTTAACGCATCAAATAAAATAAACTTGTTGATGTAACAGTGTTATAGGGGATTTAATTACTGTACTCTTCTTTATTGCTATGTAGTGTATCACTATATATATATATAAGTTGAAGATATATTCAGTTAAGTTTAGGTACCAGTTGCCAACTTTTTTGAAAGAGTTGCCAACTGCTTGCCGTCTGTTTATTTTGTGACTGTTTAATTGTATTTGTCTGTCTTTCACTTTGGTGTTGGGGACTTGCGGTGGATCTGATTGTATCAGTTCCTGAGTTCGCTTATTTAAAGTAAATTGCTGTTCAAGTTCGTCGAGTTACTTGCAGTTTTTGGAGAAATATTGAACGCATTTTGGATGGATCAGGATGATGCAAAGTTTTTAAAGCAGACAACGAAGACTCAAATCAGACTGCATGGACACGTTCGCTGATTGAGATTTCGTTGGGCGCACATGCCAATTGTTATGTTTTCACAGGTTGTGGCTTATTTGTTCTTACAACACTGTACAACCACTGGCTCTATCACTGTATATTACCATTAAAATGTTAAAGTGTAGTCCGAGGTGTGGGAGCGGGGATGGGGTGGGATTAGTAAATAATGAAGCACCTAAGTGACGCATTTTACACACACAATTTTTGAAGGTATTTAATATTAAAATTCTACAGCAAAAATGGAGATAACCAAGAATGGCCACACGCACGGAGCACAGCCCTCAAAAGCACCCGTTTAGTTTTGAATGACAAAAATACATCAAAGAAACGGAACTTCATCGAAAACCGAAAAAAAAAAAAAAAAAAAAAAAAAAAAAAATAAAAAGCAAGAAGAATCCGCAGCAAAAATACCGCTTACAAACTGATAACAGCCCAATTGTTGTGGGGATTAAACATCTACTACTGACGCCAAACCTGCCTTTAATCGATGCATTTTCAGCAACACATGAGTGTCTGGTCTGTATAGTTACCAGAGGTATAACGCATTCAATTTAAATAATATATAACTGTTGTCATTGCAAATGCCTATATAATTGTTGTCATTGCAACTGCCAGGCAAAACGTAAAGTGCAAAGCCGTAGAAAATTGAAATGATGTTGTTTTAATTTAAATCAGATCATCATTCTTAATTGTATTTCAAAAAATAGGACCATCTAGCAATTGTTAGTGGTACTGTTTACAATATGTAACAACATCTTTATGAATTTATAATCATACCTAAATACTCTAGGAAATAAGAATAATGTCTGTCCGGCAAAATGGCATTAGAGGTGATGTGTTAGGCATAGTAGTCAGTAATAATGATGTCAGAGGTTTTGGTAGCTGTCCTCGCAGTTTTTATAATCGATTATCTTAGAATTATCATACATCCAGCATTATATATTAAATGTGTGGTTTAAAACATATAAAATATCGTATTTATATTTAGTGGAAGTCATACTTTTGAGCATTGCGATAGGGAAATGTTATTTGCAATTAACATTATTTAATGATAACCCCTAGAAGTTCTCAGTCGAGTTCGGCTTTTTTGTGCTTAAGGCTTAGAATATATATATATATATATATATATATATATATATATATATATATATATATATATATATATATATATATATATATATATATATATATATATATATATATATATGATCTTGATCTACAGCCTATCCTTTTTTGAAGTCCAAAAGGTCAATACAATGTACTTGCATGACAGGTGTCCCTCTAAAATCTTCAAAACAAGCAACAGAATGGTAAAACATGTTACAGTCATCTTATCTTTACTACAGCTAGTGTAAGTACCGCACAACAATGAAAATCGTCTCCCAGTTCTCAGCATAATGTAGTTTATAAGGTCTTGTCCTTTTTGATCACTGAGTCTATTCCATGATATTTTGAAAATTGGGCAAAATGGGCTTGGTTAATCCAAAACACATGCACCATCAGGAATGTTTAGTTCTGTTTTTGTGTTCATTGCTCTCAGTGGCCTTTTCATGTAGAATCTTTTGAAACAATCTACATTGTATCAAGTTTAAAACGTCGTTCAGTTCAAACGCTCCATTTTCTAATGTTTCTAGCACGGACAGTTTTTGTGATCTTTTAGAAGATTCCAAAACTAAGATTCACGTCTGTGTCTCTTGAATTGTTTTTCCTGTGTGGTACCTTTTTCAGATTATTATTATATCAACTTAATCGATGGGAGTCAGGCAGCTATTTTGGAAGTATGAAATGTTTCAGCACCTAACCTTTGATTTAGGCCGAAACATATTCAACATTTAATCCGCAGACGTATGATGGGTCTCAATGAAACCGAGACTACGATATTAGCACATTTATATTTTTTATATTTATTTGTTTCCAAAGGTAACCTGTATAGATTGTAATTCAATATGTGTCGATAAGAAATTATTGATATAATTGTTTCGCCAGAGAGAAATATGAATGCCTGGAACTTTTATTTTCAGCAAATGATACTTACGCACGTCATGGGTGGAAACAAATAGCTAAATGTAAGAGAGAGAGAGAGAGAGAGAGAGAGAGAGAGAGAGAGAGAGAGAGAGAGAGAGAGAGCTTTTGCATGTTTTTCTGTCAGATTGGAAAAAGATGTCTGTCAGATTGGAAAAAGATGTTCTATGTAAGTTTTTAATGATGACAAATTTATAAGATTGTACAGGCAGTTAACATTTGATTAATATTGCACAAAACTGACCGATTGCCAGTTATATTTTATTGTAAAGAAAAACATGTATGTTATATTAAATTTGTAGCATTGTGTGCCGACAAACAAACCCCAGATGCTTGCACACGAACGGAAGGAAGAGTAGAACTTCGGTCTGGGATCGTGTACACTACTAGTGGTGGAACATGTCAGAGTCCTAATGTTTGTGTTAACTGTAATCCTGGATACTATGCTGATGTTGCTTATTGTAGAGGTATTACAAATTTATCTATGTCTGTCTGTCTGTCTTTTTATCTCTCTGTTGCAATAAAGAATTAAAGTATGATGTGGCTCAAATGCATGTTCAGTTAAGTATTATGATTGTTACTCGTAACGAGCCAGTCATTGTTATTATGAGATTAAAAATTAAGAAGAATTGATACACTGTGTTCCTGTCTGAAAAGGGATCTACTCTAAAAGAAAAGAATTTGCTCTCCCTCTAGGATAGTTATTTCTGTGTAGACTAGGCCCTTTCCAGAAGGGATTTGGTGAGCAAGAAAGTATACAGGAGTCACAGAAGTTGTCTTTCTTGTATAAAATGGCAAAGGGGTATCAAGTTTGTCAAATTCCGTTAAATCGATAAACCGGTAAGTAAACAGGAACATTTCTCATTATTGTATTACGAGATTCTTTGTCACCGTGGATATATTCCAGATATTACAAATAACAAAAACATCTTTAAAAATCAATGCTTATGACAACAAACAAAGAGTGTAAGGCCACATTAAATTCATATGTTTGCGATTTACCATTATGTCCGACTCACAACAACGTGGTGATGAGATACAATACTAAAGTCAAATGTATCTTCTCATACGTTTATTCCACTAGCAACACATTTACTTCAAAAGTATAGAAATATCAAGGACAAATGTCTTCACCAATATTTCCTCTTTTTTTCAGTAGGAACAGTGTGTTATTAATGTTTCTTCTGGCTGGCTTTTTTCTTCAAGGAGACCCTGTATCTAATACCAGTTATGAAACGCTAAATATAAACGTTTCAAGTTGCCTTTTCAAGGCATGATTTTCCTTAGCTCTCAGTTGTCTACGAGAACTCAGTCAGCAGCTAGATTGAGATATAGAGTTGACGCTAAAATTTGCTGAAATGAAGGCCACAAGTTCTTTCGTGATAACTGATATTTATCATAAATCTTTCTCTTAAGTGATTTGTACTTACCATACATGAAACAATTTTAAAAACCACGATTTCGCAGTATATCTTTTTGGTGTCGGGTATTTTGAACTGTCATGTTCTTTTTCTGTACGTGTCAGTTTTATCTCAGTCTATCTCCAGTTCAACACACAACAAAAAATAAAAGCCGATAAACTGATCAGTCAACCAAACTGTGCCGCAAAGTGAGAAATTATATCTTCCGACGAAGACTCAAATCAGCCTATGCATCCAACAGTCTGATCAGAGTCTTCGTTGTCCGCATGAAGAAACGTTGCATCCTTGGCTATCCAAAATGGGCCAAGCGAAGATTCTAGTCAGACTGCGCGAATGCGCAGACTTATCTAAAATTTCGAGGGGCCCACATTCCAAATATACGACGTCTTACGTTGTGGCTCATTTGCATCAAAGATTACGAATTAAATAATTGTTCTAGTGTGTTCTTTTAATTATTTATTTCTGTTTGTATTATACCAATCCCGAACTACGTTTGCGGGATTATTGTTCGGCAGTCCGTCTGTCAGTAACATTGCTCTTTGTGGCATATCTAATAAGCCGGTTTTTTTTTTTTTTTTTTTTTTTTTTCAAAGTTGTGTTTAATAAATGTTCGCGAATTTTGCAATATAATTCAAATCAATTAGTATAAACATATTTTATTCAAATAGTTTACAATATAACACAAACAGACGAAAGCTGAAAACATATAAAGGATTAGAACGAAAGCAAATGCTTATAGAGTCCCTCTCCCAGTAAATATACAGTTGTAATGTTTGTGGCGGATTACTACTGATATAAGTTAATATTAAGTAATGGTTCAGGCAGACTGATATGAATCAATTTGAATAACAACAGATGAACAATATACTAACTGACTACCAAAAACTTGGGCAGATAAGAATATATATGAACCATAGTTTGAAAATTTGGTACATTAAATGTAGAAGAAATGAAAAAAAAACAAAAACAAAAAAAAACAAGAAACAACGAATATAAACTAAGGGGAAAAGAGAATAAAAGTGGGGAGCAGGCATACTGGATGATCTAAGCAGCAGCTTTCATTATATCGTCGCATACTTATGGCTAATTATATAAGGTTAGAAACGCTTTGTGTCAATGATAAATTTATGAACATGATCAAAAATATCTCTGTTTATTTTCTTGGATAAAGACGGATCACCATATAACAACAATCTTAAGGAAGGAGTGTAATAACCAGTTATGGCATTTAGGAGGATATTACGGTGTGCTTGATAAAATCTGCAATGAAAGAAAAAATGTTGTGGATCTTCAACACTGCCACAAAGACATAACGGCGAGTCTGTTATATTTTTATAGAATAAATCTAAATTCAAAGAACT
This sequence comes from Anodontia alba, assembly GCA_964016985.1. Classification (NCBI taxonomy): domain Eukaryota; kingdom Metazoa; phylum Mollusca; class Bivalvia; order Lucinida; family Lucinidae; genus Anodontia; species Anodontia alba. The sequence goes on along the minus strand of OZ024823.1, from coordinate 60,124,714 downwards.
ACAGCCTGTACGTAGTCGAGCGTGTAGGATTTGTGCCTTTCTATTGCCATGATAGTAATAGTTCGGGACTGAAGATTTATCTTTCTTAAGAAAATGTTTAAAGGAATTTAAGGTGGTGCATTGTCTTGCCTCAGATGGTAAGTTATTCCACTCTCTTAAAGTCGAAGGTAGGAAAGAGTTGTAAGACTGATTCGTTTTAGCCCGTATAGTTTGAATATCCCCTGAATTTCGCAGATTATATTGGGAAATGTGACTTACTTGTTGGGGTATTAAGGAAGATAGATAGATCGGTGCAAGGTTGTTCAACATTTTATAAAACAGTGTAAGTTTGTGATCCTGTCGTCGTTTGTGAAGGGACTCCCAACAAACTTCTCTGTAGAGATTGTTTAACGAGACGAGCTTAGTAGCCCCCTTGGCTATCCTTGCCGCCTCATTCTGAATTTTGTCCAGTTCATTTTTTTCATACTGGGAACAGTTATCCCATATGATATCCCCGTATTCTAATAACGGTCTTATAAATACTAGATAAATTGTTTCCAAAGATTTCCTATCAAGTTTGAATTTTAATTTCCGCATAATATTTATCCTACACCAGGCCTTATCTTTTATATAGTCAATATGTTGATGCCAGCTACAATCATTAGTAAAATATATGCCTAGATGTTTATGAAAATCTACTTCTTCTATCTGCACGTTTTGCATAAATAATGGTGGATGATTTTGCCAGTTGATCTTACGAGAGATTAGAAGAGATTCGCTTTTAGAAGGATTGAAAGTTACTAGCCATGTGGCAGCCCACCTGGAAATCTTATCTAAATCGGAGTTCAGTAGGTTAGCTGCGGTCAAAGGATTTTCTACAATAATAAACAGACTGGTATCATCCGCAAAAAGACGTATATTTGAATGAATATCAGTAACAATGTCGTTGATATAAATAAGAAACAGTAGGGGGCCCAAGATGGAACCTTAAGGAACACCAGCCCTAAGATAAATCCAATCAGAAAAAGTACCCGGAAGAACAACACTTGTCTTCTATCAGAATCAAATCAATTCATTTTCAGTCATCATTACTTAATGGTACAAATGTCATAAAATAGTGATAGATTCATGCTGGAATAAAATTGATGTTTGTTACTTTACCATCCAGTAATTGTTTTCTTTCAGCCTGTACCTCCATCAGTCACTGCTTATATGCGGACTGCACACAGAAATACAGAAGTGTCTGTAAATACTGCGAAGGCGAAATAAAAGAGCAATACGGGTGGTATGCATATACTCGCTTCTTTCCAGGAGATGATCATAAACAGTGCCGTCGTAAGTATAATATATATATATTATTCTTTATTACGTGAATATTTGGTCTCGAGAATAATAATCATGTTTAGGTATTGTTTAAAATATTTTATCGAACATATCTATAAAAATCAGCATTACGAAAACACGCCTATTCAAATATATAAACAATTTCCCCCACAGAAACTGACAATTTTCAAAGAAAAAAAAATCTCTTATTTTTCATTTTTTATTTTTCTGCTCAAACCATAGATTGTGGGTACTCGTTAGAACCGCCTCGGTGAGGCGGTTCTAACGGGTACTCACAATAATTGTTTTTGAGCAGAAATAAGAAAGATAATGTATACTCATGTAACCCCCAGTTTTACTATATAAAAGTGGGGTTTAAAGGGGGTCAAAATTACATAGGCATGTTTTAGTGATGGGACACATAAATGAAGTAGTATTAGTTTATCTTTCAATCTTTATCATTCAATCATGTTTTTGGCAAAATATGTTATATGTCCATTACTGTTAGAATAACTGAGCGGCAACGTGAGAAAACGTACCTCCTGACATATACACCCATCGCAGGCTCAAATCAACCTGCTCATCCGTGCAATCTGGCCAGTCTTCATTGTCTTTTAAAAACATTGCACTCTGGGCTTTCCAGTTTACGCCCAGCGAAAATTATTGCCAGACAGCGAGAAAGGGCATATGGATTTGAACTTCCGTTGGATGCACATACCCCAAGGTACGTTTTCTGATGTTACGGTTCAGTTTTTGATACACCATTGTTACCGAATGCAATCTCATTACAGGGGCCTGTTCCTGGCGATCTGGAAGTAGATGTTACCCTGGTACTTGCTCGGATACAACAACTAGCAGTTGCCGCTGTACTGACGGCTTTTCAGGATCAGACTGCAATACAAGTATGTTTAATTTACAGCAATTCATGGCATTATATCAGATCGTATTCGCCCTAAAGAGTCGGACACTTCACTGCTTGCCTTACTTGTTCCAAAATCTAAACTTGTGAATTTTACTACCTGTTGAGACACAGATCATGTAGAACATAGATATGGGGATTCCCAGAAAATGTCACAGAGAGGGAACGCAGCCCTCCCATGACACCCGGTAAGGTCTAAATGACATCATAAAATAGCATTGCAACAAAATCGGGACGAACAAACAATGAATATCGCCGTGGAATAATCAACAGAAAAATGGTTGTGTGGGTGTGGACGTCACAATTTGCTGTCTCTGGTCTTTGTCCATAATGTCTGCTAAGACCTGTCTGCCCAAATACTAAAATTTAGTGCGGCTATATATATATATGACAATGCCTGAATCGACGGTCGGTGATAATGGTAGAGTTTTGTCTTAAAATGATTATTTGAAAGCCTTCTATTTTCTTTTAAGAAGCCGAGCATTAATGTGAAAAATAAATATCTAAAACAGTATATGTTTTTGTTCGATTGTTTACTGAAAATGTAGATAGCATTTTACTGTCATCACTACAAAACAAAGGAGACAACTCAGCAGAAATATGTCTGGCAATTCTCCGGGTTAAATTGAAATTATGAATTTAGATTATTTTATATAGAAAAGCGACTCTATTAGCCTTTGGAACCGAATTTATAAGCAATTTGTCTGGAGGCTGTTAATCGTTCAAGATGGATGATGCTTTCGCCTCTCGCTATTGCTAGCTAACAGTCTTATAAGCTTTCTACGTGGTACATGGTTCACTGAATTTTCCATAGCAAACGTGCCTTACTGCACAAAGTGAACATGTTAGACACAAATCAGGTTTCGGTTATGCACAAGCTGACCCGGATCTACTTATTGTACTCTTAAAGTCACAAACTCGGATCTACTTATTGTACTCTTAAAGTCACGAACTCTCATTGACGTAAAAAGTCAGTAAATGACATAGCAGTTTAAAGGGAGTTATCGACATTTTGCGCAAAAGTAACATCGCTTTGAAATTGTTTCCCAAAATATCTATGTTTGACAAAAATTGCAAATTGTTAGCAATAAAGAAGATCTTTATTTTTAACATATAATGCACAGCTGTCTTTTTCTTTCACTAGAACTGTTTTGAGAGTTTGACTCTCGTTATGACATTTATAACATGTTGTAGCCGTGAAAACATCGTTACAGATAATTCATGCTTTGTTAACCAGTAAATATAGTACTCATATATTTAACAAAATCTTATTTAGCTGCTGTATATGTATAGATATAAATCTCATCACTTTACAAAGAAGGATCTATTAAGACTGTAATATATTTGCTTCAGACGTATTAAGTATTAGTTACTCTTTTATTATTTCTATGGGATGATATTGTAGTATACATATTTTCTTTGTAGATAGGCAACTTGTTTCGATTATATAAAACTAATCATGTAGATTATATTTAGTCACGGAGGAGCCAAACATTCTTCAAAATTTCTTGAGACTGACAGAAACAACGGAAACATCAGCTAACTACGTAGAGGCTCCAGCTAACAGCAGCGCTGGTTCTCCTCAGGCTACTGTATGGACAAATAATATCAGACTGGAAAAGTTTAGTTCACACGTGGACGGCAGTTATATGAAAGTATTACCCAATCCACCTGACGACTTTTATGTGAAATTAGATGAGACTAATATTGGTATAGTTACTGGAGGAATAACAATAGAATGGAAAAGAGGTAATGCTAGTACTGCATGTGCTCTAAAATAATTAAACTGGATGGTAGCGAAAGAAATCGCGCAAAAAGGAGGGCAGTAAGAGGGATTTCTATAAACAAACATAGATATATTTGCTTTTCGAATCAACCGTTTTTTTGTTTTTTTTTGTTTTGTTTTTTTTTCAGTCCAGATTCCAATTCCTTTGTAAATGATTGCATACATTCCATCATTCGATGTGATCAATATGACAATAACTTCACCGCGACATCCTTCAGATAAACAGTACACAGGCTTGTGTTGTCTGTCCTTCTGCCATACAGTGTCATGCACTTGCCAAGTCGGAAGTTTATATATCGTGAGGTATTGAGGTCAGTCAATGTCCGTCGTCTGTCGTGCGTCGTGCGGCGTCAACAATTGCTTTAAAAGCCAACTCTTCCAACACCCTGAGCCAATTGACTCAAAACTTGGTAGGAAGCATGGGGGTGACTTGTAGATCAAATAGCTAAAATCGTTCCTATCGGAATCCAAGATGGCCACTATGGCCGCCATCCTGAAAATCTATTTTTCGCTTCTTCTCCTGAACCAAAAGGCCAATTGACTCAAAACTTGGTAGGAAGCATCGGGGTGACTTGTAAATCAAATAGCTAAAATTGTTGCGATTGAAAATCCAAGATGGCCGCACGGCGGCCATCTTGAAAATCTGTTTTTCGCTTCTTCTCCTAAATCATAAGGCCAGTTGACTCAAAACTTGGTAGGAAGCATCAGGATGACTTGTAAATCAAAAAATAGCTAAAATCGTTCCGATCAGAAATTAAAGATGGTCATCTTGAAAATCATTTTTTGGCTTCTTCTCCTGAACTAAAAAGCTTATTGACTTAAAACTTGGTAGGAAGCATTTGGTGACTTGTAGATCAAAAGCTAAACTCGTCCCTATCGGAAATCAGTGGCGGCCATCGCGAAAACCTATTTTTTTCCTCTTCTCCTGAAACGAAAGGACATTTGACTCGAAACTTGGTAGGAAGCATCAGGGTGACTTAGATCAAAAATAGCTAAATTGTACCGATCGGAAATCCAAGCTGGCCCATCTTGAAAATCTATTTTTCACTTCTTCTCCTGAACCAAAAGGCCAACTGACTGGATATTTAGTAGGTTGCATTGTGGTGACTTGTAGATCAAAAGGAGATAAAATCGTTTCGATCTGAAATCCAAAATGGCCGCAATGTCGGCCATCTGAAAACATATTTTCGCTTCTTTTCCTGAATAAAACGCCAGTTGACTCGATGGTAGGAAGCGTCAGTGTGACTTGGAGATCAAAATTAGCTAAACTCCTGTCGATCGGAGATCCAAGATGGCCGCTAGGGCCGGCCATTTTAAAAATCTTTTTTTTTTCTTCTTCTTCTGACCCAAAAGGCCTGTTGACTCGAAACTTAGCAGGAAGCATTGGGTAAAAAAAAATAGATAAAAAATGGCTTAAATCATTTGGATCGGAAATCCAAGATGGCCTCCATTAAGAATCTTTTTTTTCGCTTCTTCCCTTGAGCAGAAAGGCCAGTTGACTCTAAACTTGGGGTGACTTAGATGAAAAACAGCTAAAATCATTCCGAAGGGAAATCAAAAATCGCTGCCATGGCGGCCATCTTGAAAATCTATTTTTCGTTCTTTCCCCTGAACCAAAAGGCCAATTGACTCGAAAATTGGTAGGAAGCAAAGGGATGACTTGTAGATCAAAATAGCTAAAATTGTTCCGCATGGAAATCAAAGATGGCGACTATCTTTGAAATCTATTTTTCGCATCTTCTGAACCGAAAGGCCAATTGACTCGAAGCTTGGTAGGAAGCATCAGGGTGACTTGTAGATCAAAATTAGCTCAAATCGTTCCGATGGAAATCCCTATTGCAGCCATGGTGGCCATCTTGAAAATCCATTTTGAAGTTTTTCACCTGAACCAAATGGGCAATTGACTCAAATTTCATTGGAAGTATCGAGGTGACTCGAAGTTCACCAGTAGCTAAAATTTTTCTGATTGGAAATCCAAGATGGTCGCCATCTTGTTTATGTTTATTATATTTCCCTGCCACTGTGCTGTTTATATGTATAAAGTCATGATTCTTCAGAACCACTTAGCCAATTTCAACCAAATTTTACATTGATCCTATTTTTGAAATGTGATTGAGAGTTTGTTCAAATGATCATGCTCCATTGACTGTCATGCCCATATATTCATCTTCAAAACTAAAAATTGCTTAAATGATGATATTTTCATTAGCTGCGATGGTAGGATTTTAAAAATTTTGCATAACATCTGCATATATAAAGTGGCTATGTTACTCAGGTGAGCGAGCCGTGGCCTGTGGGCCTCCTGTTTTCCCTATATATCTATACAGAAAGCTTTAAAAATCTTCTTGTTAGAAACCACGGGACCGGTTTCAATATAACTGAGCAGAATTGTTTCCTTGGTGACCCTCTACCAAGCATGTTCAAGGATCAATGATATGTCAAAAACATGGCTGCTAGAAGGGGGCATGGGGGAGTTGGTGGGAGGCTTATTTTCCCTATATACCTAGCTAGAAAACTTAAGAAATTTTCTTGTCAGGAACCAATATAATTTGGCAGGTAGAAGTGTATCTTTGGTGACTCTCTGCCAAGATTGTTCAAGCTGTCATGAATGGTCAAAAAATATGGCCGCTAGGAGACGGAGCTTATTTTCCCTATATATCTGTATAGAAACTTTAGAAATCTTCTTGTAAGAAATCACTTGACCGATTTTAATATTCTTTGGCAGAAATGTTCCTTTCGTAACCCTTTACCAAGATTGTTCAAGCTATCGTGATTCGTCAAAACATAAAGCGGCCTGGGGTGGAGGGGGCGGGGTGTGGGGCAGGGCTTACTCTTCCTATATATCTGTACAGAAAAATTTAAACATCTTTTTGTCAGAAACCAGGGGACCGATTTCAATATAACTTGGCAGAAATGCTCCTTTAGTGATCCATTACCAAGAGCCGGCATGATACATAAAAAACATGACATCTAGTGGGAGAACTTATTTTCCCTATATATCTATATAGAAAGTTTAAAAATCTTTTTGGCATAAACCATGGGACCGATTTCAATATCACTTGGCAGAAATATTTCCTTGATGACCCTGTACCAAGCTTGTTCAAGCAATTGTGATTCGTCAAAACCATGACCTCCAGGGGGTGTGGGGGTGGAAGGGGTGGGGTGCTGCAGAACTTATTTTCCCTATATATCTATATAGAAAACTTTAAAAATCTTCTCACCATAAACAATTGGCTAGATTTCAAAATAACTTGGCAAGAATGTTTCTTTAGTGACCCTCTATCAAAGTTGTTCAAGCGGTCATGATTCGCCGAAAAACATGGCTGCTATGGGGCGAAGCTTATTTTCCGTATATATCTATATAAAGAACTTTAAAAATCATCTCGTCATAAATGGTTGGACTGATTTCAATATAACTTGGCAGGAATGTTTGTTTGGTGACCGTCTACCAAGATTGTTCAAACCGTTGTGATTCGTCAAAAACATGGCCGCGAGGGGAGGGGGCTGGGCTTATTTTCCCTTTATACCTCAGAAAAATTGAAAATCTTCTTGTCAGAAACCAATGGACAGATTTCAATATAACTTTGCAGAAAAATATTCCTTGGTGACCTTCAACTAAGAATGTTCAAAAAAGGTAAGAGAAAAGTCCAGGGAGTGCCACAATCACAAACCACAGCCCTTCCCAGACCCCAAGAGGAAGAGGAAACCGACAAATCTAAACAAGCACAAACCGAACAAACGTACGAAAAGCACTAAGATTAGCCCTCTCTTCCCCAAGCGAGGTAATCGCAATACTAAAAACACAAGAACAACATGACACACGGAAAGACATACAACAAATCGCCTCGTAGAATAAACCACAAAGCAACAAAGAGTAAGATAATCATAATAAGTCATAATAAGTCAAAAAACATGGCCGCTAGGGACGGAGCTTATTTTCCCTATATATCCAATCGAAAACTTTAATAATCTTCTTGTCATAAACAAAAGGACTGATTTCAACTTGGCTGGAATGTTTCTTTGGTTACCCTCAACCAAGAGTGTTCGTTATGATATGTCAAAAACATGACCGCTAGGGAGCGGAACTTATTTTTCCTATATATCTATATAGAAACTTTAGAAATCTTCTTGTAAGAAATAACTAGACCGATATCAATATTACTTGGCAGAAATGTTCTTCAATCAAGATTGTTTAAGCTATCGTGATTCGTCAAAAAACTAAGCGGCCAGCGGTCAAAACTTATCTTCCCTATATATCTATATAGAAAACTTAAAAAAAAAAAATTCTTGTCAGAAACCACTGGGTCGATTTCAATATAACTTGGCAGGAATGCTTTTTTGGTGATCCTCTACCACGTTGCTCAAGCTGCTATGATTTGTCAAAAAAAAAAAAAAAAACATGGCCGCTAGGGGGTGGGGCTTATTTTTCCTATATCTGTATATAAAACAGTTTAAAAATCTTCTTGTCACAAACCACTGGTTCGCTCTCAATATAACTTGGCAGAAATGTTTCCTTGGTGACCATCTATCAAGATTCAGTTCAAATGTAATGATGCATTAAAAACATGGCCACTACGGGGCAGGGCTATAAAATTTATGCAAAAATCTAAACCAGTGAACTTGGTTGAAACTTAAATAGTAAGTATGCAGATCTATTTGCTCAGGTGAGCGATATAGGACCATTATGGTACTCTAGTTTGTTATGAGGGACATTTTTCATGAAATCTCTCTCACGGAAAAATCAGGCTGACATTATTAAGGCTTTCAATTCCACTTCAAGCTACCTTGATGATCATTAAATATTGACAATATTTACTTTGACTAAATGTTGGACTGCATATCCCTAGAATGATCGAGGGTTTTGAAAAATGCATTTCGTGTGCTGGGCCATTTGAGCCGATTTTGATTGGTATTGACGGGGCTGCATTACGAAGGTACAACGGTAAACCGAACATTTTTGGTTCGAAAATTTGACCATATTTTTCTTACTTCGGAAGACTTTCGCGCCCTTTCTTTATACTATTATTATCCCGCATACTTCCATATCAAATAGTACTAGAACTGGAAAATTGCTTGTATTAATCTCGGCGTGAGGGTCGTTCAAAAAGCGTTGGACAGCATTTACGCACAAATACGCTACCGCCGTCGAAAGGATATGTAAACCCACGAAAATGTAGCAGAACACATGTTTAAAAGCTATATTTCTGTTTGTTTTGGTATTTAGATTATAATATAGGAAAATCTTGGACCTAGGTAGAAACTGATCAATTTTTACATATCCTTAGAACGGCCGAGGGTTTTAAAAATGCAATTAAAATGAGGGTAGGGTTGGATATTTACTTCTGGAATCCAACACCAGCAACTGATCAAACACAGCTTACTTGAAAAAGAAAGTAGATATGTCATTCTTTACAATCAAGCAGGGGTCACGGTAGCAAATGTTTGCTCATGGAGATGTTCTTTTTTTTCTTTTTTTTTTTGCGATTTGATCCCGCATTTTTCCTTCTTTCTTGTGCATTTCGTATGTTGGGCCATTTGAGCCGCTCTTAAATGGTATTGACGGGGCTGCATTATGAAGGTAAAATGGTAAACCGAACATTTTGGTTACTTCGGAAACCTTCTTGTCCTTCCTTTACATACTAGAGAACTCGTGTTTATACTATTATTACCCCGCATACAACCATATTAAATGGTACATAATTCCAGTTAAATAGAGCCAATTTTTCCGATAACGAGGCACTTTTTTTTTTGGGATTTGAATCTATGGATTTCGAATGGTACAGTTTCTACCAAAATTTATGATAAATGGTACAGTTTCCACACAATTTATGATAAACGGGACGAATTCGATTTTGATATGGTCAATTTCCCTTTTCTGGATGGCGATGTCCCCAGGCGTACCTCATCTGGGGTATACATATCTCAACTTATTAGATTCGTCAGCGCTTCCTCAAATCTTAGTGACTTTAACTGCCGTAATAAAACTCTTACTGCCAAACTCCTTAGGCAGGGCTATCGTTATTTTACACTTCGGAAGGCGTTTTCGAAATTTTATCACAGACACAGTTCCTTGAAAGATAAATATAACGTCAGCCTGAGTATGAAAACACTTCTGCAATAAGGTATATCGGAACCAGAATTTTACGTGCACTTAATGTGCATATTAAGAACAAATGTGGGAAAATCTAACTTTTCGGAGCAGTTCAGATAACTAATTAACCGTTATAAAAATGGCTATAGCCTGGATATTATGCGGCAGACTACATGCCCAGTTATTAACCCAATCATTGTTGACGGCTATGCTTCACTCTTAAATTGCACGACAGCAGCTCGGGCCTCAGACTCAATGACAGCCTCTTCGTAAAACTTTAACCAGTGGGTTGGGGCTTGACGATATGTCTTTGACTTGGCCCATCGTGGTTCAGCTGTTGGTTTTCATTTACTCTGGCACACAGTAGAATTAACCATAAGTACTCGTCTTTGTTTATCATAGTGATTTATTTGATTGTTTATGTTTTCAGTTAGATGCATTGACTGAGTAGAAACCTTTATGCGAACCGTTTTTTTTTTTTTTTTTTTTTTTTTTTTTTTTTTATGTATTTCTGTATAAAGAGTAGCATAGGTATCCAGGGTGATGTTAGCTAGCTGTAAAATTGCTTTAAACTCCATGGTGGTTTATTCTAATGACCGTTCTAAGCCGGTGGTTCCGGTGCTAGTCTTACTCTTTGTTTGTGATTTGTCTACGAGGCGATTTGTTTTAAGTTTTGCCTGGAGTTATTTTGTTTTTGTGTTTTTCAGTCCTTTGATCATTGCGATTACCTGGCTTGGGGAAGAGAGAGCTAATCTAAGTTTTATTTGTTTTCTTGAAGTTTTCAAGGTGTCAAATTTCTGTAATGTTTTGTTATGATTTCGGATCTTATGCTTTAATAAGACGTGATGATTTAGTATCCCCATAACCTTTCATCAATTTCCTCCAGTGACTTCAAGATCTATATCGATGGCAAGTTTTGTGTTATATTTCTACATTGAACAAAATACTTTATCTCTTGCTCTAAAGTTTTACAACATTGTATTTCGTGATACTCATTTCAGCTTCTAGTAACTTCAATAACAAGATTAAAGGCTTTGAACTGCAGTCTACGGTTTAAGCACCCCCACCGCCCTACGTAGTGTACTGATCATTCCATGGTGGTTCTTCTTTGTTTGTGCGTCCGTGGTCTCGTATATGGCGTTAAATTTGTAATATATATTTTGTAACATATGTTTGTAATTTGGAGCTGCATCAGAATTAAAGGCGAGGTTTAGTGAGAGTTAAACTGGTTTAAGTCCCATTCCAAGGAGTAGATTTCTACTGACCTTTCCAAGGCGGTTGCTCTGTTGAAATTTCTCATTCTACTTTCGTGCGTCCTTGGTTTTAATTTTAGAGTTTGTTTTTTGCCATTGTCTGCTCCTTATCTCTCTTTTTTGTTGGTGCCACGGAAAGGCTGTACTTCATACCCTGTGAAATTTACTTGGTAGTTTGCAAATACCGGTGTCGCGTGAGATCCGTCAGACCATGAGATCTTTCAGACCGAAAATCTGAAACCGGAAGTACTGACGAAACTCACGCTGCGTGTATGAGATCTTTCAGATCATGAGAAATGTCAGAACATCTTACGATATTAAAATATCAAGGTATACAAATTAAAGAATGATAAAAGTTAATCGTTTCCAGTGAAAAACATGTTACTAAAAAAAAATCCTATTAACCCCAACAGTCTAACATATACATAAACTAAATACAAACAAACCTCGTCTTCGGCATATCTGTTATAAAATTGAATTTATTTAAATTCATAATTCTACACCGTGAAAACTAAATCAAATAAATAAAAAAATCTGTCCTCTCTGTTCGTATATAGTATTCTGGTCTTACTGTGCTAAAATACAAATCACGAGTACATCAATATCAATGACAAAATATTGTTGATGGACTGATCAATTTTATCGATGCAGCAGTAGTTCTGTACATGTGAAAATAAAGCTGATGATGATCCAAACCAGATGTAAGTGTGCCAAACCTGTGAACTGATGTGTGCACTGATAATTTTTACTAGCTTATGATGTACCGATACATATAGCAGTAGACCAGTAACATACCAATGCATCAATAATTCTTTACACCGACAAAACCATTCGTATTTTGATAAAGATGTATTGGTGCAGTATAATAACTGTAGGTGGACATTATAATTTGAAGGTCCTGGCAAATGTTCATCATTTAATAGACTTGTCACCAGAAATAGTACTGAATCCAAAGTATATATTTTATCAGTACACTGATTTTGTAAATCAAAATGACAATTTTAATTGACTTAATCGTAGATTAATCAATATGTAATTTGTTATTATTTTACTTTTTCATTTTGTAGTTTCGACTTAAGCAAGTTGTCGGTCCATCTGTAAAATATTGCTAAAATTTATCCATGCGGTATAAATTAGTGTTATTCAATATATAAATTATATCGCTTTCATAGATTCAGTAACTCAAAATGACAATTTTAATGAATCGATTTATCGATTGTAATTGTTTTACTCTTCACTTTTGGTTATTTCCACTTAAGCATGGTGTCGGTCCACCAGTAAAAAATATTGGAACATTGCTAAAATTTATTCATGCAGTTTAAATGTTTCCGGTTCATTGATTCGGCAACTCATAATGACAAATTTGTTGTCATTTAATGCAATGCGATTTATTTGTAATTATTTTACTTTTCACTTTTGGATATTTGACTTAAGCAAGTTGTCGGTCCACCTGTAAAAAATATTTAAATTGCTAAATATATTCATGCAGTATTAATTTTACTGGTGTACTCATAATGACAATTTGGATGAATCGATGCATTGCCTAATCGATTTGTAATTATTTTACTTTTCACTTTTGGATGTTTGACTTAAGCAAGTTGTCGGTCCACCGGTAAAAAGTATTTGTATTGCTAAATATATTCGTGCAGTATAAATTTTATCGGTGCACTCAAAATGACAATTTGGATGAATTGATGTTTTGCCTAATTGATTTGTATAGGCAAAAAAGTGCAGCTACTATATACACAGTATCATATATCAAAACTCTGGGTAAGGCTTTTTTTTAGCAAATATTGTTCTACCAAATCATGGTGTAGTACTTACTAAGAATGCCACTGTAAAACTTTAGCTGTCAGAGACCCTGAATATAGCCCTGCTGCAGCACTATTAGGAGAAATACCCATAGTGTTGAAATATTTGGAATTCATGCTTACATGTACCAGATAACATCACTGTAGGACATGGTAACATGGCAACATAAAACCTATCAAGGGATTTAACTTAATGAGTTATGGGCCCTTGGCTCTGATTCTGGTTTACACGATACATCAATCCACTGTCCATGTGTATACCAGGTTTCAACTTTGTTACCCTAACAGTTCTTGAGAAAAGTGTGACAAAAATGTTTCATTAATGGCAAACTGTAAAACCTATCAAGGGATGTAACACCGAAAATTATATGCCCTTGGCCCTGATTCTGGTACACATGATGCAACAGCCTACGGTCCATGTCTGTATCAAGTGTCAAATTATAGCTTTATAGGGCCCGAGAAATCTGCAGTGAGAATTTTTCATTTATGGCAAATTATAAAACCTATCAGGGGATTTAACTCGGCCATGATTCTGGTATATTCTAGTATACACAATACATCAGCCCACTATCCATGTGTGTACCAGGTTTCAACTTCGTAACCTTTTTTGAGAAAAGTGTGACAAAAATATTCATGAATGGCAAATTGTAAAACCCATCAAGATATGTAACTCTAAGAGTTATAGGCCCTTGGTGCTGATTCTGGTATGCCCTATACATCAGCCATTTGTCCATGCATGTACCAAGTTTCACTGTTATACCTTTCACTGTTCCTTAGAAATCATTAATGGTAAACTGTAAAACATATCATGTAACTCCTAGAGTTATAAGCCTTTGCCCGTGATCCCTGTACACACCATGCAGCAACCCACTGGGTATGTGTGTACCAAGTTACAACTTTGTAACCTCACAGTTCTTGAGAACAGTGCCACCAAAATTTATCTGATGAGGATGAACAGAATGATGGACAGAAGAAAGGAATGAGGTAAAGAATGATGGAAGGAAGGAATGACTGAAGGACAAGGCAAATCCAGTATAGCCCCACTCTCTAAAAGCGGGGCTATAATAACATAGTTTTTGTTATTTGCCTTTTGTCTAGATTGATTGTGTTGGGGTTTAACAACACCTAAACCCTTGTGGGTCATTTTATGTCTTTTCCCACAGAAAGGACGAAAAACAGATACAGCGGATAGTAGAGAAGAAAAATGAGAGGGACTAGGAAGAAAAAGGAACAGGAATGAAAGTGAAGAAGCAGAAAAATAGAAACATCCCCCCTTTACTCTTACCTGCTACAAGGATAGCAGGCCTTGCCCAACTCTAAGCCAATATCAGTTGGACGGCCGGGCGATGTAAGATACACGACACCTTCGCACCTCCCGACCAGCCGCACCCTTTTGTCTAGAACTATATATATCCAGTTACTAGAGAAATTACTTGTTTGGGTAATTACCTTGAGCAAATGGGGACCACATCCCTCAGAAAGAAACAGCAACATTTGCTCATGGTAATTATCAAGACAATGTTGTTGGCTTTAAACAGAGCTCCAAATAAATAAGGCTTGCCATGTGACTTGAGTGCTAGGTAGACATTCCACATGAAATGCTGGTAGACATTTCACATGAAATGTCAGCCTTATTTTATCTGAAAAAACAGAAATGAGTGTTGTATGCTGCAATTCTACTTGGTGCTTTAAGAATTAAGCAGTGTAATATATATTGGACATTTCAGCATTATACCTTAAAGCAGGTGGTAAAATACTCATTGTGACAAGACTTTATATGGAGAGCTGGCATTCTGAAATGGGATACTGTAACAATGAGAGAAAGCAATAGTGTTTCTATTATCTCCTTGATTGGTAAAGTGCAAGGTAGACCAATACTAACTGGGCCCTTCCAATTAGAATCCTCTGTTTTCTTCATAGGTCATCTATGGGAGCTTTATGTTGCCATGGCAACTGAAACCAAGAGGCAGATCACGCTATTTTTAAATCCCCCTACCCAAACAACCTTCTTGCCTAATAAGGGGCAAATCGCTTCAATAATTTTGGACTCCTAATAAGTACTACAACATGTTTTGGTGGACCTTGTTGTTTACAGAGAGTACTCACGGGAATTAACAGGATACTATCTCCCATTGTCTTTTGATTTTATATACAATATCTGCACTTAACCTTTACATTGCCAGTCACAACAATTGTCATCTGATTTGTCATCTGCTTGTGATTTTTAAAGTCTGTTTTGCAAACAGTGAGGACCCAGGTCAGACTGCTGCTAGTCTGATCAGGATCCATACTGTTTGCCTGTATGCAAAAATAGGTTTGAAAAGTTTGCAAGAATATTCAGCAGACGACAAAAACAGAGGTCATTTTCAGATGCAGGTTTTCTTGGCATTTTAAGAGTTAAATGCATATTAATCCATTTGGTGATAAGCACACCCTTCCTCTACTGAACTAACATGAGGAGTGTTGTGTTGACCGTGATAATCCGACAAGCTTTCACCAATAAGATAAAGATTCCTTCTCATTGTTTCTGGCATTACACTGGATTCCTGATCAATGGTATGCACATGATCAAACTTCCATTTCTTCATTTACTATCACTCTAGTGCATGTATATTTGTGAGCCCAATGTTTGTCAATGCACTATTGAAACCATTACCTGAAAGAAAAACAAATGACTATAATATCAAACATAAAATTGTTTTAGTTTGTTTGTTTGTGTTGAGGTTTTACGGCCCAGTCAACCCAACAGGGTCATATCAAGCAGTCAGTTTACCTTACAACACTTTTACTCCCCCTAAGCAGTTAGAATTTGAAGATGGTGACTGTGGCAGCCATCTTGGATTCCCGACCAGAACAATTTTAGCCATTTTTGATCTACAAGTCATCTCAATACTTCCAACCAAGTTTAGAGTCATTTAGCATAATATTATCAATTGAGGAGAATTTCAATATAGATTTCAAGATGGCAGCCATACTGGATTTCCAATCTGAATGATTTCATTTTTTATTTTTTTATTCCTGGGCCATACAGTGAAGATCTCATAGCAAAACATGATAAATGACACTTATTACTTTTACAAAAAGAAGAAAACTTTGTTTTAATACTCTTTTCATAACGATACATGTAATTCATTTGCAGATCTTAAAAAAGTGTTATAGAATCTGTTTTCAGCAAAAGTCCAGTTGTTTCTGAAAAAGTTTTCCAACTAAAATTTTTTTATTTGGTCAGAATTTTTGGGGGCAGGTGGGAATTAGAATCTAATAATTAATTTTCTCTGGCCAAGTGAAAAAAACTGTCATTTTGACAAAAACATCATACTTCTTCCTGCACTCAATATGCCTGTAATGAGTCTGTTGCTTCAAAAATATTTTGAGACAAGCTGATTTCACCATGCATGCACCATACAGTCATGCCAAAGCAAAATTTCCAGAAGAACAAAGGGAATTGACCATAACCTATTTTGCTCTACAGCAACATCACATCATTATCAACATTTATGCAAAATATGAAAATACGATATTCTATCTTATTACCACACTGTGCACTTAGGTTTTTAAAAATCATTAGGCATCTTGTGATACAATATGTATCCACCTATTAAGTGTATATTATCAAAGGACTTATTTGATGATGTTTATGTGATATTTTGTTTTCTTTATAAAGCGTATGTTGTGGGTACTCATTTGAATTGCATCAACATGTCCATGAAATTCAAATTGGGGCCCACAACATATGCATTTAAAAAGAAATAGACAAATAGTACACTGGCTGTATGTAATCTGAAGACTATGGAATTGCTTGACTCTGCGCTTATAGGTGTTCTGCGGTAATAAGGTTGAATACGGTATTCCTCAAATTATTAGGCAAGATTAGTAGCAGAAACCAAAATGCCTTTTCAAGAAATACAAAGGGAATTTTAAATAACGTTAAAGAATTAACCCCTAGGTCCTTATTTTTATCTGACAGCAACATCTTATCAATTATCAACATGAAAGATTTCTTAAACTACTTAGTAAGTTAAGAAGCAGATCCTAAAACTAACAGACAGACATATGGACAGACAACGTAACAACAGTATACCCCTCTCCTGCCACACAAATACATTTTGTGTTTGTGTAAGGGTTAAAAAGTCATTGCAAAATAAAGTCACATATTTAGGTAGAAAAAAAATTCTATCCAAATCTGTGACTTTTTTTCAAATATGAGTTTTTTCTACAGTCCACTGTGTGTGTGTGTGTGTGCTTATTTTTGTACATATATCTCAAACAAAAACAGAGCTGCAGATAAGATGATTTTTTTTTTCAATAAAAAAATTATGGATTTTTTTTTTGCATTATTATTTTATGTATATATAAATAGCAACATGCTGAGAGTTTTCATTAGAAGAAGCCTCAGTGAGATATTTCTAATAAGTACTCATATTAAACATGTTTTCTTGCAAAATTAAGAGAAATAAATATCTTGGTTCTCCTCTTTTCTGGAGCAGGGGTATATACTTTATTTAAATCTGGGGTTATGAAAAAGTATGATTGTTTTTT